>LR880972.1:185505120-185518802 GCA_904067115.1 Aegilops sharonensis | reverse complement strand
CTTCCAACATGATGTTAACCCTGTTTGAAAAGGCCGTGTTAATATAAATGCTCTGCCTCTGAAAGTTGCAGTTTCTTATCTGAAACTGAACTTGCAGTTTCTTATCTGAAACTGAAACTTGCAGTTTCTTCTCGTCTGCACTTTTATACTCCTTTGAAACTACATTTTTTTAAGTGCAAAAAATAGATCTCTAGAGTTCATAAAATTCTTCATATGCTCAATACTACAAATTTGAAATTCAAAAGACATTCATATTTGAAAGTACTCTCAAAATACACAACACAAAACACAATTCACAACCTGCAAATACTGACAATCCTAAGCTCCTCCTGACAATTCACAGCCTGCCCGACTATTGGGCTGGGAGGGGGGGGGGGGCAGCCACCCCCTATTCCTCGGTGGCAGACAGCCCCCCCGTGAGACGATGTGAACAACAAGGGAGACGATGGCGGGGAAGCGTCGTCGGGCCAATTGCTTTTCTCCTCTTGTAGTTGGGTTCGGTCGACGAGGACTCCACCGGCTCGCTCTGGCAGGACACCCTCACAAACGACACCCTGTAGATGCTCGATCCTTCAATCTCTGGTGGATGCTCCATCTGGGATCGATACTCCCACCACTGCTCCCTCACGATCGGATTCGGTGAATCTGTTTGCTCCATGGCCCAGAGGAGCAGCTCTATGTACTCCGGCGCGACTCCCTTCGGGAGTATTGCTGCCTTTTCGCTCTGTTGCAGATATTTGGCCATGGATGTCGCCGTCGCCGCTAGTTGGTCCTTGTTGTCAAACCAAGACTGTATCTCCAACATCCTAGCTAGCTTCACAGGGTCGCCATCTGCGATCCTCATGTATCGGTTATACTCCTCCATCGATCTACTTCTCCACAGCACCTTCACTCGCCGGCGGTGGTTTTTGAATGGAAGAGGAGAGGAGCAGCGCTGGTTTTGGATTAGAACGGGAGAGGAGCGATGCTGGTTTTGGACTGGAACAGGAGAGGAGGGGCGGTGGTTTTGAAATGGAAGAGGAGAGGAGCGGCGCTGGATTTAGATTGGAACAAGAGAGGAGCGGCGGTGGTTTAAGAGGAGAAGAGCGGAAGAGCGACGCTGGTCTGGGAAGTATTTTTTTCTTGTTTTGCGTATTTTGGGTCAAAGTTTGACCACGTACTGTATCTGACAAGCAAAATGTGAATGCATGTCACCAAAAATTGTATCGTTTGGTTCGTATCTGAATGTACTTTCAAATTATATTATTTTTGCAACGTATAACATATATTTTATGTGCGAAAATCATGGTCAATTATGACCCAGAATAAAAGGGAGACTAGTTAATGTGGTGTCGCTTTCTGAATTGAAGGGTAAATTGATTTTGATTTTGATCCAGTCATAGCGCGCCGGCCCTCTCGCCCAATCCTAAATCGCTGCCGCACGCTCCTCTCCCTCTTCTCCGTTGCAAAACCACCTCCTCTCCTCTCCATCATATCCATTCCAAAACCACCGTCTCGCCTCTCCCTCTTCTGATCTTCTCCATTGCAAAACCACCTCCTCTCCTCTCCATCATCTCCATTCCAAAACCACCTCCTCTCCTCTCCATCATCTCCATTCCAAAACCACCGTCTCGCCTCTCCCTCTTCTGATCTTCTCTCCATTGCAAAACCACCTCCTCTCCTCTCCATCATCTCCATTCGAAAACCACCGTCTCGCCTCTCCCTCTTCTGATCTTCTCCATTGCACAACCACCTCCTCTCCTCTCCATCATCTCCATTCGAAAACCACCGTCTCGCCTCTCCCTCTTCTGATCTTCTCCATTGCACAACCACCTCCTCTCCTCTCCATCATCTCCATTCGAAAACCACCGTCTCGCCTCTCCCTCTTCTGATCTTCTCCATTGCACAACCACCTCCTCTCCTCTCCATCATCTCCATTCGAAAACCACCGTCTCGCCTCTCCCTCTTCTGATCTTCTCCATTGCACAACCACCTCCTCTCCTCTCCATCATCTCCATTCGAAAACCACCGTCTCGCCTCTCCCTCTTCTGATCTTCTCCATTGCCAAACCACCTCCTCTCCTCTCCATCATCTCCATTCCAAAACCACCTCCTCTCCTCTCCATCATCTCCATTCCAAAACCACCGTCTCGCCTCTCCCTCTTCTGATCTTCTCTCCATTGCAAAACCACCTCCTCTCCTCTCCATCATCTCCATTCCAAAACTACCTCCTCTCCTCTCCCTCTTCTCTACTGCAAGACCACCGTCTCTCCTCCCATCTTCCAAAGCTAGCACTGGACCACTCAGAAGGACATCTATGGAGAGGATGCAGCAGCGAATCAGGCAGATCACCAGCGACAACCAAGAAAAGTTAGCCAGGTTGAAGGAGATCCTTAGTTGGTTTGACAATGAGTGGGAGATTTCGAGGACGGTGCGGGCCATGTGGCAATGTATGCGAAAGAGCGAGAGGGCGGCGATGTACATGTACTCCTCGGTGGCAGTCACGCCGCAGTCCTCCGAGTTCATCGAGTATCTCCTATGGGCGATGGAGCAGACAGATTCGCCCGAGGCGACAGTCAAGCAGAGGTGGTGGGCGTACAGGTCGAAGGTCGAGCACCCAGAGGATAACGAATCGATCGAGTATGGTGTGCCGTTCGTGAGGGTGCAGAGCCAGCCGGAGCCATAGGAGTATTCGTTCTCCCACCGCAAGAGGAGGCCGGATGGCGCGACGTCGCTTCCCCGCCGTTCTCCATGGTTTCCTCGACGCTCGCCTCATTTCAACGGCGGTGGTAGGGTTTAAGGTAAGCTTCACACTAACCTAATCTTCCACCTGCTCATGCTTACAATCAGTGTGACAGCTAATGAAAATCATGCTTACAATCAGTCTCCGAGTACTACGCCAATCACCCTAAAATAGCTCTGGACCTTTGGGTCAAAGTTGTGACACAGTGTACAAATAAAGAAAAATAGATTGGTGCTTCTTTCAGAAAAGAGTACTCCCTAGAAAACTGCCAATATAAGCTACTAGTATTTGGTTACAGGATTTGCTGCCGAGAAAGACCCGTCCACAGAGTGCGCCACACATCCCACTGGTGGTGGTGGATGCCAATGCGTGCATGCAGCATGGTTGGTGTCGGTAAGTTTTGCTTGGCACACCTCGCACTCTGGATATATGCCGGTTCCATACGTACATTTGTGCAGTTCCACCAAAATGCAGCTGAATAACCCTGTTTGCACAGATAATGAAAAAGCGTGATTACATTATAGTGGCACTAGTTGATGAAACACACAAAATAAATAGAAGAAAATATTGCGATAGTATCATAGTATGCCATGCTGCGAGGGCGAGATGGGCCCTGCGACGCCTCATACTGGACATCGTCCCAAGTCTCCCAGATACACCTTCTGCCAGTGATGAACATCAGTGTACAACAGTAGTACAAGGAGGCGCCTTGAGACATTCAAATCTCTATTTTTGTACATATCAACTAAAATTAAGCACCCCAATTTGCAGAAACGCTTAAACATTAACAATGGGACTAGTTGATGAAACATACTTTAACAAAGAGAAGCACTTTCTTTATCTACATTGGAAATGAAATGATAGAGATGACACTCGCTCTATTTTAACTGTATTATTACTTCATTTTGTCAGTGACACTAGGGTCGAGCAGGTGGAAAACGAGGTGTACCGTGCGTCGCAAGGATCACTACTAGGAAAAGGGCTATAGATGGGATGGACACTAATGGCGCACCTGTCAGGTGGTGCGCCATTAGTATATACTAATGGCGCACCACGTTCCGGTGCGCCATTAGTGTGGAAGATACTAATGGCGCACCAAGCAGAAGGTGCGCCATTAGTAACAATTTTTTATTTTTCCAAACATTCTAATAGCGCACCGTGGCACAGTGCGCCATTACTAGTGTAAACTAGTAATGGCGCACTATGCCTCGGTGCGCCATTAGAATATATACTTTTTTTTTATTTTTTTGCAAAACTTCTAATGGCGCACCAGAAGCAGGTGCGCCATTAGTAACCAGGGTTACTAATGGCGCATTTGCATCTGGTGCGCCATTAGTAAGCTGGGACCAACAAGATATTTTGGACAACCCACCTACCCACTCACTTTCCCCACTTCATTCTCTCCACCTCCTCCTCCAAGCTTGTCTCGGCTGGCTCCTCCTCCTCACCTCATTTGCACCATAGATTCATCCAAATTAAGTGGTTAAATTACCTTTTTTTGATAGGTAAGTAAGGGGCCGGGGAAGCTATCTTTATGTTGTTCTCCCTCTCCAACAACGTGCACATGCACTTTTCATGGCCTAGCTAGATCTATGTATGTTCGTGGTGTTGCATATGTTTGTGGTGTTGCATATATGTTTGTGTTTGCGGGTACTGGTATTTGAAATGCGATAGTTGCCAATATTTTGCCGGAATGTTGATTCATTTCCGTTTCGGCAAGAATTTTGGCACTATGCATTCTTTTTGGTCCTATTTTTAGGGAAAGTCATGCCAAATTTTTTCTTGGTTCTAAAATATCGTTTTGCTCTACCCCGCAGGCGACCATGGTCCGCACGATGACCGAAGGCATCGTGAATAGGTTTTTGAGCTCCGCGAAGGCCGAGATGCTTCAAAAGAACGAGACGGAGATAAGATGTCCGTGTCGAAGATGCAAGCTGAAGAGCCTTATTGCGGACCCAGATTTCGGGCAGGTGCGGGACCACCTGCTCTTGCGTGGTTTCATGGATGGCTATCGGTGGCAAGGTGATGAAGATGACTATGAAGTCGTCCATGGGGGCCGGGCGGCGGCAAGAAATGAGCAAGACTCGGGCGGGCGAGAAGATGAAGAATCTCCAGGACATGATCACGAGGTGATGCTGTACACAGTCATCATGTAGAAGATGCAGGACGTGATGATGAGGAAGATGCCGGAGCAGACGAAGGGCATGATCATGAAGATGAAGATGCCGGCGGAGCAAACGACGATGGACCATCGATGGGCTGGGTGCAGGACCCTCATGTTCAAGAGCTGCTTATCAAGCAGATGGATAACGCAAGAGCTGCCGCCCGAGAGAAAGCCAAGCTGGATCAACTGGAGATAGACGCGGTTACTCCATTGTATGAAGGATGCAGGCCCGAGGATACCCGCCTAAAAGTAACGCTCATGGCTCTGGAGATGAAGGTAAAACAAAAAATGACCGACACATGCTTCGACGAGAACATGTCATTCTGGCACGAACGTCTTCCCAAGGGGAACAAGTGCCCGACCAGTTTCGAGGAGGCGAAGAAAATCGTGTGTCCTCTGGATTTACCGCATGTGAAATACCATGTGTGCATGAGCAATTGCATCATTTATCAGGACGAGCACGCGGAGTCTACCATATGTCCGGTGTGCGGCGTCACTCGATACAAGAAGAGGAAGAAAGCTCCTCGAAAAGTGGTGTGGTACTTTCCGATCACTCCTCGTCTGCAGCGGTATTTCACGGACCCTAAGGTAGCAAAGCTCCTGCGTTGGCATGCGGATATGGAGGAGAAGAAGCGAGAAGATGACGCAAATGATCGGAGATAAATAAAAAAGACAAGATGCTGAGTCACCCAAAGGATGCGAGCTAGTGGCAAGCGTTGAACTTCGATCACCCAGAATTTGGGAAGGATCCAAGGAACATCGTGCTGGGCGCGAGCACCGATGGAGTCAATCCGTTTGGCAGCCAGAGAAGCACACATAGCACCTGGACTGTGTTTGTGTGGATGTACAACCTTCCCCCCTGGTTGTGCATGAAGAGGAAGTACATTCACATGAGTATGCTAATCAAAGGGCCGAAACAACCAGGGAACGACATCAATCTGTATCTGGGGCTGCTGAAAGAGGAGCTAGACACGCTGTGGAAAACGCCAGCCAATACATGGGACACCGCAGAGAAAGAATATTTCCCTATGAGAGCCGCACTGCTCACGACGGTGCACGACTATCTCGGTTACGGATATCTCGCGGGGCAGGTGGTCCACGGATTTTCTGGATGCGTCAGGTGCATGGATAACACAACGTATCGCCAGCTAGATAGAGATCCTGGGTCTTCGAAAACCGTGTTCATGGGACATCGAAGGTGGCTTCGCGACGATAACCCGTGGAGGAAACGCAAGGATTTGTTCGATGGTGAAACCGAACCCCGAAGACGCCCGCGTACGAGGAGCAGCGCGGAAATAGACCAGCTGTTGAAAAATTGGAAAGATTGCCCACTGCCGGGAAAGAAGCAAAAGGCTCCAGAGCCAGGAAAGAAGCGAAAGGCGCCAGAGCCGCTGCTGAAGGTATGGAAAACGAGGTCTGTTTTCTGGGACTTGCCGTACTGGAAGATCCACCGTGTGCCTCACACCCTTGATGTCATGCATATCACGAAGAACGTGTGCGAGAGTCTGCTTGGTACCCTGCTCAACATGCCAGAGAGGAACAAAGATGGGCTGAAAGCAAGGGCAGACTTGAAATCAATGGACATCAGGGAGGAGCTTCACGCTAATGATCAGGATGATGATGATGATGAGGCAAAGCAGGACACGGAAAGTCGTGCAAAGGAAAAAAGGCCAAGAAGACCGGAAATGACTACCCTCCCGCGTGCTTCACTCTAAGTCAGGAGGAGATCGAGCAGTTTTTCACCTGCCTCGTAGGAGTAAAACTTCCTTACGGTTACGCGGGGAAGATAAGTAGATACCTAGACCCAGCGAAGCAGAAGTTCAGCGGGATGAAGTCTCACGACTGTCATGTGCTGATGACACAGATACTTCCAGTTGCAATCCGTGGGATCATGGACGCGCACGTCCGTGAAATGCTATTTGGCCTATGCAACTTTTTCGATGTCATCTCTCGGAAGTCGGTTGGCGTGAGGCAACTCAGAAGGCTACAGGAAGAGATCCTGGTGATACTATGCGAGCTTGAGATGTACTTCCCGCCCGCATTCTTCGACGTTATGGTGCATCTGCTGGTCCATATCATGGAGGATATCATCCAACTCGGGCCGACGTTCCTGCACAGCATGATGCCGTTCGAAAGGATGAATGGTGCCGTCAAAGGATACGTTCGCAACATGTCACGTCCAGAGGGAAGCATAGCCAGGGGCTTTCTGACCGAAGAGTGCATCTCCTACTGCACGAATTATCTAGGCATCGAGGACCCCGTTGGTCTGCCCGTCAACAGGCACCTCGGCAGGCTCGCTGGATGGGGTCACCGTGAGGGTCACCGCGAAATGCATGTCGACTTCGAGGGTCGACTCGCCGACTTTGAAAGAGCAAACCTAGTCGCGCTACAACACATAGACGTGGTCGATCCTTGGGTGGTAGAGCACAAAACCTTTATTGAGAAGACGTACAATGACCGAGGCCAACAGAGGACGGACGGAGATATAATCAAAGAGCACAACTCATGTTTCACGCGTTGGTTCAAGCAGAAGCTTCTGTCGTACCCTTTACATGAGGATTCTTCCGCGGAAGAACAACTCATATTCGCCTTGTCACAGGGCGCCAAGCACAATCTGATGACCTATGAGGCGTACGATATCAATGGCTACACATTCTACACTGAGGACAAGGACATGAAGAGCGATGGTTATCAGAACTCTGGGGTAACGATGGAATCCTACACCGGTAACGACAAGGACATATATTACGGAAGGATCGAGGAGATCTGGGAGCTGAGCTACGCTGGAGAGAAGGTCCTGATGTTCCGTGTCAGATGGGCCAAGAGCGTCCTAAAAGAAGACCGATATTTCACCACCATGGTTAAACCCGAAGTCAAATCCAAGACCGCGGGCGCAAATGTCACCACGAAAAATGAGCCATGGGTACTAGCTTCCCAAGTAGACCAATGCTTCTTCATTACTGACCCGTCAAAGCCCAGTCGTGTTGTCGTGAGGAGAGGCAAAAGGAAGATCATCGGAATGGATGGAGTAGCCAATGAGCAAGACTTCGACAAGTACGGCGACCCGAAGATCGAACATGACGACGACGATGAAGTAGCAGTATACACCACAAAAAGAAGCAGGACCACCCTACCTAAAGGACGTCCGTTCCACAGAAGAACTCCATTTGCGAAAAACAAGGGCAAGAAAATTGTGAACAGATAGCTAGCTAGGATCGATTGTATTTAAATTGTAGTCTTCATTTCTCGATTGTATTTCATGGGCACGTTTTGAACTCATGAATGTTTTTAAATTTCATGGACACTCGATCTCGATCCCCCTCCATCTCGATCGCTATCCCACCTCGCCAGAGCCGGTCCCCCACTCCACCGTCGCCAACGACCCACCGCACCCTCCCCCTCTCCACCGGCCGCCGCCGCCGACCCCCGGCCCGCACCCTCCCCCACCCCACCGCCGCCGACGACCAACCGCACCCTCCCCCGCTCCGCCGGCCGCCGCCGCCGACCCCCGGCCCGCACCCTCCCCCCCTCCACCGCCGCCGACGACCACCCGCACCCTCCCCCGCTCCGCCGGCCGCCGCCGCCGACCCCCGGCCCGCACCCTCCCCCCCTCCACCGCCGCCGACGACCACCCGCACCCTCCCCCGCTCCGCCGGCCGCCGCCGCCGACCCCCGGCCCGCACCCTCCCCCACCCCACCGCCGCCGACGACCAACCGCACCCTCCCCCGCTCCACCGGCCGCCGCCGCCGACCCCCGGCCCGCACCCTCCCCCACTCCACCGTCGCTGATGACCCACCGCACCCTCCACTCCACCTTTTTCATATTCATAAATATTTTCAAATATCAAATTTGAACATATTTTTTAAAAAATTATTACTGTTTTTATAAAAAAATATTACTGTTATGATTTAAACAAGTTTGAAGATATTTAAACACAAATAAATATCAAACAACATTTTAAATGCATAAAAATAAAAATTGGGGAGCCTGGGAATCGAACCCAGGACCTCCTAGTGTGTGTGCTGCGTGCTGACCAGTCGGGCTAGTGGGCGGGTTCTGATGTAGATTGGGTTAGGTGGAATATAACCTGAGGGCTCAAACTGTAATTAACAAACATACTAATGGCGCAGCGCTGCGGGGTGCGCCATTAGTAATCTCCCCCTCTAGCTAATTCCACCCTCTCCCTCGCCAATCCCTTCGTCCCTAGCTCTCCCTTGCCAGATCCACCCGCTACCCTGATCGACCCCTGCCGCCGCCGCCCCGACCCCCGCCGGACTCCACCCCCGCCGCCCCCGCGCCCCCGCGCCCCCACCACTGCAGCTCCCCCACGCCGCCGCCCCCGCGCCCCCCACCACTGTAGCTCCCCCGCGTCGCCGCCCCCACGCCCCCGCGCCCCGAGCCGGAGGAGGAGGACCAGGAGGAGGAGGAGACGACGACCGCCTCTACCTCAGCTCAGCCAGGCCACGCGACGCTACCGTCCGCGCGCTGCTCTGCTCTGCTGCGGCGTGGTCTTGTGTCGGCCCCGAGCACTAGGGATCCGGCACGACCGCGGCTTCCTCCGGGTCCAAGGCGGCCGGCCGGCGCCGTGTACGCCCTCGACTGCAGGTGAGCCCCTCCCCTCCACTTCCTTCTTCTTCTTCTTCTTCCTCTTGCCCTCAACCTCTGCTCTGAGTCTCGACCGCTGTGCAGGGCCCGTCCATCTCCAGCGAGATCACCACACCGCGCGAGCTCAACGACCGCTGTGCAGGGCACCACCACGCAGGTGACCCTCCGAATGTCAAAATTTCAACATTTTGATGGAGTACAATTGTTACAGTACAGTCAGAATTGTGTATAATTGTGCCTAAAGTAGATAATAGTGGACTTTAGGCTTTTTTAGAGGCAATACTAGTGAATTTCAGTTAACTCCTTACAGTTCAGATCATATTTTGATTGTCAATAATAGTGGACTTTTAAGACTTTTTTAGAGGCAATACTAGTGGATTTTAGGCTTTTTTACAAAAAAATAGGGGCAAGACTGTTACCGAAAAATTTAGTTAGGTACAGTTACAAAAAAATTCAGTTAGGCTTTTTTAGAGGAAATACTAGTGGATTTTAGGTATCTATTCGCTTGTCCTTCAAATAGGGGCAAGATTGTTACAGAAAAATTACTAAATACAGGTAGCTACTGTCAAAAAATTCAGTTAGGTATAGTTAGCATCATGTAAGAAAATGGCCATAATGTGCCCTGATAATGATGTATTTTATCATAAAAATATCATATTTGTGACAATTAGCATCAGTTAGGTACAGTTAGCATCAGTTAGGTATAGTTAGCATCCGTTAGTTGTCATAAAAAATCCAGTTAGGTACAGTTAGCATTAGTTAGGTACAGTTAGCTACTGTGAGGCTTGTTAGATTAATCTTCAGTTTACTTGACTTTTGAGCCGCTGTATCTGAAGGGGGGAGACAGGGAGTGATGCAGTTGTGCAGCTGCTTGTTGTTGAACCCTAATTAGTTTGTTTGGCTTATGTATAAGACCATAGGGCACACCTCAATTGGAACCACAGCTGCACTAGAGCAATTATGTTTCAGAATGCCCAATCATGTTCTCCAAGTGCACCAAGTCCAAGTGCACTCGGATTTTAGAACCACAGCTGCACTAGGATTTGGTGGTGGTGACTGTATGCAAGTGCACCAAGTTATAATCTTATCGATGAGCTCTTCTCCCCAATCGCTGCACACTAGTAGTACAGTAGTGACTACTTCACCAAGTTACAATCAAAACAAGCATATGCAGTCAATATACAGTCATTGTAATTTTTGGGAGTAATTTTTGGTGTCAAATCACTCAAGCAGTAACTGAATTTTCAAACTGAACTTGACACAATACTATTTTGATGGGTTTTAGTACTTGTGGTTATATACTCTATAAATTTATTCATCAACATGATTTGTTTATTTTCTGTGTCATACATTTTACATATCTTTAGTCATTGAGTTCGGTAACTATTTTCACTCTGTCCTGAAGGTTTTTGTTTTTCAGCAGTTAATTGATGGTTTGGTACATGATACATTTCATGCACAGGGTGACTAATGAAGCACTAGGCTCATCCATGGTACAAGTTCACGTGTGTGAAATTAGTCAGGACATCCTGTACTGATAGATGTAAATTGTGTCCAGTAGGCTTTGAAGCACCAGTTTTTCCTGTTACTAACTCTGAATCTGATATAAACCATACTGTTGGCATAAGTGGTCTTTTGTATATGTGCTGATGCTTTGTTAATATAAAGCTATAGATGATTTTGTACTTGTGATGATGCTACTTGTGATCTTCTTAAATGACCCATTGGCGACTTCATTAAGCGGGGATAATGATTTTTGCAGGTACCCCGAGAGGCCCTTCAGTTTGCCGGAATGTTGATTAACTTCCGTTCGGCAAATTCGGGTACTCCATATGTCCTATTTTTAGCAAAGTTCATGCTGAAATTTTCCATGAATTTTAGCATGACTTTGCTAAAAATAGGACATATGGGGTACTTGCGACTAATGCATGGGCCGGGGTATCTTAGTACTTAATTAAGTAGGGGTACAATTGGCCTTTCAGTATAGCATGTTATCATGCATGTTTTATGATCTGTTGTAAGGGTACTAATTGGTCTCTTCTGCTGCTTATCCGAGATGGCAGGAAGCAGCCACCTGCCCCTCTGCCACACCGCAGTACGAGTTGGATGCTTCTGAGTTCTTCAGTATCATACTTGGGACTTCAGTATCATCCATGATGCAGGTATATAAAACGAGAGATCTCCCCTTCACCCATCTCATTATGATATCTATTGTTTGCTACATCACTCATTGTCCCAAACTGCAGAGGCTGCCTGACAGTTTTATGAACATGCTGGGTGAAGATCCGCCAAATAATGTGAAGCTACGACACGCCGGCAGCAGGTTACACAGGCTGTGGGATGTGGAGTTGGTGATCAAGGAGGGCCACATGTACTTGTATCGTGGGTGGGAGAAGTTCTTCCGTGCCTACGACCTGCGGCTGGGGTACTTCCTTCTCTTCAGGTACGACGACGACGCCACCATGCTCATCGTGAAGGTGTTCAACACGACTATGTGTCGCATGCGCTACGCTGACGATGATGATGCCAGTACGTTCTGCCTCTTCTTATTCCTCTACATTTGGCTTTGTCTCACATCGATTGTTAACGATCATTGTTGCATTTGGACAGGCAATGGGAGCAGCAGCAGCGACACTGGCTACAGCCAAAGCAGCAGCGACTATGGCTGTAGCAAAAGCAACAACGATTCTGGCTTTAGCGACAGCAGCAGCGATTCTGGCAGCAGCAAAGACAACAAGAAGGATGATCCGGACTGGAGTGTGGGAGAAGAGCAGCAGAGTGGGGATGAGGAGCTGCAGGATGACGATGGGCATCAGGCTGAGGATGACCTAGCACTGGTGGTGGCTGACCAAGGGCAAGAGATGGTGGTGGCTGACCATGGGCAGGAGATGGTGGTGGTGGCTGACCATGGGCAAGAGATGGAGGTGGCTGAGGATGACCTAGCGATGTGGTGCCCGTCCTGCCTGAAGGTGGCCTCGCGATGGTGGTGGTGCTTGACAATGACCACGCATCGGTGGTGGCGCCGGCGATCCCACAGCTGGGCGACATGACCACGCCAATTGTGGTAGAAGACTACATCCCACTGCCTCCACTGCCTCCACCGCCTCGCCGCTCTTGGCGCATCAGGCTGAGGAAGGAGAAGAAGAACAATGAGAACTGAACTATGTCAGGTATGTCAGATCTCCAAAATGATATATATATATATATATATATATATATATATATACTTAGTTGCCTATGTTATCTCTAATATGCTTAGTTTCGTATAGGTTAGCTTCATTTTACCTAAGTTGGCTCTAGTATGCTAACTTAGAGCTTATATGCTTAGTTTCCTATAGGTTAGCTCCAAAATAACTTATGTTAGCACAAAATGCTAAAGTTTACATAATAAGCTTATAGTCTTCTTCTTTTCCAAAATGACATAGGTTAGCTTTATTTTACCTAAGTTGGCTCTAATATGCTAACTTAGAGCTTATATGCTTAGTTTCCTATCGGTTAGCTCCAAAATTACTTATGTTAGCACAAAATGATCAAGTTTACATAATAAGCTTATAGTCTTCTTCTTATTCTTCTTCTTTTCCAAAATGACATAGGTTAGCTTTATTTTACCTAAGTTGGCTCTAATATGCTAACTTAGAGCTTATATGCTTAGTTTCCTATCGGTTAGCTCCAAAATTACTTATGTTAGCACAAAATGATCAAGTTTACATAATAAGCTTATAGTCTTCTTCTTATTCTTCTTCTTTTCCAAAATGACATAGGTTAGCTTCATTTTACCTAAGTTGGCTCTAATATGCTAACTTAGAGCTTATATGCTTAGTTTCCTATAGGTTAGCTCCAAAATTACTTATGTTAGCACAAAATGATCAAGTTTACATAATAAGCTTATAGTCTTCTTCTCATTCTTCTTATTCTTATTCTTATTCTTGTTCTAGTATTCTTCTAGTCTTCTTCTTCTTCTTCTTCTTCTTCTTCTTCTCTTCTTCTTCTTCTTCTAACTTCTTGTTTATCATTTTGCAGATTTGATTTAATTCACAGAAGCCTGCATGGATGGAGTGCTTCTTTTCCATTTGTGTTTTTATTTTGTATCAATGTGAAACTTTTGTGAATTGATGGATAACGGTGTTGGATGAACAATGTGAAACTTTTGTAATATGTAACGATGGAACTATGTGTTGGCTATGTATGTAT
>LR880972.1:185478721-185496279 GCA_904067115.1 Aegilops sharonensis | reverse complement strand
TCCTACGAATCAAACAACCAAGATAGGAAAAATTCCTAATGATTAGAATCCTCCAAAATTCCTTTGAGAATCCTTTGAATCAAAGAAGCCCTTAATCTATTTTATGATTCATGGAATTGTGCGTTGTAAAGCATAAAGTAAAAACAAATAATGGCAATTCAACTAGAAAAAAAGTTTGGGCAGTTATGATACGGAAGATTCTAGAACAAAAGAGAACCACTATTGTTTTGAGGTTTGTGCATTATGCTTAAGTTCAACCATGGAGTCTGCTAGATTGTACATGTGGCAAAATCCGGTGGGGGGCTAGAAGATGGTGCGAGGGGCCGAGTGGAGGGAGACTATGAAGGAATGCACAAGTGCGAGATCTATATTTAGAGAGAGGGGGCGAACACGTGCGCTGTTGCACGCAGTGGCGGAGCCATGAAAAATAAGTGAGCTAGGGGGCCAAGCATTGCTAATCCTTTACGAGGAGGGTCAATTCATGAAAATTAAACCTTTTTTAGCAGCAATTGTCTAATGATCATATTCATATTAGCCTCGATATATAGTGATGTTAGGGGGGGGCAGGGCCCTTACTGCCCCCTGTCTTCGCCATTGTGCACGCGTCTGAGAGATGAAGCGGAAGGCATGGATGATGAGAGGGGGACGTTGGATATATAATTAATGTGGGTGTATTAGCTATCTTATATTTACTAATTGGAGGCACCATACAAGTCGTCATGTTAATCCACATCATTAGAAATATCCAAACCGTTCAATCTGTATAATAATTAATCTTAACCCTACGATTTACGTTGCTTTGTGTGGAAAAATAAGGACAACTTGACACAATAACTATAATTTACGTTGGTCTGGTGGGAAAAACTTTAAGACTCCATTTTTTTTAATTAATTAAGCCTCCGTGTTAATCCTGAAAGACTATGCAAATTATCTCTTAATTAGCTACCAACAGCCGGAGGATTTGATGAGGAGTCCTTGCCCAATGTCCCACCTGCCCTATCCCGACCTCTTCCTGGGCTTTAAAAAAATAGTCCTTCATGGGCTTCCGAAACTAATGCATGCCCATCTCCAATTCCCAACCTGAGGCATCGCCCGTTCATCGGAGGGGGATCGATCCCTAGCGCCGCCTCATCTTCCTCCTCGCATGTCTGCAATCCATCTAAAAAGATCCCCGCTTCTCAGTGCCACACCTCCCACAATGACCACCGCCAATTTCAACAAAGAATGAAAGGATGTGATTTACTTTAGTCCGGCCAAACTTGGTTGTCCACCTCCACGTGCTAGAGTTACCATTGTGGTGTAGTTTTCTACAAGAGTAATGGTGAGGCTGGACCCCAACGAAGAAGAGGCGGTTTGCCCCGGCGGCAGCAGGCTGAAGGCCTCCACGGCAAGATGTTTGAATCATTAATCTCTCTCTCTCTCTCTCTCTCATAGCACTGGACACACCAGTAGTACGCACACTTTCTATAGGAACTAATATATACTGTACATATATGTATGCCTTCTGTGTGTTTGATGAAATTCTAAACCAGGTCGGTGATATGAATTCCGTCCATCCATGATTTCATCAACAAGGCCACATGGTTCATTCTCTGACCAGGTCAGTCCACTAAACCTTATATTCACATGGAAGCGCTTTGGTGTGACGTTGTTCATTAGTGCTTAGGAAGAGTAGTTTTCTCTTTGCTAATTACTATGGTAGTAGCAGCCGATTGCCAAGGGATAAGTAGAAGTTCACTCATAATTTAGGGAAATATTGCCCATGCTTCAGATTTTTGGCAAATTAAATAAGGAAAAATGTAGTAGCGGATGTTACGTGCAAGGAATCCTTGCATACAGTGTTTGGTGATGACAAATTTGCAATCTGTTTTCGTGTAAACTTTTTTCCTATTGCGTATAATATGTCCAACATAAATCAACGAGAAGGAAACTACTAGCCTCTTTTACGAAAAAAAATCACAATTTTTTTACGGCTTAAGTACTGCTTCAGTGGAGATGTATACCATTGAAGTCTCCGAAAAAAAAGTCTTTCGGTAGTAAAAGATATTCTCAATTATTGATTTTTTAAAAAACTTTCTTGAATGTACATGTAAAACATGTGCAGTTTTTTTGTATTTTCTTGCTAGATGCACTTTGTTTGGTGGCTTCAATATGGATGTTGCCATTAGATTGTTTTTTCCATATCTATTATCTACCTACACTCTTTAAGCTCTCTGGGAAAATGTTCTGAAGGAAAGTATCTACATCTTCAATTTTTTTCAGGCTTGATTTGAACGCTCTGATATTTGATAGTTTTAATAAGGAACAGTAAGACAATGATTAAGGTTACATCGAAACTCCACTTATACTTTGTCACTGGACATCAAGCTCCAGTGCCCATCAATCCATCCTCACATTGAATTGTGCAGATTGTAATTATGGAATCAAGTTATCAGATTTGTCCCATGCTTTCACTTGCAGTAAATCCTACTAGACACAAGTGGCCTAAGAGTAAATGAAGTGAAGCATGTTATTTAATGAAAGTACTATAGTCAAGTGTTTAACACGTTCTGCTTCATGTGTCTATTGGCTGGCAGAATTTTCTAAAGTGTTTTTGCGTATATCACATTTCCAAAATTCCATAGAAATTTATAACTAGACTGCTGCACAACTGGAAGAAAAGCAGGGACCAGTAGACCAACAATTATGTCTTAATATTTAAAATTATTTCTTATCTTATAAAATCAAACTGATTTTGTTGGAAAATGGCGGCTCAGACTATCGCTGCATGTTGATCATGTCTTATTCTGAAATTTCAGAAGGCGTTCCTTTTAAGTGTTTCTAAAGATGACCAGGCCCATAAAATATATCACTATGTCACAACTACCCAATTGCAAGTATTCTAAAGATTCCCAAATTCCTTAATTGTGCATATATATTATATTTGTTATTATTTGTGTTATTGCTTAGTTGATACATATATTGCTATTTCTTCTTATTTTCCTAATGAATAATGCTATACTGTTTAATCCAAGTCAATTGGGATATTAGTAAATACAGCTAAATGGGGGTGAGAAATATATTCTAAAGCTCCACGTCCTTCAAGTTGAAACAATGGGACTCTTCGTCATTGCCATCCACCTATGGTAATCATGTGCCTCTATATTTTGTTCTATATTGCCTAGGTGGATCTATAGTCCGACAACCAGAGTAGCGTTTTTCATATACCTGAATTTGGTTCGAATCTTATCTCTATTAATTCTATGTGTAGTTATTGGTCATGTTTCTTTAGAAAAAATATTTTAACTTTCATCAACTCTTTTTGAGCTATAATGTCTTTTTTAACAACATGACACATATTGATCTGAGTCGATTGTTCACAATAGCATGAATATTTCATTCTTTAGGTGTTTAGTTTTTAGCCACTAGCCCGTGCAGTAGCACGGGTTGATGACTAGTATATGTTAATCCTATATAGAGAGGTATAGATTGATCGATGTGGACGTGGGAAAGAGGGTGAGACCTCACTCGATATATCGATTGATCGGTTTGTGTGGAAAAATATGAAAGACCTAGCTATATACACACATACATATAGGAACATCGATCGTTGCGCATGCACGCGTGAGAGATAAAGAATGCCCGATATGATGGAGAGGGGGATGTGTGTGGGTGTGTGCCTTCATGGGAGACCGACCTGAAGAAAAAGATTGCATGCGCGCGATGGACAATGCCGACTGGTAGTGTGTGTGCATTCATGCACGAGAGAAAGTTAGTGGTACAATTATAAAGAGAAGACTACTGTGTGGGTGTAAAAGAATAGGTGAGGTCATAATCAATGTAAAGTTGAATTCAAATATTTGAATAAGAGATCCTGATGTATGAAACCCATGCATGCATGAATATAACGGAGATCTGCACGGTGTGGTTTGGAAACAAGCATGTTGTAATTTATACACATTGAACAAGTTCAGACCGATTTGAATTTGAGATACCGATGGCAGACATCATTTGCCCACGTCGCATCCGTGCATGGACACACTATTCTAATTGGAGATGATGGGCGGCTTTCGCATCACATATCTATATCTATACCCCTATATATACTATATTATATATATTTTTTTATATTGTGTGCGGGTAACTTTGACTTTGAAAGATGGTCATTGGATGAGGCGAATCCGATGGTCCAAAGATGGCAAATTTGAGCACTATTGGCCGTTGGATATCATCTAGATTCCACCAGATTTCGCCACATGTATAATATAGAAGACTCCATGGTTGAACTTAAGCATAATGCACAAACATCAAAACACAAGCACTTCTTATTTGTTCTAGAATCTTCCATATCAGAATTGCCCAAACGTTTTTCTACATGATTTGCCATTATTTGTTTTTTACTTTATGTCTTACAACGCACAATTCCATGAATCTTAAAATAGATTAGCTTTCTTATAAAAACTAGATGATTTTGAAATGAAATGAACTATAAGAATTAAACGGACATCTACATCATGCATATATGACTCAAAGCTTGCATGGTATAATGTGGTATTTATTCATAATTTGGTTGCCAAATCTCATGCGTGCAATGCACGTGTACCTTACTCTAGTCTAAATGGTGTTTGTGTGTGTGTTGTGCGTGTTGAGGTGCAAATTGTCTTTTTTTGGGGTACACGTTAAGCTTGTTCTTCCGAAATTTCAAGCCGCGCCTTGTTATGCCGAAAATTGAAGCTAGCGTCTCTGTCTATCGTGCTGCGAAACTCCCGCATCTTCAACCTGCGCCTTGTTAGCCCGAAATATTTAAGATATATCTTTGTCTCGTTGTGCTCCGACAACTCCCTCCATCTCAACCCACGCCTGGCTATTCCGAAACTACAACGCGCGCGAAAACTCCCACCTCCTGTGAAATCCCGACACGCGAAATGCCCGTGGTACCCCTGAACCGAAAGAACCGCCTCAAATCGGTGGGAGGGTACTTTCGTAACTTACCACACATTTCGGACAAGCACGTCTCCAAGCCATGGTTCCCCACTGCCATCCCATACGCCCACCCATTCGTACACCGAGGCCGCGAAAACCCGCAAAAAAACCCCACACCCTGCTCCGTCCGCCACCCAGCCGGAGCCTCTTCCCCGACGACGTCGTCCACAGCAACACCTCGACATCCCTCATCCACCGTAACGGATGAGGATCCGTCGTCGATCTCATCATCCCACCGGTTCAGCCACCCCGTCCTCCACCTCCAAGGAGCTGCCCCGACGTTCCCCTCGTCTTTCGCTCCACCTCCATTCCCACACCGCCGTCTTCACCTACACCACCGGAAGAGCATCATCATCACCGTTTCTTCGGATGAAGCTGCGGCCTAAACGGCGCCACCAAAGAGGTTGTACACTAATCGCCGCATTTTCTTCTTGATTCGATCTCACGGTGCTGCCGGCGCTCGGTCCCGAGCCGACACGGCGCGGCTCCATCCACGGCGGCATTGCCGACCACTTCCTCCTCGGCGTCGCTCCCTCGGCGGCGACATCCACATCAGTAGGAGCTGCTGCTGCTTTAGCTCTCACTCGCGCTGCTGCTCTGCTCTTGCTCTCGGTCCCCTGCCTGGTCTGCTCTTGCTATTGCTCTTGCTTGCGCTGCTGCTCTCGCTCTTGCTCTTGCTTGCGATGCTGCTCCGATTTGCCTACACTTCAGTCGACTGAATCGACTTTTGGGTCAGTCGATTTTCAAGGGGTGGGCTCGCCGGGGTGAAGGAAGAACTAGCCGCAGTGGGGAGGGGGGCTCGCCGGAGAGGTACCCCACTATCTATCTTAGGGTTTAGGATGGGGGCGGTGGTCGCCGGCGGTGGCGGGGCGGTGGCGTGGGGATCGCCAGAGAAAAAGCTCGGCACGTGGGGGCCTAGAGGGATGGCCGGGGCGGCGGTGGACCGGCTGTGGGGAGTGTTTTCGGGGAGGGCGGGGCGGCGCACCGCCGGCCGCGGACGGCGGGGGGCTGGTGTTTGGCCGGTGGTGGCTGGTGGCTCAGGGGGGTGGAGGTTGAAGATGAACCGCAGGCCCTTGATTTTGTATCCAACGGATGCAAAATTGACTGACCAGAGATGAAAAAGTCAGTCGACCGATGTGTAGCCTCACCTTGCTAGTGCGTTCAGGTTCGACAGCAAAATTCAGTTTTGATAGCAAAATTCAGTTTCGACAGTTAGGTTCAGTTTCGACAGTTAAGTTCAGTTTTGACAGTTAAGTTCAGTTTCGACAGTTAAGTTCAGAGATGAGCGGCTGCTGTATTTTACATCTATCACTTTGTGGTTATGTATTTTACGTCATGTATTGGAGATGCTATTAGAATTCCACTCAGGTTAACGTTGTTCATTGTCTCTCTTGTCCTGCTTCAGCCTCGGCGTTGTACAACTCACCGGAGCTGCTCCAACGACGAAACCCTCCAATCACAGCGGAGCAGTACCTCGGGCTCCATCTCCAGACGCCTAAGATCTTCTTCCCCTCCTCCGGCAGCAAAGTCACCCAGAGCATCATCACCGGCCAACCCAATCACGCTGAGATCGACATGGCTTCGCCAAAGAGGTTGTACACTTGTTGCATCTCTTTTTTACTCTACGTGTTATATATATTGTCCACTGAGCACTCGTAGTAACGGGAAATACGATTATTTTATCCTACTATATGACAAGCAGTGAGGTACCAGGCAACTTAGCTATCCGTGATGGACTCTCTTGAACGCCATCATTAGTTATCTCTGCGCGTTTGAGCTGTGCATTTGTCGATGGGCCTGGGAGTTGAGCTAGTATGGCAGTGGTCTGGGTCCAAAGTAATAGAAGTAGCACAAAAACATTTTTTTAGTGTAGGATTTTCCTTGCTCAAGCCTGCCTACTAGAATCGCCAGTGCTTGAAAGGAAAAGTGAATGAAAAACATAGGAATTGGAAAGTTTCCTATGGCACTACTTTTCATGAATTTGGTGCAAAGGAATGGAGCAAAGGAAAACTGTAGGATTTGTTCCTTTAGTGTCTCCTTGAAAGAAAAACCGTAGGAATTCTAATTTCCACTTCTCCTCCTTTTCATATTCCTATTCATCAAGCACAAGACTAAGAGATAGTAGCATAATAGCATTATAACCGTACATTTTCTTGTGGTTTGACTTAATCTCACCATGCTTTTTTGCATCCTGTGATCTTCCAATTGTTGTGAATCAAACACCCAGATTGGCAGAAATCCTGTGTTTTTAAATTCTCTGTTTTGGACGTGCATTCCTATCCCTGGATTGTTAGAATCCTCAAATTCAAACAAGCCCTTACTCAATTACTTCTGTTACAGATATGTGTCAAAGAAAACCTTGTGTGGTTTGTCCTGCTCCTGCGGCGCTGTGTTCCACCCCAGCTCAGCTGCTCCAACGACGGAAGGGTTCACCACAGCAGGGATCCACTCTCCAGACTGTCTTTCGCCGCCTCAGATCTTCTTCCCTGTCGCCGGCAGCCACGACAACTGCATTACCATCATCAACAAGGAGATGACCTTGAGGACTACACGGGTCCGCAAGAGAGGTCGCACTCTTCCGTGTCTTCTTACGTTATGCGTCGCTTAATATGATGACATGCTACATTATCGTCGTGTTCACCTATTAGACTCCGAGTCAGGTCCAAACTAATGCTGAAACTTGAGTTTTTAAATGGTTGTGGGGTACATATTGGGGCAGCAATCAGTACTACCTGTCTACTATCTGTTTAATCTCCGGTGTCTACTATGAGTTTCATGTTGTGTACAAACAAACATTAAAGGAGCCATTAGCTGTATTTTTTAACTAAAGCTATTATCTGCCTGCTATCATTGGTTTTGGGTCTATCCACAGTTTGCTACCATCACTCTGGATTTGTGCATGCACTCCTTGCATAATCTCACTATGTTTTATTCCTATGCATGCCAGTTATTGTACACAATGGAATTGATCATGTAGAGCAAAAGAGACGAGCCTTGCGTGGCAATAAAATTTCATGCAGACGTCGTTCCATGGTGGGCGCAAAGGCAGCCCCCTCCACCCATTTCGGATCGTAATCAAGAGGAAGATAACTGTTCTGAGGGGGATTCAAAAGGAGAAGACCACTCCTATTTACCCCATGAGGTCTTCGCTCTAACTTGGCATGCTGATGTTGGTAATAACATGCATATGGTGCCTTGCATTGCCTACTGTATACATTAAAGATGTCATCTGCTTAGTTTAGACATGCTTTGTGTCAATGCCATCTGTTTAGTTTCTTTATCGTATATGTGAATCATGCAATGCCATCTTGTCTAGCCAGGCATCATATATATGAATTTTGCAATGCCACCCTGGTTAGCCAGTCATCTTATATGTGAATTATATCATGCCATCATTTTTTTATTATGTGTTAAATTTGTCAACAATTTTAGTACATTCAATTACTCTTCCTGTGCATCAGCCATTCGGCATGGTCATGGAAAAATCTGGAGTGGAAACAAGGTCTTCAGAGCAGACAATGCTATCTGACGAAGCGCATGTCTTGCTGGTTACCGATAGCTCCTCAGAGGAGGATTCAGAGACAGATGACCAGTCATATTCCCCCCCTGAGGTGCATGCCCTAACTTGACAGGGTTATGTTACTCATATCGTGCGTATGGTATCTTCCATTGTTATGTCATTTGCTTAGTTTAGACATGCTTTGTGTGAATGCCACCTGTTTAGTGTCTAATTACCATATATGTGAATTATGCAATGCCATCTTGTTGCAAGACATTATATATGTGAATTATGCAATGTTATCTTGTTGCAAGGCATTATGTATGTGAATTATGCAATGCCATGCTGTTTAGGCAAGCGTCATATATGTGAATTATATCATGCCATCCCTTTTTTGTATTTCTCATTGCTTTTGTCGACAATTTTTCTATATTCAACTGCTCTTCCTGTGCATCAGCCATTTGAATTGGTGATGGAGAAATCTGGAGTGGAAACAAGGTCTTCAGAGCAGACAATGCTACCTGCTAAAGCAGATATCTTGCTGGTTACATATAGCTCTTTAGAGGAGGATTCAGAGGCAGATGACCAGTCCTATTATCCCCCTGAGGTGTATGCTCAAACTTGGCAGGGTTATATTACTCATATAATGCATATGTTGTATTGCAATGCTTAGTTTTTACATCATATACACAATATTGAATGCCATCTCCTTAGTTGACACATCATATATGCAATTGCCCTCCGCTCACTTCCTTAGTATATAAATCATATATTTGAATTATGTCATGCCATGATGTTTACATAGACAACATGTATCTGAATTATGGCATGCCAACCCATTTTCTAAAGACACAATATAGTTATATCATCTCATCCTGTTTGCATAGTCATCATATTTTAAATTACGTCATTCTATCCATGAATTATATCATGCCATCATGTTTCCATCGACGGCGTGTTTGTGATTTATGGATGCCAACCACTTTAATAGACACATCATATAGTTATATCATGTCATCCTGTTTACATAGTCATCATATTTTGAAGTATGTCATTCTATCCTGTTTAGTTAGCCATCATACATGTGAAATTGTGTCATGCTATCCTGTTTAATTAGCCATCATATATGTGAAATTATGTCCTGCTATTCTGTTTGCTTAGACAACATAAATGTGAATTATTTCATGTCCTGTTTTCTTCCCTACTATCCATTGCACCTGTCTATCTTACAATGTCTGTACATTCAATTACTTTTATTGTTTATCAGCCATTTCAATTGGAGGGAGTGATGGCAGTATCTGTGGGAGTAAAAACACGGTCTTCAGAAAAGATCATGCTACCTGTCGATGCAGATAGAACCACTGTTGTACTTGCCCAAGAATCAGCCCCACCACACATAACCCACACTCATGCAGATTGTACCCCTACCCAGTTGGTCAGAGAACCAGCTACACCCCTTCTAACCCCAACCCCAGCAGATAGACACCCAGTTCCCGTTAACACAACACCGTCACCACCACAGAGCACCCAAACATGAGCAGTTAGTAAGGCACCTGCAGTGCCCAAATCACGAGGACCACCACTCCGAACCTGAAGTCAACGCTTAAATCAGAAGAAGAATTGTTCTCAGGTTAGGTTCCGTAGCTATGGTTCATACTACTTTGCTCTTGCATCACTGTATTTACTGATACCAACCAATTTCAAATTTGAAGGATGCAATTGAAACTCCAATGGCGCAACAGGTATGTTTTAAACCTGTTTCTTCAACGTGTTTGGCTGTTTGCTATTGTAACTTGCTCTATGTTGATTTCAGTTTCAATTGAATAAACAGTTATGTTCTCATGCCATGCACATTACAAGTGTTGTTATTGCTGTGTAGTTTCCCACACATATTCTGTCTATGCTGCTTTGTCTTAAATAGATATGATTTGAACTGTATCTATCTTGATTTGGCAACATAAACTAGAATGATAATAGACCATACAGTGACCATACTACATAGATATATGTTTGTTTCATGCTGTTATCCTGTCCACCTTACTACTGAACTGGTTTACCAAAATGAGTTTCATATACTACATTGTAAACCTGAGATGTGTTTGTTTGTTTCTCTTTTAGTACGCGGATAAAATATTGGAGAAGAGTACCCTGTTATGCAATGGTAAAGGAAGTAATGCAGATAAGGTTCAAGATAGTGAGACATCCCTGTTGGTCTCCAAGAAAGCTGATAAAAACTATACTGAGGACACTAAGACAACCCCAAAGTCCTGTCTCGATGTAGTGTTCGAGTTACTGGCTACCACTGCTGGCACCAGCTCTTCGAACTCGTTGCCTGAATCAGTTTGGCTTCTTGAGTCTCAACTTCAAGTTGAAAGACATCGATCAGATGTTATGCGACAGGAAGCCGAAGGACTGAGGAAGTCCCTGCAGAATTCAGATGCATACTTTCTGGTGCAACAACAAGCGCTTGAGGACTTAAGCGCCAAACAAGAGAAAGTTAATAAGCTTGCTAAGCATCTTGTCAGCATTATGGGTACCCAGGATATTGTTTCTTGAGCTCTTCTGAAGTGGTTTCAGTTCTGGACTTGTTTTGCTGCGGCGTTTATATGCTGTTGTGTTCCCTATATTTGCACTGGTGGCGAACTTTGATGCCCATTTGATGTAATTTGTGTAATAGCCATGATAGCCTAGTGTAAGTTGCTTGCTTATTTATTTCCATGTTTTCTTATTTATTTGTTTGCTTGTAGTCAGTGCAGTTCTTTTTCTGTGGTTTGCTAGTGGCTACAATAACCTATTTTTTAAAAATAGGCCACAATAACCATGGACTAATATTTACTGTAGTGACACTGGACCTATGGGCCGTAGAAACAGTGGGCCTTCTACGGGCCATAGAAACAGTGGGCCTTCTACGGGCCGTAGAAACAATGGGCCTTCTACGGGCCGTAGAAACAATGGGCCTTCTATGGGCCGTATCATCAATGGGCTTTATACGGGCAGCATGATCGATTGGCCAAACATGGGCCAATAACAGGCCGCATTATGGCCGTAAACGGGCTAGAGTTGGAATCGTCCGTTCATGGGCCGACCATAACGGGCCATTGTTAATAGGCCGTATTTCATGACGACATGAAAACGTCCCAACGTGTTTACGGACCACAAACGGGCTGACTGTAACCACGGGCTGAATTTGGCCCATAAGCAGAAAATGACAGTAACGGGACGTAAGTAAACGAATGCTGGAAATGAGCCCAAGAATAAATGGGCTCTGAGAAGGCCGAAAGATAACATGCGCTGGAAACGGCCCAACGGAATAACGGGCCCTTAATGGGTATAAAGTGATACACTATTCATTATGGGCCAGTTTCTCCATGGGCCGTTAATGGGTGTAATGTAATACACTGTTCATTACGGGCCAGTTTCACCACAGGCCATTAATAGGCCAAGAGTTACACAGGGCCTCATATGGGCCGAAATACGTCATGGGCCATACATGGTCCAGAATTGAAAATGGGCTGGAATCATATTGGGTGGCCCAGATGACGCTACTGGGCCTAATTCGGATAGGGCATAACGGGCCTTGGGTTAGCGGGCTGTAAATGGGCTATATGCGAACAGGCCATTAACAGGCTTTACATGGGTCGGCCGCCACCTTTTGACCAAGTCAAACGGGCCGGCCTTTTCACAGGAATGGGCCTCTGTTGGGCCATGCCACGTGTCGACGTATCATAGGCGCCTTCAGTCCAATGAGTGGATGACATCTGTCCCAACAGTGAGCCGACACGTGTTTCCTACAGCCAATGATGATTTTACACGTGGAAAATCCCCATTGGTCGGGGCTGTTAACGGGTTATCAGATCCAAAACCCGACCCGATAGCTTAACGACGTTCCGTTACGGAGCATGCCACGTGTCGGTCACCCTTGACGAAAGCACTTCTGTGACGCGTGATTTATCATCATGGAAGTGGACACTTCCGTGATGATAATTTTGGTAATGTCATGGAACACTTCTACGACAGCACAAGTATGACTATCTTGATTCTGTCATAAATTTGTCATGGATGTACATGCATGACAAAAAACGCGACCTACTGTGACACACACGTATCATCACGGAAGTGTATTTTTTTGTAGTGTGTCCAGCAGTAACTCGCTGTCAAATCACACAGCCCTACGTTTGCAGCAGCATACTCCCTCGTCTTCTCGCGTCTCTGTCGAACCGACTAGGCGGAACTGCCCCGCCTACCGCGCAGGAAAAGCCCCGCCCTCGACTTTTAAATACAACTACTCCCTCCGTCTAGGTGAGTAAGTGACGAAAACCAAATAATTCCAAAATACTAGGCGCGGTGCATTAACTTCTACCTCGTTTCTTGTTTCTTCACATATCAACCAATAAGAATCCAATGATATACTTTTTGTGACATAGTAACTCATATTTAGTTAGTCAAATGGATGACCTAGAACTACGTGCAGGCCCTATAAACTGAGACGCCTACAAATAAAAAACCGAGACAGAGAGGGTAGTTCAGCACGTATCTTTTTAGAACAATATAGTCGAGATTCACCAAGGAGCAAAACCAAGTGGTAGGCTGCTCCTGTTGTGTTGGCATAGCAACTCAAGCAGGGTCAGTCCGGACACGAAATGGCGACACACTTAACATGACCCCTTTGGCAGACATGTGGCTCATCCACCGTCTTGTTCCACGTGCGATGCACCAAATCACAGTTCGGAGCAGCGGTTGGAATTGGAGGCACCCCGGTCGTGGCGCCACAGTAGTAGAAAATGAGCGATGAGGGGTCAAATCACAAAGCCCCACCTTTTCCCGCATTAAGCTGGACGGACGAAGCAACCATCATTTCACTCTAGCATGCAAGAGCATAAAGAAAAGAGAAAACAATGATGCGTGCGGCAGCTACCTAGGGCACCCTAGGGTAGGGGTCTCCACTACAGATCCTTTTTTTTGAAAGCGCCTCATTACAAATCGGCTTCTCCCTCATCCTCTTGAAGAAAACCGATGATGAGTGCGGCGGTAGGGTTTGTAGGAGTACTATGGCGTGCGGGGCCACGTCGTAGTAAATGGGTTCGAGTCAACGCCTTAAATATGTGTGGGCCGCTTGGTTTTACTGGAACGAGGCAGCATTTTGGGTTCGGGGACCAGTGGAGATATAGCACGTACAAAAAATTATGGACGTAGGTTCGACCGAAAGGCAATGATGCATGGGCCCTGCATTATGATAAACCCGGGGCCGCGTGAAATTTGCTACTCTACTCAAAACTAGTAAGGTACACATGTATTGAACGCATGAGATTTCGAAACCAAATTATGAATAAATACACACTATAGCATGTAAAGCTTTGAGTCATATATGCATGATGTAGATGTTCGTTTAGTTCTTATAGTTCATCTCATTCAAAATCAATTAGTTTTATAAAAATGTTAAGATTCATGGGGTTGTGCATTGTAAATCATAAAGTAAAAAACAAAAAATGGCAATTCATTTAGAAAAAAAATAATCAATTATGATACAGAAGATTCTAGAACAAAGGAGAAGTGCTTGTGTTTTGAGGTTTGTGCATTATGCTTAAGTTCAACCATGGAGTCTTCTAAATTGTACATGTGGCAGATCTGGTGGAATGTTGATGATATCCAACGGCCAGTAGTGCTTGGAGTTGCCCATCTCTGCGCTGTCGGGTTAGCTTCATCCAGCGACCATCTTTCAAAGTTATTGGCACACTATATAGTTCTTGTGCCATAGTTGCATGTTTTGGAAAAAAGCTACTAGTGGGTTGTACTATCTATTTAGGAATAGAAGATGTATACATGGAAGTTGTAGGGAAAGAGATGAAATGGAGGATCTCAATTCCTATGAGTAGGGATTGGAAAAGAGATGTCATTTGGTTCACATCATATGAACTTTTCTACTGAATCTAGAGATGACATGTATCTCAAGTCCAATGAGGAGGGATTAGTAAAGAGATGTAATTTGGTTCATATCATAGGAACTTTTCTATTGAATATACGCTAATGTTTATTTTCCTTTGAAATTAAGGGAGTATAGGAATCCATTCATATGAACCAAGTGGCTCTAAAGCTATAGAAACGATATCATGTTTATTTCCTTTGAAATGTAGAGTATATGAATCTATTCCTATGAACCAATTGGCTCTAAAGGAAAAAAATCCTATAAAAATCATATCATATAGAGTTCCTATGATATTCCTCGACACTAAAGGATGGTTGAAATTGCTGCGGGTGATACGATGGTCTTTCTTTGTAGACTCCTCACCCATCTTTATAGTTACCTCTCAAAGATGAATGAAATGATATATACATGGTATTCTACATGTGCAATTTGGTACACGAAAACTCGGTAAAAGTTTGCGAGGTTCTAATTTTCAATAAAGCTATATGCACTGCATTTCGGAATGGAGGGAGCATACGACAGTTGCTAACACTCACGTGGAAGATTTGTGTGTCGGAGGAGTGGCTGTTCTGTTAAATGGCATGGCAAAAATGACACTGTCGGATGCCGATCTAACGGTTCTTACGGCTTTCGTCAGGAAAAGGCTTGTGGCTAACGTTTGTTGGATAATGATTTGTGGACACATGCATTGCATTGATACATTCCCCTCTCTCTCTCTCTCTCTCACGCACACGCACCCTCACGAGTCACAACTCTCCCGAGTCCTCTCGCAGATTCGCACGTGGCACCCATCCTCTATCTGCAGGTAGACGTCACGCACATATGTGCTCTTCACACCCTACCCTCAGAACTTCTAAAAAACAAAAGACGGCGCGCACATTTTATTTTTGCTCACACGTCACACACTTATATTATTACTCTCGCGGCGAACGTTCTTTGGGCATAGTATATATTGTACTCTCACGACGAGAAGCGGTGCACGCACGCACTAGTTCTCTCACACCCACTCGCGGGTACACGTAGGAGCACATTTTATTGAAGCTGGTATAACAAAATCACTACACTATATATAAAAGGAGGAGCCTTAGCGCTTGCTTTACTAGGGTTCCTCTCGTTCACTCTGTCATGCTCTCCAGACCTAAGCAAGACATAGGTGGCCACACTCTCTCTCTCAGCTCACGGCTGGTCACAACTCCGTCCGGACAACCTCGACCGGGGTAGGGGGTGTAGGTGCATCGTTCACGCTGTTGTCGGTGGCGAGGGAGGAGACCAATGGTTGCCTGCGCGTCCCGATCGGCGGCCATGCCATTCTCTCCGAGAGAGCGCCGGCTCGGGAGGGCCTCCGACCCCTTCTTCCTCCCTGCGGTATTGTGGCCAAGATGCGGCCTCCCGACGCCGTCTTTGCCACATGCCGACGACCCTCGGGTATATATTCCTTCAAAACCTGCCTTGCTCTACTGCCCCAGCTCTTCCCCCTTCGTGTGGATCCTTTTCTACTTCCGTCCGCTGTTCCAAAGCCACCTAGACTTCTACTATTATTAGAAGTAAAGCTAGTTCATACAGTCAACTCAAAGCGTTGGTTCAAACAGGGAAGAAAGTGGGAAAACTGCAGCATGAATCTAGGACTTGGTTCTAAGAGGAAACGGGGGAAAATAGTAATATCTGTCACTGTTTAAATAACCGTATTTCATATTTGCGCAAACAGGGATGTCTGTGTCCATATCGTTTTGGAATGTCTGTCTCCATATCATTTCTATCCGCGCAACCAAAAGCACACACCTCAGTTTTAGTACAACTGCGCAAAATGAGATGACTATCCCTCGTTGCCGTCGTCTAACCTCCCGTCTTCAAGGTATCCCAACATTGGTAGTAACTAAGGTAGAATGACCAACGCAATCTAAACGAAGCTGATTCATACGTTTTACTTCGTGATTGCAGTGCAGGGACGAGTGAAAAGAAACTGCATCCTAGTCCGTAATGCACTTTCTACCAGTTCATCCATGGACCGAGGACTAGCTGGCACGGCTGCACGGCGGTTTTTTGGACAGGTGCGCGGACAAGAGGCATTGTGGTCTGCTTATTTCGGCAAATAGCGGTGCTTAAATTTAGTGGAATGCACAAGAATTTCACTTGATCAGTACACTGCATGGTTCAGTTTAGCATTCTAGCTGAGACCACAATTATAATTGGTTATTATGGAATAAGAGAACCTAACCCTGGATGGTGGCAACAAGAAAAAACCAGAGTGAACTCCAGGAAATTTAAGCCTGCCGGGAGGCCCTTTGCTCAGAGAAGCCTTGCTTGTTTTTTCCTGATTTGTAAACCTTCTCACAACTTTCTCTTTTGCCATGAACTAGTATATGTTTGTTATGTTCTATGAATCATTGAGATGTATAAAACTGCTTAACTTATGCTTTTCAAGATTTTTATGAAGACGGTTTTAATGTGAGTGTTCCACATGAGCGCTGGACTAGCGTTGAACATTTGGAATTTATTACATTGTGGCCTCAGTTAACTGCATGAACCACTCTAACAAGATACATAGTTGCTTATATGATTCACGGGCACACAAAAGTAGCAGCAGTTTCCATAGACGGATTCAAACAGAGTACTAGCCCCAAGGGGTCGATAACAAGCAAGGTTAGGATAATTAGACACAATCCAAACTAGTATTAAACACTAGCTGGGGCAACTATTTCATGCCTCGATCTAATTTGGGCTGGACACAAGACGGACCTTGCCATGAACATCATCGAGGACGTCCCGCAGCAGCTCAATCCTGTGAACCTTCATGAAGACAACCTTGTGGCCTTGCCACTGATAAACTGGTTTGTGGAGGCATGCCACGTCATCTTCCTGCGTAAGCTTGCCAAGAACAGTATGCCTCACAAACGAAGGAGTAGCTTTGAACTTCTTGTGCTTCAGTACACCCTGGACAACATGCCTGACAACAGTGAGGCTGGAATACACCTCTTCATTGGTACGACCGCAAATGGCTTCCAGGATCCAACAGCCTAAGAACTCTGTTTTCCCAGTGCGTATATTCAGGTCGTCCGCCTCATAGCGAGTGACATGCACAACCACACAATCCTTGTCTGCATCAGGGCTCTAATTGAAACAGAAACAAATTCTGAATTACTTTTCAGTATAAGAAACACAAGTTATTTAAACCAC
>LR880972.1:185450832-185478140 GCA_904067115.1 Aegilops sharonensis | reverse complement strand
AAGGGGGAAAACTGCTCCTGCACTGCCACGGGGGCTGTAACCTCAAACGGGGCGTTGACCATCTCAGTAGTGGTCGTGAGCGTATCTGGGGTCAGCTCGGTGGCTGCCTCCATGTTCTTGGAGCTCTCTGTCTCGTGGGGATCAGCCTCCCGCGTCTACTCCAATATCGGCAGATCTTTGCCTGGTTCTCCTTGGTCCATCATGAAACTGACGAATACTAGGAGACCACTGAAAGGAAAACACAATCGCAATTACAATGAAACAAAAAAGAGAGTGAGGATCGGTTACTGCTTTGCAAAAGTTCTTTTTATTTCTCTGAATGAAAATATACCAACATCACGGATCCGCTTACCTTCCCTTCGTTGGGAGAGAAGAACAGTGGCAGATGCGAGTGTTGCCTTTCTTGAAGACGGTGAGGGAGAAGGGGATTCAGCGAGGAGTGAAATGATGTTTGCTTCGTCCATCAAACTTAGACTGCGGGGAGGTGGGGTTTTGTGATACGATGGCTCGTTACTGCCGCGCGACGACCAGGGTGACTCTCCGCCTGCATACTGCCTTCTAATTTTGTGGATGGCATTTGGGCCCGCGTGCTGCATGGCCTGCATGTCGGTGAACAAAAGTATAACGACATTTAGTAGAGGGAGACGTTTCAATGACCTAGGAGGAGCCAGAAGCGGTAGAGTGTCTCCACTGTACTAGTAGTAATTGTTTTTCTGGGTAGCTGTAGAGTGTCTCCACTGTACTAGTAGTAATTGTTTCTCTGGGCCCAAGACAAAACAGCCAATCCACACTAGTAAATAGTAAAATCAATTCAAAAGGCACTACCCACACCCAGCACACCGCCCTCCCCCCCCAAAAAAAACCTGGGTGCTCTTCCTCCTCGCTCTCACCCACCTCACGTCAGCTCGCTCCACTCGTACCCCCAAATTCCTCACCTCACTCCTACAGAAAACCCCAGCTCCCCTTCTTCCTCACTCCTAGAGAAAACCCCCAGCTCCCCTTCTTCTTCGCTCACACTACAACTAGGCTCGTCATTCGTTACTCTGCTCAAATCCGTGAGCGCGATGCGACGCCCTCGAGGAAAATGGAGTCGGCTGACCCCAGCGCCAAGAAGGTGAGGCTCCCGCCAGCGACGACGCCTGTTGTAGATCCCGCACCCGGCAGCGCGGGGACAAGCGGCGACCCCGCCCCCACCGGATCCTAGGAACCCATAGAATCTCGGGTGGACCGCATCAGCGATCTCCCGGATGCCATCCTTGGGGAGATCATCTTGCTTTTCCCCACCAAGGATTGCTGCCGCACCCAAGTCCTCTCAATTCGGTGGCGCCCTCTATGGCGCGCCGTGCCCCTTAATCTCGACTGTCGTCAGCTATCTCTCTTCAATGATTTTGAAATCCCCAGAGCCATCATCTCCTCCCACCAGGGATCCGTTCAAAGCCTCTACATCCCGTCATGCTACCTGAGCAAGAATACCATGCCCTACACGATGGACGCCGGGCTAAAATCCCCTGAATTCACAGAACTATAGCTGCTTGAGTTCTACTATTCCCCTGGAAATCACATACCACATACCGAACGCCATGAACCTGTGCCCTCAGCACCGATGTCCATCTCACGGTTTTCCTCCTCTCTCCACACCGCCACCTTTGCGCTGTGCTACCTACCAGACAATCTGGTACTAAACCTTCGACTCCCATTTCTCAAGAAACTTTAACTTGTGCGGGTTCGTATATCGGAGGCCTCATTGCACAACATCATCCACTCAAGTTGCCCTGCGCTGGAGTGCTTGGTGCTTGTTTTCACAATTAGAATCGGTTGTCTCCAAATAAAGTCGCCTAACCTTTTAAGAATTGGAATTTCTTTTGACGGAAGGCAGCTCATCATCCAAGATGCCCCTTCACTTCATAGGTTGATCCTTGATTCTAGTTATTCACCGTTGCAAATAACCGTCCTCTCTGCGCCTAAACTGGAGACCTTGGGTGTAATACATGATCTCTGTGCTCATTTCAATATGGTGTTTGGCTCCACAGTTCTTCAGGAACTTTATATTATCATCTACACTTGTAACCATAAGCTGCATTTTAAATTTCTGCGCATAATTTATATATCGTCTTGGAGTACACATTTTGTACTAATATATGTTCTATGCTCAATGAAGAGTTTCTCCATGGATCGCCTATCAATGGTGCTGGATTCTGTCAAGATCTTATATATCCAAATGAATAGTTTTGATCTGAACAAGATTATTGGCTTGCTGCAATGCTTTCCATGTCCGGAGAAGTTGTATATAAAGGTGATAATTTCACGCACATTGGAAGCCCGCATATAGTGTACTAGAATTAACCGTTCAGCTGTTGCTCTTTCGACACTCTTCTTTTAGACCTTAACTGTTTTCAATCTTCATGTCTATTTAGGCAACAGGACGGGGTAAGAAAGTTATAACCAATCGGTGGTTTCGTAAGCATCGGGATTTTCTCACTTCTCATGAGATTCGATTGAAGACAATAACGCTAGAACGATATGTAGCCAACCGTGCAAACATAAGATTTGTCACATTCTTCCTGCTGAATGTGAGGTTACTATTGTCCATCAGGCTTAAGTTTATCAGCAGCATGGTTTTGATGGATGGGTATGTCGAAGAGCAAAAAAAGGAGTTTCAGGTGGGCAAAAGAGCTTCTGAACGTGCCGGGCTTCTATTTACAACATATTGTGGTCATAATCCAGTAAATTTTACGACCCAGGATGTTCATTCTATGGACCTGACCGATTCATTTGACTGTGACTGCCGAAAATAGTGCTGGAGTTAGATGTTGTTGCCCTTTTCAATCTGTTTTTTTTGTAAACCTGATGAACAATCAACCCTCGTGCTTTTGTACAGTTTGTAAGCTGGAGTTAGATGCTTCTGCCCTTTTCAACTCGGCTGTGACTGTCATATTTTCTTTGAAACAAGGCAAATGGCTTGCCATTCGTTTAATTTAGAGTGAAATATTGTAAAAAATCACAACCAAGGGAAATAACATCACTCACGCCGACTGCTTGAGCTCACTGTGCATTACAGAAGCCAAGTGATTAGCCCCCACCAGCACCCACAAACTTATTTCGAACTAGCACATCAAATGGGCTGTAAATTTTCATAGGAAAGGCTGCATGACCATGACAGATTTGGATTCTGACATTTAGGACCGGCGAGGAAATAGCCTATCCAAGGTGGTGTCGACTTACTAGCCAGTCAACAAACGATTCTGCCTACCAGTCGTTGGATTGACATTCAACATCTATCGTGTATCTTCTATCTCTTGTCTCCTTCTTCCTCCAGCCGCCCAGACCAAACCACCCCGTCAGCTCCGCCTCCTCCCGCCTCCCATGGCTGGCTGCGCCTCCACCGCCCTACCGTATGTACCCTCCAACATTGGCCAGTCCCTCCCTCTATTCCCCCACACATCCTGTTATGCTCCGGTGACGTCAGCCCCAACACGCACCCGTGCCCGAACCAGTCAACCCTCGTACTCCCATCCGCCTGCTACTGGACCGACGCATCTTCAACGGCTCCTGTTCGTTCTGTCCGAGGCCTCGCCGTCGTCCTCTGCCTTGCGGCCTTGGTTCGCTCACCGTGCGCGGTGCGCCGCCCTCTTGCGTTGTCAACATCGTCAACAACCGAGAGGAACAAGGAGATGACTGTACGTGGAGAGGATGACAGTAGGGACCCACCACCGTCATGGCAGTACGTAAGCAAGTGCCTCTATAGTACAAACCCAAAAATATGGTTCCTCCTAATGGTTGGACATCTGGGGCTCATGCCATTGTCAACGTAGTCAATAAACGAGAGAATTACACTACGAGCGGCTGACACCAGGGACCCAGCAAGTCGTGCAGTTTTTTTTAGGAACAAGCAGTTGTTATTTATACTAGTTTTAGCGACGGATCAGGGTAACAACGGGGCTGTGCGGGGGCTGTGGCCCGTCTAGCCAGGGTTTTATTTATGTTTACCACATCATGAGCCTAGTTGTGTATTTTTCTTGCTGAAAATGACTAGCCCAGTTCTATTTTTTAAAGAAATACCCAAACAAGGCCTACTTGCTTTATTGGCCCTGCTGGGCTGCAAATCTTTCAAGACGATGAGAGTTTCATTCGGTTTGCCCAGAAATGGCCTGTACTTTTTTAAAACACATCAAATCGGGAATTAGTTTCAATTTTTTCATTACAAGATCTTAAATTCCATTGATTATTATGCGTGGACAATTATTTGGATTTTATATTTATATAAATTATTTTTCAAAATAGTTTGAATGTGAATCGATATTTCTGGATTAAAAACAGTTGACCGCACCGAAATATGCAAAATTTCGTATACTTTTTAACCGTGGCCACAATATGGGGTGTAATGCTAACAAAAAGAAGATGGGCTCGAAAAAAACCTTAAGAATTAGCAAATGGGGTGTACATTATTAGAAATAATGGCAGATGTGTTGTGTGCTGTTTTCCACAGATTTGAGGCTGACTTGTACGCCTACTACAGGTTGATGCGTATGCTTTCATAAAAAAAAGGTTGATGCACACACAACGCCCTGTCAACTTGGTCAACACACGAGAGCAGTGACTGTTGGATGTCCATCCAACGGCTGTCGTGCTTCTTCTATCTCTGCTCTTCATGCTCCAGCCGCTTAAACAAGCGCCGGCGGGACTGCCTGCTCCCTCCTCCCACGTCCGGCTATGCTGCCGCGCAGGCTCACAGCCCCACAGTACTCCCATCGCTGGCCTAGCCATCCCTCTATTCACCCACACATGCTGTTATTCTCCGGCGACGGCAGGCGAACAAGTAAACCCTCGTACTCCTCCGCGTGGGAAACAACTGCCGAGTATTCCCTGGCTCCGTGTCATTCCCTTCCTAGGCCTCGCCATCGTCCACCGCCCTGGTGCTCTCGGCGTGGTCTGGTCAACGTGGTCAATGAACGACATCCATCGGAAGTGGACTGTACATGGAGAGGCTGACAGCTGGGACCACGGCCGCACGGAAGGAAATGCCTCCTTATTACGCGCAAAATAATGATCCCTCCACCTGACAGCTAGGACCCATAGGAAGGGCCTCTGTATTTCGTGAAAAAAATGTTCCCCCCGCTGACAGGTCGGACCCACCAGCTATATCTTCGCACGCAAGGAAGTGCCTCCTTATTACGCCCAAAAAAATGAATACCCCCTGCTAGCTGGGACCCACCATATTGTTGGGCTGACTTGTGGGCCTACTAAGTTGACGGGGACGGAGGGCTTTGTCAACTTAGTCAATACTCCAGTGACCGTATGATGTCCATCCAACGGCCATAGTGCTTCTTCAACCTCTGGTCTTCTTGCTCCAGCCGCCCAAAGCAGCGCCGGTCGTGCCGCCTGCTCCTGCCTCCCGTGGCCCGGCTCCATGTCGTCCCCTTCCTAGGCCTCGCCGTCGTCCACCGCCGTGGTGCTCTCGGCGCGGCGTGGTCAATGTGGTCAACGACCGACTTCCATCAGAAGAGTACTGCACGTGGAGAGGCTGACAGCTGGGTCCACGGCAGCCGCAAGGAAGTGCCTCCTTATTACGCGGAAAATAATTATTCCTCCACCTGACAGCAGGGACCCACCAGACAGGCCAATAGTATTTTGCAAAAAAAATCGTTTCCCCCTAACTGCTGGGACCCACCGGATGGGCCACCGTATTTCGCAAGAAAACGTTCCCACCGCTGTCAGCTTGGACCCACCGGAAGTGCCTCCTTATTACGCACAAAAAAATGAATACTCCCCCGGCTAGCTGGGACCCACCTTGGTGGGAGGCTGTCTTGTGGGCCTACTAAGTTGCCGGGGACGAAGGGCTTTCTCAACTTAGTCAATATGAATGATTCTAGCTCCATTGACCATACGATGTCCATCCAATGCCCATAGTGCTTCTTCAACCTCTGGTCTTCTTGCTCCAGCCGCCCAAAGCAGCGCCGGTCGTGCCGCATGCTCCTCCCTCCCGTGGCCGGCTGTGCTGTCGCGGAGGCCTCACCGCCCCCTACTATTCCCACCGCTGGCCAGGCCCTGCGGCAACGGCAGCCTCACACCTCAGCCGAACCAGTGAACCCTCGTACTCCTCTCCGCGCGGGCTTCCACTGCCGCGTCTTCCCCGGCTCCGCGTCGTCCCCTTCCTAGGCCTCGTCGTCGTCCACCGCCGTGGTGCTCTCCGCACAGCGTGGTCAACGTGGTCAAGGAACGACTTCCATCGGAAGAGTACTGTACATGGAGAGGCTGACAGCTGGGTCCACGGCCACAACCCAGTTTTTTTGTGATTTGCCAAGTAAGTCGCTTTGTCAGGCCTGTTGGGCTGCAAATCTTTCAAGACGAGGAGAGCTTTCATTCGGCTGGCCGAGAAAATGGCCCATCTGTAATGAGAAATGGGTTGTACATTTTTAAAACACATCAAACCGACCATTAGTTTCAAATATATTTTTTTCATTTCAAGATTTTAAATTACATTAATTTTTATGCGTGGAGAATTTGTTGGATTTTATATTGATATACATTTATTTTAAAATCAGTTTGAATGTGAGTCGAAATTTCGGGATTAAAAATAGTTCGGACGGCACCGAAATATGCAAAATTTCATATAATTTTTTAACCGTGACCACAATATTGGCTGTAATGCTAACAAAAAGAATATGGGCTCCAAAAAAAACCTTAAGAATTAGCAAATGGGCTGTAAATTATTAGAAATAATGGCAGATGGGCAGTATGTTGTTTCCCACAGATTTGAGGCTTTCCTAAAAAAGGTTGATGCACAAGCAGTGACGGTTGGATGTCCATCCAACGGCCGTCGTGCTTCTTCAATCTCTGCTCTTCCTGTTCCAGCCGCTCAAACAAGCGCTGGCGGGAATGCCTGCTCCCTCCTCCCCGCGGCCAGCTGTGCTACCGCGCGGGCCTCACCGCCCCACCGTACTCCCATCGCTGGCCTAGCCATCCCTCTTCTCACCCACACCTGCTATTATTCTCCGGCGACGGCAGACGAACCAGTAAACCCTCGTACAGTCATACTCCCCTCCGCGTGGGAAACAACTGCCGAGTCTTCCCTGCCTCCGTGTCGTCCCCTTCCAAGGCATCGCCGTCGTCCACCGCCGTGGTGCTCTCGGCGTGGTGTGGTAAATGTGGTCAATGACCGACTTCCATCGGAAGAGTACTGTGCGTGGAGAGGCTGACAGCTGGGTCCACGGCCGCAGCAAGGAAGTGCCTCCTTATTACGGGCAAAATAATTATTCCTCCACCTGACAGCGGGGACCCATCGGACGGGCCACCGTATTTCGCGAAAAAAATGTTTCCCCCTGACTGCTGGGACCCACCAGCTACACCTTCGCATGCAAGGAAGTGTGTCCGGGCAAAAAAACGATTCGCCCCCCTGACTGCTGGGATCCACCAGCTACATCTTCGCACGCAAGGAAGTGCGTGACAGTTGGGACCCACCTGGTCGAAGCGTACGTAGTGTTGTCATTCTGGTCGCAAACGTGTACGTACATATATACTGGTGGATGTAGAGGCGTGCACGTGTAGTAGTAGAGGCGCGCACGTTGCATGTACACGTACGTACAGCGGCCAGGGTGCAAGAAAGAAAATACGGCCACGTATGTGTACATACGGGCGGGGTCTTGAACGCCTACTCGCGCATACGAGCGAGGGCTCGTGTACATGGCTGGGTCGGAACGGAGAAACAACATCGTCGTCATGTTCATGGGGAGGCAACGAAATGCGTCGTGTTCATGGGGAGGCAACGGAATGCATCGTGTTCATCGGGAGGCAGAGGCAACGAAACGCGTGGGAGCCAACCGGCTGGGACGGAACGGAATGCGGGTCGTGTTCATCGTGAGGGCTTGGACAGAACAGGCGATGGAAAGGAGGCCTGGCGTACCGCAGAACGGAGGAAACGGACCTCCTACGTTCGGAACAGGGTCCTGTTGATCGGGAGGGGTGTGGCGTACCATAAAACGGAGGAAACGGACCTCCTACGGTCAAAAGGGGGGTCCTGTTGATCGGGAGGGGTGTGGCGTACCGCAAAACGAAGGAAACGGACCTCCTACGGTCAAAAGGGGGGCCCTGTTCGTCGGGAGGGGTGTGGCATACCGCAAAACGGACGAAACGGACCTCCTACGGTCGAAACGGGGGTCCTGTTCATCGGGAGGGGTGTGGCGTACCGCAAAACGGGACTCCACGGGATACTGTTCATCTCCACCGTCGACCTCCTCCAGCCTCCACGGGCTACCGTCGACCTCCTCCAGCCTCCACGGGCTCCGGTTCATCCAGCCTCCACCGCGTGCTACTCTACCGGCTACTGTTCAACCACCCCTCCACGGGCACCCCTCCACCGTCTACTGTTCATCCAGCCCTCCACACCACGGGGTCCTGTTCATCCAAAGGCAACGCCACCGCCCACTGTTCATCCAAACCCCCCTGCAACACTCACTGTTCATCCAATCGATCGGCTTCAGTTAGCAGCAGTAGCGAAGGAATCGCTCCATCGGGTTCAGTTAACAGCCATCGATCGATCGCTCGGGTTCAGTAATGCGTAGCCTGCAGTGCAATCGCCCGGGTTCAGTTAGAGCCCAACGTCTCGTTCGGGTTCAGTTAGAGCCAACGCCTCGCACGTGTACGAGAGAAACGCGCATCGCTCGGCCCCCGACCTCCCAACATAACCGGCAACTCCCCGAAATTTTCCTGCCCCTCGCTTCTACCACGGTTTTTTCCGTCATGGACGGCCCAAAGAATATCATGCAGTTGCATCTCCGGCCTGCCTAGGACGAAAAGCCCATTTTCGGTCATGATTTTTTGTCATAGAAGTAGGAGCCCACCACATCTATGATGATACCGGGTTTTGTCACAATTATCGTCATTGAAGTGTCATATGTATGACAGAAAAAAAAATTCGTTCGGCCCAAAATGTCATGGATGTGTCTTTTTTTTCTAGTGGGAGGAGTTGTACACGCTAGTTTTACGAGTTCGGGTCCTTCTCGGAGGAAGTAATAGCCCTACGTCTCGGAGCCCGGAGGCGGTCGACTGGATTATAAGCGTGTGAGTTACATGGTGTGCGAACCCTTGTCCCAGAGGAGGGGGTGGCTTATATAGAGTGCGCCAGAACCCCAGCTCCCCTCCGTTACATAGGACTCAATGTACATAAAGAGGTGGCGTTACAGGTAACGCCTGTATTGAAGTGCCACAAATGATCATTAAATATCTGAGTAAATGCTCGACCGTTGCTGCGCGGAGCAGCTTTAGGTCTTCTTATTATCGAGTGGTTTGATGGTCGAGTGACCTGGATAAAGTGGGGTCTCCGAGTGGATGGTAGGTCGAGTGGACTTCAATCGACACCTTTGCTGGATCTCTTCTTCTGATTCTTGAACTTCTTCATTCTTAGGACAAGGACCTTAGGTAGGACGTATAGGTCAGGCCTATTACCCTACCCTAGGTTTCTGTCCACATCATTAGCCCCTGAACGGATCGAGGTTTGAGTGAAAAAGAAGAATGGAGTTGACCTTGCTTTTAATCTTGATTGTCTTGTCATTGTCTTCAAGTGGAGGTCAGCTGTTTAGACCTTCAGCTTCGTTTCAGTCGCCTTGATCGATTCAGTAATTGCCGACTGATTTGTATCACTGCATCTGTCGAATGATATTTTTGACATGAAATCTTTGGCGTGACCAGTTGCAAAGGATCCCTGATTTCCCGGGATTCGAAATTTTGGTGGAAGCGTGTCAGGAAGAGCGCTCTGCGGTAAGTGGAGCAGATAAATAGGAATTTTCAATTTCCGTGCCACCTTTTTCGCCACGTATCCCGTGCGTAACTGTTGGGGGATTTGACAGGATCGCTCGGGCCCACGCGTCAGCCACTCGGAAGTAGGCCTTTAAAAGCGGCGAGGCCGAAGCATTTGCACCGTGCGTGCCCATTCCCCTTCTTCTTCCTCTCGCAACTCCGCTTTGCCCAGACCAACCACTCTCGACGCCGTCGCTCCGCCGCCATGGGGAAGGACAAAACGGCGGCGCCAGAGCATGCGAAAAAGGCGATGGGGGCGGCGAAGAGCAAGAAAATGAATCGGGGGTCTTCGTTGCGCTCGGAGTTGCCGTCGGGTTGGATCCAGGGAGACTGGATCCGATCTTCGCTTCGGCAAGAGGACTCAGACGATATGGCTGAGCTGGGGCTGATCGTCCATAAGTATGCGCGCCTGCCGAGGGGAGAAACGGAGCCACAGCCGCGGCCGGGTGAGTGTGGCCTGCTCGCCACCCACATCGACCGTGGCTTTTCGCTTCCCCCGCATCCCTTCTTTCGCGGTTTCCTGAATTTCTTTGGTGCCCAACTCCACCATTTCACTCCCAACACTATCACATATCTTGCTACGTTCGTCTCCATGTGTGAGAATTTCTTGGGGTGCCGACCGCACTGGGGTCTTTTCAATCACATCTTTACCATCCGATCCCAAACTGTGAAAAAGAGAACTCGAAAGACGAGAAAACCCATGTCATTCAGATGTGTGGGGGTCTGGGCATTCAGAAGAGGAAGAGGAGCTCTTTTCCTCCGATGACTCTTCCTGAGTCGGTCAGGGGCTGGCAGTCGACCTGGTTCTACTGCCAGGACATCGCGACCCCAGGCCAGTCGACAGGGCTTCCTCCTTTCTCTTTCGACCGTGCTCAAACTCCATCTTCCTTGAAAGTGACTGCTGCGGAGAAGGCGGAGACATGCATGCTAGTTGAGAGAGTAGTCCAGCTGATCAACCAATGTGTCACCGGCATGGACCAGCTCGAGGTGTTCCTCAGTCGGCGGATCCAACCCCTCCAAGCTCGTGACCATTCCACGTGGATGTACTCTGGGGCTGGTGACACTGCTCGGGTTCATTCGGAGGAGGTGGAGGCCAAAACCGTAGCCGAGTGGTTGATGGGTATCACCGGGAACAAGGACAACCCCAGGGGCGCTAGGAGAGTCGAACCTTTCAGCAACATCAACCTGCTAGAGAAGGTCTGGTCGTCATGAGTGAATTTTTGAACGTATTTTCCGACTGATTTTTGTTCCGACTGACTTATAATCGGTCTCTTGTTTTGCAGATCTACATGGAGATGTATTCAATGCCCAATGGTGAACAAGCTCTGGAGCAAGACCAAGAGGGCGAGGACAGTGCTGAGGAGAGCGGCGAGTGGGAGTCCCCAGCTGATGATGATGAAGATGAGAGCGACGAGTCGGACGATGAGGAGGTAGCCGACTCATAGCCTCGCTCCAAACGTCGATCCAAGCAGCGCCATGATCCCGCGAACAGGCGCGACAAAGCTGTGGCGTCGAGTGCTCCATCTCACAAGCACGCTCGGTCCCCGACTCCAGATTTTACTGAGAAGGTCACCAAGCAGCCCAAAGCTAATCCTTCGAAGGCTCGAAAGACCTTGCCTAGGATTAAGATGGACTTCCCTGTTGCCTCTGGGTAAACGCTCTTCTCATATCTTCTTGTTCCGATCAATTTTTCTGTTCTGACCGGTTTTCTTATTCTGACCGAGTGGATGATGAATTTGCATAGCCCGACCTCAGCTGCCACTGACATGGATATCGACAAGACTCCAGCTGACGAGGAAGCTGACGACGCTGTCACCTCCAAAGCCAGTAAGTCTGGTCGATACAGATTTGTCTGGTCGACTGAATGATTTGTCAGTTGTCCTTATGGCTTTCTCTGTTCCTTGCAGATCCACGAGATGTTGTTGTGCTTCCGGACGATGATGAACAAGTGCCGCTGAGAGGGAGGAGGAAGTAGGACAAAGAAACGAGTGGGAAAGCGCCTGAAGTCCAGGTTCCCCGGCCGACTATGACGCCTGGGACGACGGTCGAGCGATCGACAGATCAAGCTCGAACCAACATCACCTTCGCGGTTCCGCTGTTGACTGACTTTCCCTCAGGATCAGCTGCTCAGACTTCTGCCGCGCCGATACAACTCCCAGCTTCAGATCTGGCGGCTGCTTTGATTGCTCTGCCTCCATCACTTTTCACTGCATATCAAACTCCAGACGATCCGCCAGCTGCTGCCAAGGAAGCTCTTCTTCAGTTGAATCTTGTGATGGGACAGATGAAAATGCTGCATGAGGCTAGTCAGGTAGCCTTCAAGGGCAGAGCTGCTCTGCAAGCCAATGTCCAAGTTAGTTGACTTTCTGATCGACCGTATTTCGTGTCTGATCACCCACTGGGGTGTGGCTGTTTTGATGTTGTATGTCTCTTTGTGTCGATTCGAACTGAGGCAGACCATGCCGCGTGGAATCGAAACCAGTGGGGGCACGCTGAGTGCACCCACTGGGTGTAGTCCCCGAGACCATAGGTGACTGCGGCAGTCGACTATGGTCTGAGAATGGGAACCTCTCCTTTTTTTGCCACTCGAGCTGGGCAGACCACGCCGAGTGGAAACGAAACCAGTGGGGGCAAGTTGAGTGCACCCACTGGGTGTAGTCCCCGAGACCATAAGTGACTGCGGGCGGTCGACTGTGGTCTGAGAACCTTCTTTTTCTTTTTTGCAAAATCAGTTGGGGCATGATACACTACAAAAAAAAATACACTTCCGTGATAATACGTGTTTTTCACAGTAGGTCGCGTTTTTTGTCATGCATGTACATCCATGACAAATTTATGACAGAATCAAGATAGTCATACCTGTGTTGTCGTAGAAGTGTTCCATGACATTTCCAAAATTATCATCATGGAAGTGTCCACTTCCATGACGATAAATCACGCGTCACAGAAGTGCTTTCATCAAGGGTGACCGACACGTGCCATCCACCGTAACGGAACGCCGTTAAGCTATCGGGTCGGATTTTGGATCCGACAACCCGTTAACAGCCACGACCAATGCCGATTTTCCACGTGTAAAATTCTCATTGGCTGACGGATCCACGTGTCAGCTCCGCGTTGGCATAGGTGTCACCCATCCAACAGTCGAGATGGGCCTATGATATGTTGACACGTGGACCGGCCCAAAAGTGGCCCACAAAGTTTAAATGGGCCGGACCAATCGAAGGCCCATAAGATTTAGCGGACCATAGTGGGCCGGCCCAGCTAAAGGCCCACAAAATTTAGCGGACCATAATGGGCTGGCCCAGCTAAAGGCCCACAAGATTTTGCGGACCACAATGGGCCGACCCAGCTAAAGGCCCACAAGATTCTGCAGACCATAATGGGCCGACCCAGCTAAAGGCCCAACATTCTCTGTCAAATTGGCCCGTCAACGGCCTGGTCTAAACTTGTCATCAATGCGGCCCATGGTGACTTCTGGCCCGTTAACAGTCCGTTAAGTAATTGGGCCGAATTACGGCCCGGTGTATTTCCGGCCTGTTAAAGGTCCGGCTTCATTTGGGCCCATGTACAGGCCATCAAAACTTTCGGCCCATAAACGACCGTGAAGGATTTGGGTCATATTCGGCCATGTCTGTCATTCGGCTTGTTAGAGGCCCACTATAGATTTGGCCCACTTTCGGCCTGTTGTCATTTTCGGCCCGTTAACGCCGGACGTAAACCATGGGCCATATGTGGCCCAACGTCATATCGTGCCCATTAATGGCCCATAGAAAAATGACGATAATCTAGCCCGTCCGAAGTTCCGGCCTGTTAAAGGCCGTGTATTAGGTCGGCGCATTTACGACCCGTCCGAATTTCGGCCTGTCAAATATCCGCATCGTAAATGGGCCACCATTTCGGCCTGCTAAGTCCAATGGGTTATTTGGCACAATCAGGGCCCAATCTCACTTTCGGTCTATTAAAGGCCCATGTTTTTATGGGCTCGAGATATTTACACCTGTAAACGGCCTACTTTTACTGAGGGCCCAAATTATGTTTAGGCCTGTTAAAGGCCCACTATGGGCACAGGCCTACTAGAAAAATTTGAAAGCTTATGCTAATTTAAGCCCAGATATTTTTAGTGGGCTACATGCCAATTTCGGCCCGTAATCGTTTTTAGTCCAATTGGAATGGGCCCGACGAATGTTGGCATGTTGGGCTCCTACGAAGCTTTCGTCCGAATACATTACTAAGATAAACCAAAACTATACAAAAATAGCGTCATGATTACTGCAGCCTGTGGCAGCATCATAAATGTTGTATCACAACAAAATAAATTCCAATCATACAACAAAAGGCATGTTGGCATAAAGTTTACAGTCCTTCCAGATAAAAGCACCATCAGATGTATAGAAGCACAGATCATTTGACCTGAGTGCTAATGTTTCAGGCTGTAGAATCTGATGGAGCAGCACGATCTCCACCTTTTTTCCGCCATTGCTCTTCAACAACGAAGCGAACGTCTGATAGTCTGGTTTCAAAACCATTCATATCTTGACGGCATTTCTCAACCACTATTCTTGTTTCCGAAACAACGTCCATTAGGGATTGGACTTGTGTCTGGAGCGTAGATATATCAATCTGTCTAGGAGGAAGATTTTGTTCAGTAGGCGATTTGGACGAGGTTACCTTGACAACCAACCCAGAATTACGCAGGAAGGTGCTTTTTGCACTGTTAGTGAAGAGGTACTGACACACTGCAACAAGAGGTGACATTGTGCCTGTAGTAGCCTCGTCACCTTCAGGTGGTTGTGGTTGTTCAATCATTTGTTCCATAGCTTCCTGAAAGTTTGAACTTGTAGATTAGTGTACCAGTGAGTTACTAATGAGACAAAAACAAACAAAGTAGGTTAAACGTTTATACATAACTTATTTTGGTGAACTACTATAATACATTAGCATGTATTGTAGTGCCAACTACATAATAAAATCACTTTCGGAACATATGTCCATGTAGCATGCCTACTGTATTGTCTAATTACTCACATTCGTTGACATCTAAGGATAAAGAGACATGGTTTAAAGTAGGATGAACATAGTATGACATCATTCATATCATGGGCAAACAGATATAAAACAAACAGGCTATTTTATCATTGTGTGCGCACGTGAACATAACAACTAGATTACAGATCAAGACCAAAAGAATATCCTTCATCTCTTTTAAACCATGTAAGGTGAAATGATACGTTAAGACAACTGTGTATAAAAGTGAACAGAGTAACTGACATTGGCTGCAAACCAAGTAGTTAAATGAACACATCATAGTACCAATCAGTTCAAGGCAGGAGGAGTAAGGACTTACAACAACGGCTTGAACTGGTGTGCTCATGCCCTTCATCTTCCTGGTGTGGCAATCCTTGAAGATTTGCATTACATTCGGTTCAGGTTCTTTTTGGTCCGCACGGGCTTTCCGCTGTATTTGGAACAAGTCAATGTAGATACGATAATATGGCACAAAAAAAGAAGGAAGTAGCAGCTATTTACAAGAGCCTCGTAGTGTGCAATATAGCTATGAGATCCTGTTGTCTGTTGGAATTTCACTTTAGAACGGTTGGTTTTGTTCTTCAAACAGTTAGCCTAGAAGAAGATACACTTGTAAGGCACATACATAAATACAAGTTCAATATGTGGTCTGATCAAATACATATAGCCTACCTGATACTTTGGATCAGACCAGTGTTTAACGAGGGCTGTCCAGTCTTCATCTGTAATATATTCCACTTGAGATTTTTGGGCGATTTCATTGTTAGCCTTGCCTTCAAAGTGAGATTTTCGAAGGTGGTACCGATACTGTCGCAGAGCAGACTGAAAAACATGAGTGCATGCCTGTTTAGTTGCATCATCTTTTGGATCCAACTTGAACCTTATCTGTTGAAAAAAGAATGTGAGTCTTATTAGGAGGAAGCTAGAAAGTATGGGACAGAGCAAGAGAATCTTATATTTACTAATTGGAGGCACCTTTTAAGCCCTCTCATTAATCCACATCGTTAAAATTAATCATACCGTTGGATTCTAGAATTTACGGACAGGATAAAAAATAAGTAGTTACGTACATAGATGGTTCCGTACCATAAAAATAGCATCCGCCACGTCCATCAATAATAATTAAAAGAAAGAGAAAACCTCCACGAAATCAGGGGTGGAGGAAAAATCTTCTACGATTCAAAAAAAATAAAATTTACGTAAAGAGATGGTTTCATGCCATAAGAAAAGCATCTGCCACGTCCTCCCAGTAGGTAAAAAAAAGGGGGAAGTCTCCACGCATAATAACCCCACAGATAAATTAAAACGGCAAAAAAAGGTATTCCACCATCGAGGGTGGAATAAAAATGATAGCACGTCCCCTCTGTCCAACCTTGACTTAGGATAAAAAAGAAAAAAACAGCACGGTTGACTCATCTACATGGCCGCTTCCTCCTTCCTTTCAATCCTGCTCACTTATATCTGGCCGACGGCGGCAATTTTCTGTATTATCACCATCGAGTGAGCTCTCCACCTGCATGGCCATCAACGAACCACAAAGGAGCCTGAAGCCAGGTGTTGCAAGGGATGAGGAGCTCCCTCGATGAAAGTCGTTCATGAAGGATAACATGCCCCTCTGCTATCCTACACGTGTAGCCGTCTTAACCTTGATCTCTATCTCCCCATGATTCCCTGAATAGATGAGTTGAATTTTGTTGCCCTGTTGAGAGATAACAGATACAAAGCCACGACCAGAAGCATTGGGGTAATTCCGATCCGGCGATGTTCCAAATCAAAGTCACTAAGGACGGTATGGCGCTGCCCAAAGCTGCCCCTATATGTGCTGATGGATGGTGCTTGCGGGCCTGAGAAACATATGTATGAGGCTAGCCGGCAGGACCCTATATGTGCTGATGGACGGTGCTTGCGGCTCTGAGAAACGATACATATGATGCTATCTGGCGGCTGGATGTCTACGCGATGCACATACGTACACAATTGATCCTGCAGCTGATTCACGGCACCCATGGAGTCCAGGTTCTTGAGTGGATCAATTGATGCAGAAAAATATACATCCGTGCCTCATCTTTGCTTCTCTCCAGATTATGCAACGTGACTTTTTTCTTCCTTCCTACATTTCTTCTGTGTATACGGGTCACCCGCGCATCAAGTTCCGGTCCCATGATGGATAACACTTGCTCCTGAAGTAGACGATCAAGAGATGGTACAATCTCTGCCATGAAAACTGATTTGCTCTCTGGTAAGCAATTTTGAAAGCGTCAATGAAAAGAACACCATATCAATCTTTGCGAACACCATAAGACTTTCTACAGGCCAACAACGGATAAAAGTATTTTAAAAACTAAATGCAAAAAAAAATTGATCTGGGAGGTTTGTTTCTCCATAGTTGGTTATTTTTTATGACTATATACAAATTGACAAGGTGCTCAACATATCTCCCCATAGTCAAACTCAAGTAGAGTGGTTTCCATTCATTTTTATGATTTTTTCAACATACATGTGCGATGTGAATAGATGTGCAAAATTGAGTTCAGAAGCTCCCCATGCATAAGCCTGAACTCCAACGAGAACCAAAAAAGTAGCATGGATCGGCCTCCACTAACTAGACCTCATCATAAATTAACATGGAGGAAACAATATTTTATTTTTTAAAATACAATAATTTAAATGCATGTCAAACATATATACCACGTACATATACATCCAAGCAAATATGATAATTTTCAAGCTGAGATAATTGAAAGAGATAAATAGAAAGTTAAGTTATTGTGCACTAAGCGATACTAGGTATAGGTAACATGCCGTAAAATGTATTTAAACTACAATAAGTACATATATCATAGATTACCATATTATTTTCTTTGAGTAAAAAGTTATCACATTGTTTTATCAAATTTCACACATGTATGTCCTATGTGACCTCTACATGTGTGGATTTTTAACAATTTTTTAAAACTTAAAACTACCGTATTACTAAATTGAATATAGTGACCGAGTTAAAATTGGTAGATTTAGTGTTGAGAACAAGTAAATTAAAGTGTGAAAATAATTATATAGTACTCTGAACGGAACTAAGTAAGCTATGTTTTGGAAGACAAAACGGTAGGTTATGCATCATTTGAAGTTTCGTTTTGACATCCCTAAAGGGAATTCTTTGCACACACTCTACGTTTATGCATACTTAGTGCTAATGTCGTCACATTCGACGGGAAAAATTCATATATACTGAGTTAATGAAAATTCCATGTGATGTGTTCGATAGCATCTTTTAACAACATGAAACAATGGTGCTCTACGGTCAATTAATCACTGAGTAACAAGACTCATTACTAATAAATGGTTGTAGTCAAACGGACAGGAGGAATGCTGTCGATGGGTTTGGCAGCCTTATCATAATTCTTCTCAAACCTATATGCATTTCACTTTTTGATGTACCAATCACCAGCATGTTATATATATGGTATTAAGTCTTACGTGCTTCCATGGTATATTAGTGAAGACAAAGAACACTTTTCATTTAGATTTAACCTTACAAAAGCATTGATTGAACAATTATGTATGTTTAATTGCTGAAAGCTCACACACAACTAAAAGAGTGATCGAGTCTTCTGTCATTGGGAAAGAAGTAGGCATTGCTATGAGAAACTTCAACCAACCATCCGCGAGAAAATGTGACAATGAGTCAGATATGGTGGTAACACTGCTTGATGAGTGCTGCCAATATGTGGAGGCTGGAGGGAAATAACTGCAAAATGCACGTGCAGTCGAGGAATTAGTACACTTCCATTGCTTCTTTAGAACTCCATCCATTCTTAAATATAAGTCTTTTGAGAGATTTCACTGCGAACAACATACGGATGTACGTAAACATGTATTAGAGTGTAGATTTACTCATTCTTTCCATATGTACTCCATACTGGAATCTCTAAAATATATATATACATTTAGGAATGGAGGTAATATTTGGTTAGGTTTGTTCTGTGTAGACTAAGGCCATTTAAAAAAAAGTTAAGTCCATAGTGATATGCTTATTTTATTCTGCGAGTCTAAGCATAATGATACACCATGCTTAATGCAACACCGTAATAAGAAAAAAAGTGAGAAATATTAATTCAAGGAAATAGCATATATTTTATAACGCTTATCATAAAAATTAGGTTACGTATATGACACTCTGGTATCTCGAGTGCCTACACAATTATATATTTTCACATTTTTCGCAGAATGAAACAGAAACATTTTCTGACTGTTATAAAACAAGCTAATTTGTGTTAAATAAATAAACTTCAAGGTATTATTGATATGTTTTCATATTGATAATTCTTCCAGTGTTCTACACAGCAACAAATTTATTTTTCTGCTGGCTGCAGACAACAAATGTTAACTAAAAGTATTGAACTAATGTGTCGTTTGAAAAACTAGCCCGTGCAGATGCACGGATTGATGACAAGTATTACTAATTGCGATGAATAACATTACTTACAGATAAATGGTCAAGGAAGGTGTTAAACTGGGTATTGTCTTTCTCATTCCTGTACTGGATCCACGTTGGGAGGATACACGCATGACACCTAAAGGCAACGGCTGCCTCTGATACTAACTTGGCTGACTCTGTAGTATCACGTGGCCTTTTTAAACCTGCGTCAGCATGGATCTCCATTCTTCCTCCTTTAGATTTTGTTAATCTGTCAAGCATTATCCCTGATGTCTGTTTCCGCTTGCGCCGTGGTGCTAGTTCAACAACGAATATGGAAAGTGTTTGTGTACACCAAACTGTGAGAGGACATATAAAGGAGCATGCAACTGCAACTTGACTCGGTCAGTTACTGTCTTGGTGTTGATGCTCATGAGGTTCATCTTATCTTGCCAAGTCCTGTTGTGTCAACAGTGCTTCGGAAGTAGTGTTAGGTGTGAAGGCAGCTTGGGAACTGGCCAGTTCCGGAGCAAACGAACGACTAACTGGTTGAGATGCTGGTACAGTTCAAGCGGATGAGGCAGCTGGTGGAGCAGGTGATACTATGTTTGTAGATTTAGCCGGTGGACTTGGACCTTCTACTGCACTATAAGTACCAGCAGAATCTCGACGGCAGAGCCTTTTCCGTTTCACCCAACGAGTAACAGCACTCCCTACTATATTATTTTCCTTTCTCTTTTTTCACTTTGCCATGTCAAGCTGTACCCACAACACAAAAGAATAAAATCACTCTTCAGAACTCATTGATGCATGATACAGACAAGCAATACTTTGATGTAAGACAACCGTATGAGGATGGAATATGTAAGAAAAACAGGACAGCATGACATATTCACAGCTACGATGTGCAAACTAAGCAGAAGGATTTTCAAGAAAATAGAAGTAATGCAAGCTAGACACCATATGAAAGATGCAACCAATATTACTCTGCCAAGTTAAAAGTGTCTTGTCATAAGTGGCAATTCGAAAAATTAGAAGCAGTACAACGTAGAAATCAATGCAAGATGCAACCACTATCAAACTGCCATGTTAAAAGCATCCAATCATGAGTTACTGATGCGGGATACACAACAGCAGTACTTTGATGTAAGAACATGGTATGATAGATAGATGCAGTGTATTCTAGACACAGAAAGCCATGTCATATGCACATGTATAACGTATAAACTCAGCAGGTGCAATTTAATCAAAATAGAAGAAATACAGGATAGACAACATATGCAACATGAAACCAATTATCACACTGTCAACTTAGAGCAAGCACCTGCGATGGTGGAGTGCGGGAGATGAACTCATCATGTAGACTTGGGACTTCAACTTCATTAGCAGTAGCAGTGGCAAATCTAGAGAGTCTCTGTTTGCGTCGGTGCGGAGTACCACCAACATCCCCTAACTTACTCTTTTCCTTCCTATTTTCTGATATTGCCTTATGAAGTCAAAACCACAAGAAGATGAATAAAATTAGCTCTGCATAACTGGTTGATGCATGATACAGACTAACACTACTTTGATGTAAGGCAAGCGCAGGAGGATGGAATATATACAAAAAATAAAGCGTTTTATATTCACACGTACGATAGGAGGATAGAATATGTATGAAAAAACAGTAAGCGGAAGGCATTTCAACAAAATTAGAAGAAATGAAAGCTAGGCACCATATGAACATGCAACCAATATCTTTCTATCAGGTAAAAAGTGTCTCATCGTAAGTGCCATTTCAAGAAATTAGAAGCGGTACAAGCTAGAAGACAATGCAAGATGCAACCTACATCACAGTCCCAAGTAAAATGTGTCTTATGGGTAAGTGATCGTTGCAGGTATAAGCTGTAAGCTACGCAGATGCAATTCAACATAATCAAAAGCAATAAAAACTAGACATCATACGGAAAACGCAACCACGTATAACAGTTCCAAGTAAAAGCAAGCACCTGTGATGGTGGAGTAGGGGAGATGTGCTCATCGTGTACACGTATGTTCTAGAAACAGGAACACGTGTCATATTCACAGGCATTATGTGTAAACTAAGCAGATGCAATTCAAGTTAGAAGCAATACAAGCTAGACATCATACGCAACATGCAGCCACATATAATAGTGTCAAGTTAGAGCAAGCACCTGTGATGGTGGAGTAGGGGAGATGTGCTCATCATCTACACGCTACGTTGACTGTCCAGCCTTGTGTTGTCTTGCGAATCTTGTTGGGAGGATGGCGGAGTAGAATCTGTGGAGACCCCCTATTTGAGTTGCTCCGAAGGACCACCATCATCCACTGCCGGACTAATTTCCTTCAGCTGTAATGATTTTGCATTGTGAAGTCAAACCGATAAGAAAAATGAATAAAATTCGCTCTTCAGAACTCATTCATGCATGATACTGACGAACACTACTCGAATGAAAGGTAAACACATGATGCGTGGATGGAATATGTATGAAAAACAGGATGGTGTGGCATATTCACACCTATGATGTGGTAACTAAGCAGAAGGCATTTCAACAAATTAGAAGCACTGCAAGCTAGACACCATATGAAAGATGCAACCAATATCACTCTGCCAAGTTCAAACTGTATGGCGTTTCAACAAATTAGAAGTAGTATATGCTAGAAATCATATGCAAGACACAACCAATATCACAGTGGCGACTTAAAGGTGCCTTATCATAAGTGACTAATGCGGGATATGCAAGAATAGTAGTCTGATGTACAAACAGGAACACATGTCATATTCACATGCATTATGTGTAAAGTAAGTAGATGCAATTCAACAAAGTTAGAAGCAATACAAGCTAGACATCATACGCAACATGCAACCACATATAATAGTGCCAAGTTAGAGCAAGCACCTGTGATGGTGGAGTAGGGGAGATGTGCTCATCATCTACACAGCTACGTTGACTGTCTAGCATTGCGTTGTCTTGCGAATCTTGTTGGGAGGATGGCGGAGTAGAATCTGTAGAGAACCTCTGTTTCAGTTGCTCGGAAGGACCACCATCATCCAATGCCTTGCCAATTTCCTTCAGCTTTATTGATTTTGCATTGTGAGGTCATACCGACAAGAAAAAGGAATATCATTCGCTCTTCAGAACTCATTCATGCATGATACTGACGAACACTACTCTGATGAAAGGCAAAGTCATGATACGAGGATGGAATATGTACGAAAAAATGGACGGCTTGACATATTCACACCTATGATGTGGTAACTAAGCAGAAGGCACTTCAACAAATTAGAAACACTGCAAGACACCATATGGAAGGTGCAATCAATATCACTCTGCCAAGTTAAAACTGTCTCGTCATAGGTGGCGTTCATCAAACTAGAAGCAATACATGCTAGAAATCATATTCAAGACGCAAACCAATATCACACTGCCAACTTAAAGGTGTCCCATCATAAGTGAATGATGCAGGATACACAAGAAGAGTAGTTTCATGTAAGAACATGGTGTGATAGACAGATATAGTATGTACCAAAAACAGGAAAGCGTGTCATATTCACATGTATCATGTGTAAGCTAAGCAGATGCAGTTTACACTAATTAGGAGCAATACGAGCTAGACACCATATGCAACATGCAACCAGATATCACACTGCCAAGTTAGAGCAAGCACCTGTGATGGTGGAGTAGGGGAGATGTGCTCATCATCTACACAGCTACGTTGACTGTCTAGCATTGCGTTGTCTTGCGAATCTTGTTGGGAGGATGGCGGAGTAGAATCTGTAGAGAACCTCTGTTTCAGTTGCTCGGAAGGACCACCATCATCCAATGCCTTGCCAATTTCCTTCAGCTTTATTGATTTTGCATTGTGAGGTCATACCGACAAGAAAAAGGAATATCATTCGCTCTTCAGAACTCATTCATGCATGATACTGACGAACACTACTCTGATGAAAGGCAAAGTCATGATACGAGGATGGAATATGTACGAAAAAATGGACGGCTTGACATATTCACACCTATGATGTGGTAACTAAGCAGAAGGCACTTCAACAAATTAGAAACACTGCAAGACACCATATGGAAGGTGCAATCAATATCACTCTGCCAAGTTAAAACTGTCTCGTCATAGGTGGCGTTCATCAAACTAGAAGCAATACATGCTAGAAATCATATTCAAGACGCAAACCAATATCACACTGCCAACTTAAAGGTGTCCCATCATAAGTGAATGATGCAGGATACACAAGAAGAGTAGTTTCATGTAAGAACATGGTGTGATAGACAGATATAGTATGTACCAAAAACAGGAAAGCGTGTCATATTCACATGTATCATGTGTAAGCTAAGCAGATGCAGTTTACACTAATTAGGAGCAATACGAGCTAGACACCATATGCAACATGCAACCAGATATCACACTGCCAAGTTAGAGCAAGCACCTTGGATGGTGGAGTAGGGGAGCGGAGACTTGGACCATGTAATGCACTATCAGTACAAGGAGAATCGGTACAGATGCTCCGTTTACGTTGCTGTAGAGGACCACCATCATCGCCTTCCTTACTCTTTTCCTTCCTCTTTCTTTATTTTGCCTTGTCAAGTCAAACCCACAAGAAAAAGGAATAAAATTTGATCTTTAGAACTTATTGATGCATGATACTGACGAACACTACTTTCATGTAAGGCAGCCGCATGATAGGAGGATGGAATATGTATGAAAAACAGGACGGCGTGACATGTTGACATGTATGATGCATAAAGTGTAAACTAAGCACAAGGTGCTTGAACTTGTTAGAATCGATGCAAGCTAGAAACCATATGAAAGATGAAACCAATATCACTCTGCCAAATTAAAAGGGTGCCCTAACAAATGTATTTGACCAAATTAGAAGCAATACATGGCAACAGGCTAGAAATAATATGCAATATGCAACGAATAAAGGTGACTCATCGTAAGTAATTGATGCAGGATACAGAAGAGAGGTAGTTTCATGTAAGAACAAGGTTAACACATAGATGTACTGTGTACCAAAAATAGGAAGGCATGTCATATTCACAGGTATAGTGTGTAAACTAAGCAGATGCAATTTACCCTAATTAGAAGCATTACAAGCTAGACACCTTATGCAACATGCAACCACATATCACACTGCGAAGTTGGAGCAAGCACCTGTGATGGTGGTGTAGGGGAAGTGCTGTCTTCAGGTACAGAGCAACGTTCAATATCTTCATTTAGGTTTGCTGTTTCTTGAGAATCATGTGGAGAGGATGAAATTGCATTCTTTATAAGAGTATTGCGTCTCATATTAACCCACGCGCGTGACTGTCTCGTCATAAGCGATAGACGCAGGATACACAAGAACAGTAGTTTGATGTAAGAACATGGTGTGATAGGCAGATGTAGTATGTACCAAAAACAGGAAGGCATGTCATATTCACAGGTATAATGTGTTAACTAAGTAGATGCAATTTACCCTAATTAGAAGCATTACAAGGTAGACACCATATGCAACATGCAACCACATATCACATTGCCATGTAAGAGCAAGCACCTGCGATGGTGGTGTGGGAAAATTGCGGTGATCAACTAGAGAGCTACGTTGACTATCTTCATTTAGCCTTGTTGTTTCTTGAGAATCATGTGGGGAGGATGACACTGCACTCTTTAAACGAGTAGGGCGTCTCACAGTAACCCACCCGGGTGACTGTCTCATCATAAGTGATTGACGAGGGATACAAAAGAGCATTAGTTTGATGTACGAACATGGTTAATAGAAATATGTAGTATGTATCAAAAACAGGAAGGCATGTCATTATCAAAGGTATAATGTGTAAAGTAAGCAGATGCAATTTAACCTAATTGGAAGCAATACAAGCTAGGCACCATATGCAACATGCAACCACATTTGACAGCGCGAAGTTAAAGCAAGCACTTGGGATGGTTTTGTGTGGCAATTGAGATCATCAACTGCAGATCTACTTTTACTGTCTCCAACTGCTGACACTGCACCCATTAAAGCATTGAAACGCTTACTGCTTATCTTCGAATTACACTGGAGCGACTTCTGTCTTTTCTTTTCTGCATTCATCAACACTGCGTCAAAGTCTGAAATACCCATGCATAAAAAACAATAGTGTGAGTATGGGTGAAGTGTGTGCACAATTAGTACAGTGTAAAGGTAGCAGATAGCAGGTCGGTGAGAAATAAATGATGGGAGACATATGATAGCTCTACGACATGCATGGCACACTCAATTACTACAGGATTCTATGAAAATAACAGTCGACTGAAAGCAAATAGGTCAGTCCATTTTTTCTGCACCGTCCGATGTACAAAGAACGGGGAGATCGCCTTCATCTACCTCCAGCCAGTCAGTCTTGACAATCTTCCTCGAAACGCCAGCGACCATCGGCCCAATATTCCTCCCCTGCCTGCGCCCTCTCCTCGAGCTCACTGCACCGCCGTGCTTGGCACCGCCCCCTCGGCCATCCATTCAAGCCCCGCCGACCTCCAGATCGGGCGCAAGCAGCTCCTGTGCCCCACACCCCTATGATAGACACCGATGCGCCGCTTCCCCGGGGAACAGGCGGACTAGGTGCTCCGCGCGCCTAAGAAGGTGCTGCTTCTTTTAATTGCGGTTCGAATGACCCTGAATTGAAATCCAGGCGGGCTAGCAAAGGTGAAATAGTAAAAGGGAGGAAACCTTGTGCATTTAGTATCACGAAGAAGATGCAGTAAGAAGCGCTCAACTAGTTTATTTCGTGGGATGAATACGGTGTGAGTGGAGACGTAAGATTTGCACGAATAGGGGAAGAGGAGTACCTCTTTCTGCTGGCAGTGCTGTGTCCTCCTTCTGTTTTTCCGACGATCTTGTTGTTCGCCGGAAACCAGAAGTTGTGGAGGACGGTGCAGCCTTGGAAGAACCCATGGCCAAGTTGTTGAGTGTGGTGTGGTGGCCGTCTGTCGGCGGCGGGGAAGCAGATCCGAGGCGGCGAACGACGGCGTACCGGGAACAGCTCCGGTGCGGTGGACGGTTGCGATAGTGGAGCTGCAGCAGTGAGGCGCAGGACGGCGTGGTCGGAGTGGTTCTGGTACGGCGCACGTCGGCGTCGGCGTCGTGGAGGCAGCTCTGCCTCGACTTCAGCTGCTAAGTCCTTGAGGGCGTTGCGGTTGCGGTTGCATTGGACGACGACGTCGGGGTACCGGCTCCGGCGTGATGGAGGAGGGTGGCGGTGGATTGGCCGCTATGGGGTGGAGGACGGAGGAGGTTGTGGTTTCACGGCTGGTGGAGAGGGCGTTTTCGCGCCCACTGAGTATGAATGGGGAAACGGAGGGAGGCGGGGAACTAAGGGGGACAATGTTTCGGTTTGAGACGCGCTTGTTTGAAATTTGGGGAAAGTTACAAACTTTGCCCCCATCTAAAATTTCGGACATATTGTGGGTTGGGGGTAGGACAGTCATGTCAGGTGTCCCAAATGTGGGCGGGATAGATTTCGGCCGAGCGCATGGGTGTTTAGGCCCCCACGGCGTATGAATGCTTCTCGGAGGCGGTTGAGACTGGCGTCTTGGTGAAGTTACAAACCTACCCCGGTTTAGACCTTTGGATATCGGGCCGATAGGCTACACGGGCCAGAGTCAGGACAGTAATTTCCTACCACCAAAACATTAGTCTCGCGCGGTTTCGGGTGACCAGAGGCCTATTTGGCGCTTGGTTCAATATTTGGGAGCAGAAGCATTAACATTTTCGGTTCTCTTGAATTGAACTTTCAGGATTTGTCAAACTTCACAAATCTTTACTCTTGAAAATCCTAAAGCTACGATTATTTTGGAATGGACGGGGTACATTTTAATATACATTGTAAACGAGTATATATTAAAAAATATGCAACTTACCTCAGTTCATGCATCGTTCCAGGTATAATCTCCTTGGTTGCAAAAAAAAGTTAGATATGCGTATGAATATATATACCATGTTCAAACTCACAACAAAGATTGATGCCCCCTTTTACATCTGATTTACAAATGCCATTATCTCGGGTTCAAATAGATGAATGCACTTCCTATGAATTCGAATCTTCGA
>LR880972.1:185435657-185447369 GCA_904067115.1 Aegilops sharonensis | reverse complement strand
ACAGTGGTTTCTCGAGCCCACCAAGGTTAAAGTCCCGGTGCTCGCATTTATCTTGTGTTAATTTCAGTATTTTCCGACGATGTACGTTCAGTGGGAGGAGACGTTCCACTCGACTACGAGGCACCTATGGTGAGTTCGTAAAATCTCAAGATCATATATGCTGGCCCACTCTCTCGAAGGTTTCGGGGAGGGCGGGCCGGCCGCGGGCGGCGGGGGCGGGCGGTTCGGCCGGTGGTGGCTAGCGGCTCGGGGGGGGGGGGTGTAGTTTGATGATAAACTGGAGGCCCTTGATTTCGTATCCAACGGCTGTAAAATCTAATGACCAGAGATGAAAAAGTCAGTGGACTGACGTGTAGCCTCACCCCGCACGTACACATGCACGCACACAAGACACGCACGCATGTAGGCGTGCAACACTGACACGTACACATAACGTACACACGCACGCATGCTGGCGTGCAACACTGGCACGTACACATGCACTCACGAACACACGCACGTACGCACCCATGCATGCAACACTGAAACGCACCTTAACTACATGAAAAAGATGACGTCACACTCAATGAACAATCATCGGTTTATGAAATGCCCGCTTCTGACCGCCCTGGCCCACCAAAGGTTCCTCTGCTGTGCGCTGCCTGCGTTGGGTCACTGACATGCAGGCCATGCACCCAAAGAGCCCACACGTCAGTGGAAGAACGGCGCGGTGTCCTAGGTCAGAGTCGAGGCCGCCACTCGCGGCACGCCCGGATGAACACACCTCCGTGCCGCATTCAAACGCCTCCATGAAACCCGCCCGTGTGGAAGCCGAGAAACCCACTCTGGACACACGTCCGTTCATGACCGGGCCGGCGTTAAACGCAACACTGGCCGAGATCCACCCGTCCGCCGTCTATTTAATCTCCTATTTAAACGAGGCCAAACGGCGGCCAAGAATCGCACACCTCCGCCGCTCCCCTATCTCCTCCACCATTTTGTCAACTCTTACAATGTCTTACGAAGAGTAGTTATTCCGCATCCAAGCCGGCTGGGTAGCCCGCCGAATACGAGCTATGCAGCTCGCTAATCCACCTCCCTCCCCTCGCCCGACGGAGCCAGTTGCCGCCCCAAGCCGGCGCGCGGTTCAGCAACTCGCCGCTCCAGGCTAGCTCGACGAGGAGCAGCGCACGGGCGTCGATGCTGCCGTCCACGCCGCCGCCTCGTACCGCGTCTCCCATTTCTGTGGCCAAGACTCCCATGCTGGCGGCCGCGCCATGCAAGCAGCGAAAGAAGTCGGGTGCGCGAAGAGAGACAAGTCGGTGGCCAGCGCCTCCGCGTCCGCCGCCATCATCAAGGAGAAGTAGAACACGGGAGGCCGCCGCCGCTTGGGTGCCATGAAGGCGACCGCGGAGGCGACGCCGGCGTACACAGAAGGTGTCTTGCTGGATCATTTTGTTGCGAGGACCTTCGTCGAACCCGCATGGGATCCACGGAAGAGGTCAATGTTAGGATGAACTCGAGCCGGTGCCGGCCATGGCGAAGTAGTGGCCGGTGATGAACTTGAACCGGTGCCGGCCACCATCATCTTCGGCACCAGCCAATGATATCGGTTGGGCAGTGGGGAAGCTAGCCGTCCTTTGCGCTGAAGCATATACGTCCGGGGCTCCCGGCAGTCCGGTGATCGTGCTGCCGGACATGAGGAACACAAATCGGTCGGCGAGCGACCATTTAGGCCATGTATTATATACATGTGCTGTCCAGAACTAGCACCGCGTAGTTCATTTGAATGTAATGAAATCCGTCGTGTTTGTGTGAAAATCCGGTATTTTATATGATTTCCGTCGTTGTTTATATGAAATACTCTGATGGTTGCGTGAATGAGTATCAGTTTGTCTACATGTTTGCGTGAATTTCGTCCGGTTGGTTGAATTGCTGTCATAATGTGTGAGGCTACGGTTGGATGGCGTAATTTGCGGGTCGCCGGTCGGTCTGCGGGCGGCTCGGGCGGCGTTGTGGGACAAAAAAGCACAGCTTGTGCGAGCTCGTCTCCAATGTGCGCGCTGGAGGATGCATGACAGCATGAGCACCCGAGCCATTCCTCGTTCATCGGTGGCAAAGGCACCGGTGGACAAAAGGGTTGCCAATATTTTGGCTACCCCAGGCAAGATCCAAACAGCCCCTCCCAACAGATTCAAATCCCTCGTTCGCCGTGGAATTTTGCCATGTGTTGTTTTCATGGACTAGCAAGATGCCCGTGCATTGCACGGAACATCAAGATGCATTTTTTACAAACTCCTGCATGCATGCAAGGGATAATTAGTGTCCTCCTTTGCTAGTACCATGAGGCAAACACCACTAATATTGCATAGATTAGTGTTAGTGGCCTTGTATATCTGCAAATTGTAATTTTGATAGTGGCCCCTTGTATATAAAAATGGAGGGAGAAATATGATAGATAAGGTGAGGAGGAGTGGGGCGTGCTGCCGTGGTGGTGACTGGTGGTCGGACTGGGCAGAGGCATGGGGATGGACGGCGCATTATGTCTAGGTTTGTATCTCTCTCACACACACCCACGTAGGTGGGGGACGTGCACGAAGAGAAAAGGTGCATGCACGGCGCACGTACTCCCGTCTCTTTCCCAACCACACCCGTGCGGGTACACGGTGGAGCTCATTTCTGTACGAAAAAGGCAGCCCATGTGGTAATTTGGCACGTGTACTGGTTATCCACTTGGTGGAGGGAGGATCGTCTACCACAGGTGAACAAACAAATTGCGACTTGACGCGTTATGTTAAATTAAAAAAAGAGGCAAACCATGTGGGGCCTACCTCAGAGGCAATGCTCTATACACTAGAGTACTTTTGATGTGTCCCGTCAACTCGCAGAACGACGAGAAACTTGCTTAGTACGCCGTCTCCCCCACCCACGGGCGCGGTGGCTCGCAGGATGAGGTGAAGCTGGAGTACTACTGTACGCCTTTACGCCCACTCCCTCGCCCATGCGCGCGGTGGCTCGCAGCACGAGGAGAAAATTTTACTACTCCCTCCGTTTACTCCTCGTCCCTACTACGTACTTTGGTTAGTACTCCCTCTATTTACTTATAAAAGGCCACTATAAAAAAATACATTTTGCATCTATACAAGGCCACAAATAGTAATCGAGACAAAAGTTACTACTCCCTCCTTTCCAGTTTATGGCTCAATTTCAAAATCTCTCCAACCAAGGTAGACGGTGAGTGGTCGAATTAATTTCGTAGTTTGCACAGTACACTCGTTTTCTTAAGAAGTTATGTTTACCGAGGCATTAATTATAACAAATGCATGAATGACCACTAAATTTCGATGAACTTGTACATGCATTGGTTAGTTTCCTCTTGACACTGCTTGCGTCGGGTGATCTAACGCACCTCGAAATCCAACATGTAATGGTACTACTACTAGTATAGTACTAGAATTGAGACTTATCTAACGAAAAAACTAATGTTTTTTAGATGAGCCCTATAAACCCTAGTGGGTACGTACTCAGTAAAAACAGATTTTTCCAAAACTATGTCGCTCCCTTTCATGAATTCTGTAGTATACTCCTCCGTCGATGCTCCCTTTCATGAATTCTGTACTTCCTGTCACCGACATGTGGGACATATAGCAACCGGTTCGACGTGCCAAGCACCAAATAACAGTGCAGAACAGCAGGGGGGACACACCCCACTCGTACCGGCCTAGTGTTAGTAATGAGCAATGAGACGTCAAATCACAATGCCGCACCTTCCCAGACGGATGAAGCAACCATTATTTCACACTTTGGTTCGACATCATCTCAAACCACGTACTAGTATTGCTTCTGCCTCAAGAGGGACACGCGCATCGCCATGGTACATCATGACACGTGGGACCGCATGACAGGCCATGCTCCCCCGCCGATCGCTGGGTAAAATCACCTCATTTTTACTATACTTCCTCCGGATCGGTTTACTACATGGCATGCACGTCGTTCTAGCTTGAGAATTTAACTGGCTATATATATATATGTGATGAACAATACGCTAGCCTTTTAGAAAATGTATACTTTTGTACAGTAGTACTTCACTATCGATGGATTGCGCCATGGAGCAAAAATTGAAATTTTAAAAAAAGGTGGTACATATAGAAAGTGCTCGTCGCCAAATTATGCATATAGTACTATTAAAAAAGCTAGTATGTGCTTAATTGGGGTGCTAAATTCTACTAAATATATACTAGTACTAGTATGTACATACTAAAGAGTTAAAGTAACGAGAAGAAACATAACATAGTTCTGCTGGGGGCTCAGCACAACACACCCCTCAAATTAAACTAAGCACACCTGAAATTAAACTATGCAACTAATCCGGTAGACACTGCATTTGAAGTTTAGAACCGCCATGAGCAACGACACTGCCACCTTACTCGGAGTTCTCGTCCACGTCCTCGACTTCGTCCTTGTCCCTCTTCCTCTTGGCCGATACTTCTTTGCTTGAACCGCCAACTTGGCTGTTGCTCTTCATCCAACCCTTGTAGATATTTAAACAAAGGTAGCCATCCATTGCAGCGTAGTGGATGTGGTCTATATCTAGTACATTCCGCTGCCATGCATGACGATGAAACGTGTAATGAGGTTTCTCCAGTTTGCGGTACGAAGGATGAACCATGGCTCCTGCCAGGGTCAGCATTGAGGGCTGACGGGAGGGCACCAGCCGATTCTTCTGGAGGTCAAAGGGGTTGCCTACAACGAGGCCTATCCAACGCAGGACTTCTTTGTCGTTCTTAAAGTCTACAGTAACGAATTTGACTGTTTTGTCCTCAAGGAAGTTCTTAAAATCCTGGCACTCAACGTCGGCATGGCATATGTGGTAGACCAAGCAAACGTTATGTACGCAAACCTGGATCACGGCGGGCTTCTTCCTCTCTTCGTCCTTTAGATCCTTCTCTTGTCCCACGACTGTGGTGTACTCAACATCTAGCCTAGCGACCCACTCATCATGTGAGTTTTCGAACATGCGTCTGAAGCGAGAAAGGCATCCTTTCACCGTCGCGGAAGTACGGGTGTAGATGACGTCGAACTCATCGCCTGTGATGGTTCTAACCTTGTACTCACCGCCGATCGGGGAGATTTGGGACGCCATGGATTTGGGAGGAGGGTTAGGATTAGTGGAACTGCCGTAATGTGAATGGACGGGACGACTAGGAGCGAACCGCCGTAGTATTAAAGGACGTGCGGGAAAGAGTAGGAGCGAATTGCCAGTGTGCGAACGGCAGGGTAGTGGCTTTCCATTCTCCCATGATACGGGCTTCCGAGAGCCCTTGGATCTGAGATCGAACGGTTGCATGGCGTGATTCTAGACCTATGGGTGAATATCCTATCCTGGAGGGTTATTCTGCAAATTTTCAGCAACTTAGCATGCGGCCGTTTGATCTGAGATCCAAGGGCTGCCAGCAGCCAATATCATGGTCGCGCCTACCACGACCGTCGCGTCGCTCACGTGGTCGCGCCCTTGGAGATTTAGCACGGTGCGTTAGGCTATCTGATGTTGGCATGTCATACATAGTCGTCACTTAGTCACTCATACTACAACAAGGTTGGCTATAAGGTTGGCTATAAGTGTATTTTTTTACTCCTCTCTATTTCTTTCTTTGTACTCCCTCCGTCCCATAATATAAGAACATTTTTGACACTAGCTAGTGTAGTGTGAAAAACGTTCTTATATAATGGGACACATGGAGTACTAGTATTTATTGCATTTGCCAAGGAGTGACCTCTTCCAATGAAATGGTGTTGCTAAGTTTGCTTCATTTAATTAGCTATAGACTCAAAATTGTCTTTTCACCTAGGTACATGTGCTTAGCACCGTTTCTTCCTTGGGTCACCAAACTAGTCTCTCTCTTCTTGATTAACTTGCCACATCAGACTTTATGCCTATGTGGCAAGCTTAAGCACCTGTAGGAGCAAGTAAGTACAATAGTGCGCTTTACATGGTATTTTTGCATATGTGGAGGAACTAGAGGCAAGGAAAAAGTGGAGAAGTGGGCTCTCATGCAAGAGCCAGCCTCTACTACTACATGGTGGAGCATTGGGAGAGGCACCTGTACGGAGGTGGTCAGGAATCGGGAGACTCACGCCGGTCGTAGCACTGTAGTTAAAATGATAATGGCAAGTCAAATCACGGGGCCTTACCTGTCCAGCAGTAACTCACTGTCAAATCACACAGCCCTACGTTTGCACCAGCCTACTCCCTCGTCTTCTCGCGTCTCTGTCGAACCGACTAGGCGGAACTGCCCCGCCTACCGCGCAGGAAAATCCCCGCCCTCGACTTGTAAATACAACTACTCCCTCCGTCGGATGCGTTTGGTTGAAGGTTTCGTATGGATGGATTGGGACCATTCAATATTTTTGGGATTGAACCATTCAATTCATGTGTTTGGCTGAATATAAGAGATGAGCTAATTATTTAAGACGAGACCACCAGTCATGCTCACATAGTCATGCATGCAAAGGGTGGCCATTTGATTCGACCAATTTGGTTGGGTGGAATGGTTCAACATCTTCAAGGCATATTCTCTTTTTTTTGACTCGAACCATTCATGTGCTTTATAACCAAACATGTCTATTTTCTGAACGATCCCAACCCAATCATGACCACCCTTGCAACCAAATGCACGTCATCTTACAAAAACCAAATAATCCCACAATACTAAGGCTCGGTGCATTAACTTCTACCTCGTTTCTTGTTTCTTCACATATCAACCAATAAGAATCCAGTGATATACTTTTTGTGACATAGTAACTCATATTTAGATAGTCAAATGGATGACCTAGAACTACGTGTAGGCCCTATAAACCGAGACGCCTACAAATAAAAAACCGAGACGGAGAGGGTAGTTCAGCACGTATCCTTTTAGATCATTATAGTCGGGATTCACCAAGGCGAAAAACCAAGTGGTAGGCAGCTCCTGTCATGTTGGCGTAGCAACTCAAGCAGGGTCAGTCCGCACACGAAATGGCGACACACTTAGCAGGACCCCTTTGGCAGACATGTGGCTCATCCACCGTCTTGTTCCACGTGCGATGCACCAAATTACAGTTCGGAGTAGCGGCTGGAATTGGAGGCACCCCGGTCGTAGCGCCGCAGTAGTAGAAAATGAGCAATGAGGGGTCAAATCACAAAGCCCCACCTTTCCCGCATTAAGCTGGACGGACGAAGCAACCATCATTTCACTCTAGCGCACAAGAGCATAAAGAAAAGAGAAAATAATGATGCGTGCGGCAGCTACCTAGGGCACCCTAAGGTAGGGGTCTCCACTACAGATCCTTTTTTTTTGAAAGCGCCTCCACTACAAATCGGCTTCTCCCTCGTCCTCTTGAAGAAAACGGAGTAGTACGGCGTGAGAGGCCACATCGTAGTAAACGGGTTCGAGTCGACGCCTTAAATATGTGTGGGCCGCTTGGTTTTACGGGAACGAGGCAACATTTTGGGTTCAGGGACCAGTGGAGATATAGCACGTTCAAGAAATTGTGGACGTAGGTTCGACCGAAAGGCAATGATGCATGGGCCCTTCATTTTGATATACCCGGGGCCGCGTGAAATTTGCTACTCTACTCAAAACTAGGAAGGTACACATGTATTGAATGCATGAGATTTCGAAACCAAATTATGAAGAAATACACACTATAGCATGTAAAGCTTTGAGTCATATATGCATGATGTAGATGTTCGTTTAGTTCTTATAGTTCATCTCATTCAAAATCAATTAGTTTTACAAAAATGTTAAGATTCATGGGGTTGTGCATTGTAAATCATAAAGTAAAAAACAAATAATGGCAATTCATTTAGAAAAAATTATCAATTATGATACAGAAGATTCTAGAACAAAGGAGAAGTGCTTGTGTTTTGAGGTTTATGCATTATGCTTAAGTTCAACCATGGAGTCTTCTAAATTGTACATGTGGCAGATCTGGTGGAATGTTGATGATATCGAACGGCCAGCAGTGCTCGGATTTGCCCATCTCTGCACTGTCGGGTTAGCTTCATCCAGCGACCATCTTTCAAAGTTATTGGCACACTATATAGTTCTTGTGCCATAGTTGCATGTTTTGGAAAAAAGCTACTAGTGGGTTGTACTATCTATTTAGGAATAGAAGATGCATACGTGGAAGTTGTAGGGAAAGAGATGACATGGAGCATCTCAATTCCTATGAGTAGGGATTGGAAAAGAGATGTCATTTGGTTCACATCATAGGAACTTCTCTATTGAATCTAGAGATGGCATGTATCTCAATTCCTATGAGGAGGGATTAGTAAAGAGATGTAATTTGGTTCATATCATAGGAACTTTTCTATTGAATATACGCTAATGTTTATTTTCCTTTGAAATTGAGGGAGTATAGGAATCCATTCATATGAACCAAGTGGCTCTAAAGCTATGGAAATGATATCATGTTTATTTCCTTTGAAATGTAGAGTATATGAATCTATTCCTAAGAACTAATTGGCTCTAAAGGAAAAAAATCCTGTAAAAATCATATCATATAGAGTTCCTATGATATTCCTCGACACTAAAGGATGGTTGAAATTGCTGCGGGTGATACGATGGTCTTTCTTTGTAGACTCCTCGCCCATCTTTATAGTTACCTATCGAAGATGAATGAAATGATATATACAGGGTATTCTACATGTGCAATTTGGTACACGAAAGCTCGGTAAAAGTTTGCGAGGTTCTAATTTTCAATAAAGCTATATGCACTGCATTTCGGAACGGAGGGAGCATACGACAGTTGCTAACACTCACGTGGAAGATTTGTGTGTAGGAGGAGTGGTTGTTCTTTTAAATGACATGGCAAAACTGACACTGTCGGATGCCGATCTAACGGTTCTTACAGCGTTCGTCAGGAAAGGGCTTGTGGCGAACGTTTGTCGGTAATGACTTACGGACACATGCATTGCATTGATACGTGCCCCCCTCTCTCTCATGCACACGCACCCTCATGAGTCACGACTCTCCCGAGTCCTCTCGCAGACTCGCACGTCGCACCCATCCTCTATCTGCAGGTAGACGACACGCACATATGTGCTCTTCACACCCTACCCTCAGAACTTCTAAAAAACAAAAGACGTCGCGCACATTTTATTTTAGCTCACACGTCACACACTTATACTATTACTCTTGCGGCGAACGTTCTTTGGGCATAGTATATATTGTACTCCCACGAAGAGAAGCGGTGCACGCACGCACTAGTTCTCTCACACCCACTCGCGGATACACGTAGGAGCGCATTTTTTTGAAGCCGGTACAACAAAATCACTCCACTATATATAAAAGCAGGAGCCTTAGCGCTTGCTTTACTAGGGTTCCTCTCGTTAACTCTCTCATGCTCTCCAGATCTAAGCAAGACATAGGTGGCCACACTCTCTCTCTCAGCTCACGGCTGGTCACAAATCCGGCCGGACAACCTCGACCGGGGCAGGGGGTGTAGGTGCATCGTTCACGCTGTCATCGGCAACGAGGGAGGAGACCAACGCCTGCTCGCGCGTCCCGATCAACGGCCGTGTCGTTCTCTTCGAGAGAGCACCGGCTCGGGAAGGCCTCCGACCCCTTCTTCCTCCCTGCGGTATTGTGGCCAAGATGCAGCCTCCCGACGCCGTCTTTGCCACATGCCGACGACCCTCAGGTATATATTCCTTCGAAACCTGCCTTGCTCTACTACCCCAGCTCTTCCCCCTTCGTGTGGATCCTTTTCTACTTCCGTCTGCTGTTACAAAGCCACCTAGACTTCTACTATTATTAGAAGTAAAGCTAGTTCATACAGTGAACTCAAAGCGTTGGTTCAAACAGGGAAGAAAGTGGGAAAGCTGTAGCATGAATCTAGGACTTGGTTCTAAGAGGAAACGGGGGAAATTAGTAATATGTGTCACTATTTAAATAACCGTATTTCGTATTTGCGCAAACAGGGATGTCTGTCTCCATATCTTTTCGGGATGTCTATCTCCGTATCGTTTCTATCCACGCAATCAAAAGCACACACCTCAGTTTTAGTACAACTGCGCAAAATGAGATGGCTATCCCTCGTTGCTGTCGTCTAACCTCCCATCTTCAAGGTATCCCTACATTGGTAGTAACTAAGGTAGAATGACCGATGCAATCTAAAAAAGCTGATTCGTACATTTTACTTCCTGATTGCAGTGCAGGGACGAGCGAAAACAACTGCATCCTAGTCCGGAATGTACTTTCTACCAGTGCATACATGGACCGAGGACTAGCTGGCACGGCTGCACGGCGGTTTTTTGGACAGGTGCGCGGACAAGAGGCATTGTGGTCTGCTTATTTCTGCAAATAGCGGTGCTTAAATTTAGTGGAATGCACAAGCATTTCAGCTGGTCAGTACACTGCATGGTTCAGTTCAGCATTCCAGCTGAGACCACAATTATAACTGGTTATTCTGGAATGAGAGAACCTAACCCTGAATGGTGGCAACAAGAAAAAACCAGAGTGAACTCCAGGAAATTTAAGCCTGCCGGGAGGCCCTTTGCTCAGAGAAGCCTTGCTTGTTTTTTCCTGATTTGTAAACCTTCTCACAACTTTGTCTTTTGCTGTGAACTAGTATATGTCTGTTATGTTCTATGAATCATTGAGATGTATAAAATTGCTTAACTTATGCTTTTCAAGATTTTTATGAAGACGAGTTTAATTGTGAGTGTTCCACATGAGCGATGGACTAGCGTGTGAACCTTTGGAATTTATTACATTGTGGCCTCAATTAACTGCATGAACCACTGTAACAAGATACATAGTAGTTGCTTATATGTTAGACAGCAGATTGTTGATTGTTAGCTGGTCGATAGCCTAGTGTTGAAGCGAGCTGAGCCAATGTGCCATGTTTTGCACAACTGCTTACAAGTGGGGTAGCACCAACAGTGTTTACAAGTACTTATGTATACGGCGCACGGTTCTCAAACGAGTGCTCTATTTCATCAAAACACACACTGCTCATATGATAAACCGTGACAACTTATGTCTTACCATGCCATATTCATGAAAAAACTAGTGAGGACGCATATGTTTCGGCAACAATTACGATGGTTCTCACATGATTCACGGGCACGCAAAAGTAGCAGCAGTTCCCATAGACAGATTCAAACAGAGCACTAGCCCCAGAGGGGTCGATAACAGGCAAGGTTCGGATAATTAGACACAATCCAAACTACTATTAAACACTAGCTGGGGCAACTATTTCATGCCTCGATCTAATTTGGGCTGGACACAAGATGGATCTTGCCATGAACATCATCGAGGACGTCCCGCAGCAGCTCAATCCTGTGAACCTTCATGAAGACAACCTTGAGGCCTTGCCACTAATAAACTTGTTTGTGGAGGCATGCCATGTCATCTTCCTGCGTAAGCTTGACAAGAACAGTATGCCTCACAAACGAAGGAGTAGCTTTGAACTTCTTGTGCTTCAGTAAACCCTGGACAACACGCCTGACAACAGTGAGGTTGGAATACAACTCTTCATTGGTATAACCACAAATGGCTTCCAGGATCCAACAGCCTAAGAACTCTGTTTTCCCAGTGCGTATTTTCAGGCCGTCCTCCTCATAGCAAGTGACATGCACAACCACACAATCCTTGTCTGCATCAGGGCTCTAATTGAAACAGAAACAAATTCTGAATTACTTTTCAGTATACGAACCACAAGTTATTTAAACCACTATGTATAGCA
>LR880972.1:185423006-185435109 GCA_904067115.1 Aegilops sharonensis | reverse complement strand
GGACACATCCTCAAAGGGGGAAAACTGCTCCTGCAGTGCCACAGGGGCTGTAACCTCAAACGGGGCGTTGACCATCTCAGTAGAGGCCGTGAGCATATCTGGGGTCGGCTCGGTGGTTGCCTCCATCTTCTTGGAGCTCTCTGTCTCGTGGGGATCAGCCTCCCGCGTCTGCTCCAATATCGGCAGATCTTTGCCTGGTTCTCCTTGGTCCATCATGAAACTGACGAATACTAGGAGACCACTGAAAGGAAAACACAATCGCAATGACAATGAAACAAAAAAGAGAGTGAGGATCGGTTACTGCTTTGCAAAAGTTCTTTTTTTTTCTCTGAACGAAAATATACCAACATCACGGATCTGCTTACCTTTCCTTCGTTGGGAGAGAAAAATAGTGGCAGATGTGAGTGTTGCCTTTCTTGAAGACGGTGAGGGAAAAGGGGATTCAACAAGGAGTGAAATGATGGTTGCTTCGTCCATCAAACTTAGACTGCGGGGAGGTGGGGTTTTGTGATACGACGGCTCAATACTGCCGCGCTACGACCGGGGTGACTCTCCACCTGCATACTGCCTGCTAATTTGGGGGATGACATTTAGGCCCGCGCGCTGCATGGCCCGCATGTCGGTGAACAAAAGTATAACAACATTCAGTAGAGGGAGACGTTTCAATGACCTAGGAGGAGCCAGAAGCGGTAGAGTGTCTCCACTGTACTAGTAGTAATTGTTTTTCTGGGGAGCTGTAGAGTGTCTCCACTATACTAGTAGTAATTGTTTCTCTGGGCCCAAGACAAAACAGCCAATCCACGCTAGTAAATAGTAAAATCAATTCAAAAGGCGCTACCCACACCTAGCACACCCCCCCTCCCCCACAAAAAACCTGGGTGCTCTTCTTCCTCCTCGCTCCCACCCACCTCACGTCAGCTCGCTCCACTCGTACCCCCAAATTCCTCACCTCACTCCTACAGAAAACCCCAGCTCCCCTTCTTCCTCACTCCTACAGAAAACCCCTAGCTCCCCTTCTTCTTCGCTCGCACTACAACTAGGCTCGTCATTCGTTACTTTGCTCAAATCCGTGAGCGCGACGCGACGCCCTCGAGGAAAATGGAGTCGGCTGACCCCAGCGCCAAGAAGATGAGGCTCCCGCCAGCGGCGACGCCTGTTGTAGATCCCGCACCCGACAAAGCGGGGAGAAGCGGCGACCCCGCCCCCACCGGATCCCAGGAACCCATAGAATCTCAGGTGGACCGCATCAGCGATCTCCCGGACGCCGTCCTTGGGGAGATCATCTCGCTTCTCCCCACCAAGGATTGCTGCCGCACCCAAGTCCTCTCAATTCGGTGGCGCCCTCTATGGCGCGCCGTGCCCCTTAATCTCGAGTGTTGTCAGCTATCTCTCTTCAATGATTTTGAAATCCCCAGAGCCATCATCTCCTCCCACCAGGGCTCCGTTCAAAGCCTCTGCATCCGTCATGCTACCTGAGAAAGCATACCATGCCCTGCATGGTGGACGCCTGGCTGAAATCCCCTGAATTCACAGAACTACAGCTGCTTGAGTTCTACTATTCCCCTCGAAATCACATACCACATACAGAACGCCATGAACTTTTGCCCTCACCACCGATGTCCATCTCGCGGTTTTCCTCCTCTCTCCACACCGCCACCTTTGCGTTGTGCTACCTTCCAGACAATCTGGTACTAAACCTTCGACTCCCATTTCTTAAGAAACTTTCACTTGTGCGGGTTCGTATATCAGAGGCCTCATTGCACAGCATCATCCACTCCAGTTGCCCTGCGCTGGAGTGCTTGGTGCTTGTTTTCACAGTTAGAATCGGTTGTCTCCAAATAAAGTCGCCTAACCTTGTAAGAATTGGAATTTCTTTTGACGGAAGGCAGCTCATCATCCAAGATGCCCCTTCACTTCAAACGTTGATCCTTGATTCTAGTTATTCACCGTTGCAAATAACCGTCCTCTTTGCGCCTAAACTGGAGACCTAGGGTGTAATACATGATCTCTGTGCTCATTTCAATATGGTGTTTGGCTCCACAGTTCTTCAGGTACTTTATATTATCATCTACACTTGTAACCATATGCTGCATTTTAAATTTCTGCGCATAATTTATATATCATCTTCGAGTACACATTTTGTACTAATATTATGTTCTATGCTCAATGAAGAGTTTCTCCATGGATGGCCTATAAATGGTGCTGGATTCTGTCAAGATCATATATATCCAAATGAATAGTTTTGATCTGAACAAGATTATTGGCTTGCTGCAATGCTTTCCATGTCTGGAGAAGTTGTATATAAAGGTGATAATTTCACGCACATTGGAAGCCCGCATATAGTGTACTAGAATTAACCGTTCAGTTGTTGCTCTTTCGACACTCTTCTTTTAGACCTTAACTGTTTTCAATTTTCATGTCTATTTAGGCAACAGGACGGGGTAAGGAAGTTATAACCAATCGGTGGATTCGTAAGCATCAGGATTTTCTCACTTCTCATGAGACTCGATTGAAGACAATAAAGCTAGAACGATATGTAGCCAACCGTGCAAACACAAGATTAGTCACATTCTTCCTGTTGAATGCGAGGTTACTATTGTCCATCAGGCTTAAGTTTATCAGCAGCATGGTTTTGACGGATGGGTATGTCGAATAGCAAAAAAAGGAGTTTCAGGTGGGCAAAAGAGCTTCTGAACGTGTCGGGCTTCTATTTACAACATATTGTGGTCATAATCCAGTAAATTTTACGATCCAGGATGTTCATTCTATGGACCTGACCGATCCATTTGACTATGACTGCCAAAAACAGTGCTGGAGTTAGATGTTGTTGCCCTTTTCAATCTGGGTTTTTTTGTAAACTTAATGAACAATCAACCCTCGTGCTTTTGTGCAGTTTGTAAGCTGGAGTTAGATGTTCCTGCCCTTTTCAACTCGGTTGTGACAGTCATATTTTCTTTGAAACAAGGCAAATGGCTTGCCATTCGTTTAATTTAGATTGAAATATTGTAACAAATCACAACCAAGGGAAATAACATCACTCACGCCGGCTGCTTGAGCTCACTGTGCATTACAGAAGCCAAGTGACTAGCCCCCACCACCCCCACCAGTCAACCCTCGTACTCCCCTCCGCCTGCGACTGGACCGGCGCATCTTCAACAGCTCCTGTTCGTTCCGTCCAAGGCCTCGCCTTCGTCCTCCGCCTTGCAGCCTTGGTTCGCTCGCCGTGCGCGGTGCGCCGCCCTCTTGTGTTGTCAACATGGTCAACAACCGAGAGGAACAAGGAGATGACTCTACGTGGAGAGGATGACAGTAGGGACCCACCAGCGTCATGGCAGTACGCAAGCAAGTGCCTCTATAGTACAAGCCCAAAAATATGGTTCCTCCTAATGGTTGGACATATGGGGCTCACGCCATCGTCAACGTAGTCAATAAACGAGAGAATTACACTACGAGCGGCTGACACTAGGGACCCAGCAAGTCGCGCAGTTTTTTTTTTTTTGAGGAACAAGCAGTTTTTTTGAGACAATGAGGAACAAGCAGTTGTTATTTATACTAGTTTTAGCGACAGATCAGGGTAACAACGAGGCTGTGGCCCATCTAGCCAGGGCTTTATTTATGTTTACCACATCATGAGCCCAGTTGTGTTTTTTTCTTGCTGAAAATGGCTAGCCCAATTCTATTTTTTAAAAGAAATACCCAAACAAGGCCTACTTGCTTTATCGGCCCTGCTGGGCTGCAAATGTTTCAAGACGAGGAGAGTTTCATTCGGTTTGCCGAGAAATGGCCTGTACATTTTTAAAATACATCAAACCGGGAATTAGTTTCATTTTTTTCATTACAAGATCTTAAATTCCATAGATTTTTATGCGTGGACAATTATTTTGATCTTGTATTTATATAAATTATTTTTCAAAATAGTTTGAATGTGAATCGATATTTCTGGATTAAAAATAGTTGACCGCACCCAAAATATGCAAAATTTCGTATATTTTTTAACCGTGGCCACAATATGGGGTGTAATGCTAACAAAAAGAAGATGGGCTCCAAAAAAAATCTTAAGAATTAGCAAATGGGTTGTACATTATTAGAAATAATGGCAGATGGGTTGTATGCTGTTTTCCACAGATTTGAGGCTGACTTGTGCGCCTACTACAGGTTGACGTGTATGCTTTCATAAAAAAAAGGTTGACGCACATGCAATGCCCTGTCAACTTAGTCAACACACGAGAGCAGTGACTGTTGGATGTCCATCCAACGGCTGTCGTGCTTCTTCAATATCTGCTCTTCACGCTCCAGCCACTCAAACAAGCGCCGACGGGACTGCCTGCTCCCTCCTCCCGCGGCCAGCTATGCTGCCGCGCAGGCCTCACGGCTCCACCGTACTCCCATCGCTGGCCTAGCCATCCCTCTACTCACCCACACATGCTGTTATTCTCCGGCGACGACAGACGAACCAGTAAACCCTCGTACTCCTCCGCGTGGGAAACAACTGCCGAGTATTCCCTGGCTCCATGCCGTTCCCTTCCTAGGCCTCGCCGTCGTCCACCGCCCTGGTGTTGTCGGCGCAACCTGGTCAACGTGGTTAATGAACGACATCCATCGAAAGTGGACTGTACGTGGAGAGGCTGACAGTTGGGTCCACGGCCGCACGCAAGGAAATGCCTCCTTATTACGCGCAAAATAATGATTCCTCCACCTGACAGCTAGGACCCACAGGAAGGGCCTCTATATTTCGCAAAAAAAAACGTTCCCCCCGCTGACAGGTCAGACCCACCAGCTATATCTTCGCACGCAAGGAAGTGCCTCCTTATTACGCCCAAAAAAATGAATACCCCCCTGCTAGCTGGGACCCACCACATTGTTGGTCTGACTTGTGGGCCTACTAAGTTGATGGGGACGGAGGGCTTTGTCAACTTAGTCAATACTCCAGTGACCGTATGATGTCCATCCAACGGCCATACGACTTCTTCAACCTCTGGTCTTCTTGCTCCAGCCGCCCAAAGCAGCGCCGGTCGTGCCGCCTGCTCCTGCCTCCCATGGCCGGCTGTGCTACCGCCTACTCCTGCCTCCCGTGGCCCGGCTCCGCGTCGTCCCCTTCCTAGGCCTCGCTGTCGTCCACCGCCATGGTGCTCTCGGCGCGGCATGGTCAATGTGGTCAAAGACCGACTTCCATCGGAAGAGTACTGTACGTGGAGAGGCTGACAGCTGGGTCCACGGCAGCCGCAAGGAAGTGCCTCCTTATTACACGGAAAATAATTATTCCTCCACCTGACAGCGGGGACCCACCGGACGGGCCACCAGTATTTTGCAAAATAAATCGTTTCCTCCTGACTGCTGGAACCCACTGGACGGGCCACCGTATTTCGCGGAAAAAACGTTCCCCCCCGATGTCAGCTCGGACCCACCGGAAGTGCCTCCTTATTACGCACAAAAAATGAATACTCCCTCGGCTAGCTGGGACCCACCTTGGTGGGAGGCTGTCTTGTGGGCCTACTAAGTTGACGGGGCCGAAGGGCTTTGTCAACTTAGTCAATATGAACGATTCTAGCCCTAGTGACCGTACGATGTCCATCCAACGGCCGTAGTGCTTCTTCAACCTCTGGTCTTCTTGCTCCAGCTGCCCAAAGCAGCGCCGGTCGTGTTGCATGCTCCTGCCTCCCGTGGCCGGCTGTGCTACCGCGGAGGCCTCACCGCCCCCTACTATTCCCACTGCTGGCCAGGCCCTGCGGCGACGGCAGCCTCACACCACAGCCGAACCAGTGAACCCTCTTACTCCTCTCCGCGCGGGCTTCCACTACTGCGTCTTCCCCGGCTCCGCGTCATCCCCTTCCTAGGACTCGTCGTCGTCCACCGCCGTGGTGCTCTCCGCGCGGCGTGGCCAACATGGTCAAGGAACGACTTCCATCGGAGGAGTACTGTACGTGGAGAGGCTGACAGTTGGGTCCACGGCCACAGCCCAGTTTTTTTGTGATTTGCCAATTAAGTCGCTTTGTCAGGCCTGTTTGGCCGCAAATCTTTCAAGACGAGGAGAGCTTTTCATTAGGCTGGCCGAGAAAATGGCCCATCAGTAATGAGAAATGGGTTGTACATTTTTAAAACACATCAAACCGGCAATTAGTTTCAAATATATTTTTTTCATTTCAAGATTTTAAATTACATTAATTTTTATGCGTGGAGAATTTGTTGGATTTTATATTGATATACATTTATTTTTAAAATTAGTTTGAATGTGAGTCGAAATTTCGGGATTAAAAACAGTTCGGACCGCACCGAAATATGCAAAATTTCGTATAATTTTATAACCGTGGCCACAATATGGGCTGTAATGCTAATGAAAAGAATATGGGCTCAAAAAAAACCTTAAGAATTAGCAAATGTGCTGTAAATTATTAGAAATAATGGCAGATGGGTTGTATGTTGTTTTCCACAGATTTGAGGCTTTCCTAAAAAAAAGGTTGACGCACAAGCAGTGACGGTTGGATGTCCATCCAACGGCCGTCGTGCTTCTTCAATCTCTGCTCTTCCTGCTCCAGCCGCTCAAACAAGCGCCGGCGGGACTGCCTGCTCCCTCCTCCCCACGGCCGGATGTGCTGCCGCGCAGGCCTCACCGCCCCACCATACTCCCACCGCTGGCCTAGCCATCCCACTACTCACCCACACCTGCTGTTATTCTCCGGCGACGGCAGACGAACCAGTAAACCCTCGTTCAGTCGTACTCCCCTCCGCGTGGGAAACAACTACTGAGTCTTCCCTGCCTCCGTGTCATTCCCTTCCTAGGCCTCGCCGTCGTCCACCACCCAGGTGCTCTCGGCACGGCCTGGTCAACGTGGTCAACGACCGACATGCATCTAAAGTGGACTGTACGTGGAGAGGCCGACAGCTGAGTCCACGGCCACACGCAAGGAAATGCCTCCTTATTACGCGCAAAATAATGATTCGTCCACCTGACATCAGGGACCCACCGAAAGGGCCTCAGTATTTCGCGAAAAAAACGTTACCGCTGCTGACAGCTCGGACCCACCAGCTAGATCTTTGCACGCAAGGAAGTGCCTCCTTATTACGCACAAAAAAAGAATACTCCCCCTGTTAGCTGGGACCCAATATAGTGACAGGCTGACTTGTGGGACTACTAAGTTGACGGGGACGGAGGGCTTTGTCAACTTAGTCAATATGCACGATTCTAGCTCCAGTGACCGTACGATGTCCATCCAATGGCCGTAGTGCTTCTTCAACCTCTGGTCTTCTTGCTCCAGCCGCCCAAACCAGCGCCGGTCGTGCCTCGTGCTCCTGCCTCCCGTGGCTGGCTGCGGTGCGGCGGAGGTCTCCCCCCCCCCCCCCCCCTCCTCCCCCCCCCCGCCCGGCCCCCCCCCCCCTCCCCCCCCCCCCCCGCCGCCCGCGCCCCCCCCCCCCCCCCCTCCTCCCCCCCCCCGCCCGGCCCCCCCCCCCCTCCCCCCCCCCCCCCGCCGCCCGCGCCCCCCCCCCCCCCCCCTCCTCCCCCCCCCCGCCCGGCCCCCCCCCCCCTCCCCCCCCCCCCCCGCCGCCCGCGCCCCCCCCCCCCCCCCCTCCTCCCCCCCCCCGCCCGGCCCCCCCCCCCCTCCCCCCCCCCCCCCGCCGCCCGCGCCCCCCCCCCCCCCCCCTCCTCCCCCCCCCCGCCCGGCCCCCCCCCCCCTCCCCCCCCCCCCCCGCCGCCCGCGCCCCCCCCCCCCCCCCCTCCTCCCCCCCCCCGCCCGGCCCCCCCCCCCCTCCCCCCCCCCCCCCGCCGCCCGCGCCCCCCCCCCCCCCCCCTCCTCCCCCCCCCCGCCCGGCCCCCCCCCCCCTCCCCCCCCCCCCCCGCCGCCCGCGCCCCCCCCCCCCCCCCCTCCTCCCCCCCCCCGCCCGGCCCCCCCCCCCCTCCCCCCCCCCCCCCGCCGCCCGCGCCCCCCCCCCCCCCCCCTTCCACAGATTTGAGGCTTTCCTAAAAAAAAGGTTGACGCACAAGCAGTGACGGTTGGATGTCCATCCAACGGCCGTCGTGCTTCTTCAATCTCTGCTCTTCCTGCTCCAGCCGCTCAAACAAGCGCCGGCGGGACTGCCTGCTCCCTCCTCCCCCCGGCCGGGGGTGCTGCCGCGCACGCCCCCCCGCCCCCCCCTACTACTACCACCGCTGGCCAGGCCATCCCTCTACTCACCCACACCCCCTGTTATTCGACGGCGACGGCAGCCTCACACCGCAGCGAACCAGTGAACCCTCGTACTCATCTACGCGTGGGCATCCATTGCCATGTCTTCCCCGGCTCCGCGTCGTCCCTGTCCTAGGCCTCGTCGTCGTCCACCGCCCTGGTGCTCTCGGCGCAGCGTGGTCAACATGGTCAAGGAACGGCTTCCATCGGACGTGGACTGTGCGTGGAGAGGCTGACAGCTGGGTCCAAGGCCGCAGCAAGGAAGTGCCTCCTTATTACACGCAAAATAATTATTCCTCCACCTGACAGCGGGGACCCACCGGACGGGCCACCATATTTCACGAAAAAAACATTTCCCCCCTGACTGCTGGGACCCACCAGCTACACCTTCGCACGCAAGGAAGTGCGTCCGGGCAAAAAAAACGATTCGCCCCCCTGACTGCTGGGACCCACCAGCTACATCTTCGCACGCAAGGAAGTGCGTCCGAGCAAAAAAACCAAAACGATTCGCCCCCCTGACTGCTGGGACCGACCAGCTACATCTTCGCACGCAAGGAAGTGCCTGACAGTCGGGACCCACCTGGTCGAAACGTACGTAGCGTTGTCATTCTGGTCGCGAACGTGTACGGACATATATACTGGTGGATGTAGAGGCGTGCGCGTGTCGTAGTAGAGGCGCGCACGTAGCATGTACACGTACATCCAGCGGCGAGGGTGCAAGAAAGAAAATACGGCCACGTACGTACATACGGGCAGGGTCTCTAACGCCTATCGTGCATACGTACATGGCTGGGTCGGAACGGAGAAACAGCGTCGTCGTCATGTTCATGGGGAGCCAACCGGCTGGGTCGGAACGAAATGCGTGGTCGTGTTCATCGGGAGGGCTTGGATGGAACAGGCGATGGAATCGAGGCCTGGCATACTGTAGAACGGAGGAAATGGCCTTGTGTTCGACCGGCCACGTTCGAAACGGGGTCCTGTTGATCGGGAGGGGCCTTGCGTACGGCAAAATGGAGGAAACAGACCTCCTACGGTCGAAACGGGGGTCTTGTTGATCGGGAGGGGTGTGGCGTACCGCAAAACGGACGAAACTGACCTCCTACGGTCGAAACGGGGGTCCTGTTGATCGGGAGGGGTGTGGCCTACCGCAAAACGGACGAAACGGACCTCCTACGGTCGAAAGGGGGGTCCTGTTCATCGGGAGGGGTGTGGTGTACCGCAAAACAGGACTCCACGGGATACTGTTCATCTCCACCGTCGACCTCCTCCAGCCTGCACGGGCTATCGTCAACCTCCTCCAGCCTCCACGGGCTCCTGTTCATCCAGCCTCCACCGCGCGCTACTCCACCGGCTACTGTTCAACCACCCCTCCACGGGCACCCCACTACCGTCTACTGTTCATCCAGCCCTCCACACCACGGGGTCCTGTTCAACCACCCCTCCACGGCCACCCCTCCACCGTCTACTGTTCATCCAGCCCTCCACACCACGGGTTCTTGTTCATCCAGAGTCAACGCCACCGCTAACTGTTCATCCAAACCCCCCCGCAACGCTCATTGTTCATCCCACAAGCAACATCGATCGGCTTCAGTTAGCAGCAGTAGCTAAGGAATCGCTCCATCAGGTTCAGTTAACAGCCATCGATCGATCCCTCGGGTTCAGTAACGCGTAGCCTGCAGTGCAATCGCTCGTGTTCAGTTAGAGCCCAACGCCTCGCTCGACTTCAGTTAGAGCCAACGCCTCGCACACACGCACGTACGTACGTACGTACGACAGAAACGCACATCCCGCCCCGGACCTCCCACCGTAACCGGCAACTCCCCGAAATTTTCCTCCCCCTCGCTTCTACCACGGTTTTTCCGTCATGGACGGCCCAAAGAATGTCATGCAGCTGCGTCTCCGGCCCGCCCAGGACGAAAACCCATTTTCTGTCATGATTTTTTGTCATAGAAGTAGGAGCCCACCACATCTATGTTGATACCGGGTTTTGTAAAATTATCGTCATAGAAGTGTCATATGTATGACAGAAAAAAATTTCATTCGGCCCAAAATGTCACGGATGTGTCTTTTTTTTTGTAGTGATAAGTGCACCCACTGGGTGTATTCCCCGAGACTGCCATTGAATGTTTGATTCGGTGGTAGTCTAAGAGCAGCTAGCATTGTGATGTCTTTTTATATCTGTCGACTGATATGGCTTGTGACTGTAGAAATCTTGTGATCTTGGGGCTCAGCTTTCTGCAATGAACAAGCAGCAAATCAGCCTCAACCTTGATCTGGAATTGGCCAAGAAGAATCTCAAGAGCACTCTGACGAAGTAGCTGCCATGGGAGGTAATCAATCGCCGACTGTTTATCCCACTACTGGCACTTTTCCTTTCCATTTTTTGAACTGAGTGACTCCACTCGAGCAGATGTATGTAGTGAAAACCTCCAACTCCAAGCCCGTCTGAAGAATGTTATTTCTTTAGAGAAAATGAAGCAGGCTTTGGAGAAGAAGGATCTGGATCTAGCTGCCGCTCAGAAGGAGGCGCGTGAGAAGACAGCGCTTGCTGACAAGAAGCTTGCTTTAGTCAGCAAGTTAGAAGAATAAAACTCCAAAATGAAGACTGATGTTTCTGACGCCAATCAAGAGGTCGAGCGACTGAAGAAGGACAAGGAGAAACCGACCGACGAACTTGGAAGTCTCAAGGCCAAGACAGGCGAGCTAGAGTCTTATCTGGGCCAACTTGCCGCAAAGCTGGTTTTGAAACTTGAAGGTACTGATTAATCTGTCTTATTTCTGTCGACTGGCAATTCTAATTGCGCTGTCGACTCATCATTCACTCGACCGTGCAGAATTTTGCCAAGACTTTGAAGCAGAAACTGGGCGGGTTGAGACGGGTCTTGATCCCATCAACTGTCCAGTCAAGGATGATGTTGCGATGAACTTGATGCGGTTGGAGTCTCGTATGGACAGCGCGATTGCTTATCTGGCCCATCTGAAAGCTGCAATGACCCGGGTTGATGCAGAACTTTGGCCTTAGGCGGAACTGTCTCAAGATCTCGAGTCCCTGATGGCTCACCTGAATCAAATCCCTGAGCGCGTGCAAGAATGGAAGAAGTCATCCGCTCGCTGTGGTGTTGACGTCGCTCTGTCTCTGGTTGGAGTGCACTGCAAGGATGCCAAAGAAGACAAGCTGGCGGAGCTCAAGGTTGCTAACACGAATAGGCACACTTTCCAGCCTTTCATGGACACCTTCCTTGCCGCCGCCACTCGCATTGCAGACAGCATTGACCTTGACAGTTTCAGCGACCCAGCCAGTCCTTCTCCTGATGCGTGACCAAAAAAACATTAAGCTTCACCTTTATTTGCCTCGGAATGCCGAGTGATTGTGTAACTGTTAAACTTCTTCGGGCTTGATGCTCGAATACTTTTGATCCGTCATCCGGAACCTTAGGATTTACCCGAACTTGGTTTATTTCCAAATATGCCTGCGTTTGCCTTCGAGTGGAATTTGTTCTTCACTCGGAATAATCTTTGTTTGATATGCAACTCTGAGGTAGTGATTTCAATCGACCTGCACCTTGTTGTCCTTGTGGATGGGGATGGTGCGCACATTGTATTTGTGGCGTAGCTCCGAAGGAGAAGGTTGCAGTCGACCTGCACCTCGTCGTCCTTACGGATAGGGATGGAGCGCACATTGTATTTGTGGCGTAGCTCCGAAGGAGAAGGTTGCAGTCGACCTGCACCTCGTCGTCCTTGCGGATAAGGATGGATTTCAAACTTAGGCGAGTACTGGACTGTAGGTAAGCCCCCGAGTGGGAGGGTTGCTCCCCACTCGGTAGGATTTCTCAAACTTAGGCGAGTACTTGGACTGCAGCTAAGCCCCCGAGTGGGAGGGTTGCTCTCCACTCGGTAGGATTTTTTAAACTTAGGCGAGTACTTGGACTGCAGCTAAGCCCCCG
>LR880972.1:185385855-185407538 GCA_904067115.1 Aegilops sharonensis | reverse complement strand
AAAACGCCGTTCTACGGAACTATGGAGCGAGCAACTGATTTGTTGGAGATCATACATAGTGATGTATGTGGTCCACTGAATGTTGAGGCTCGCGGAGGGTATCGTTATTTTATCACCCTTCATAGATGATTTGAGAAGATATGGGTATATCTACTTAATGAAACATACATCTAAAACATTTGAAAAAGTTCAAAGAATTTCAGAGTGAAGTGGAGAATCATTGTAACAAGAAAATAAGTTTTCTACGATCTGATCGTAAAGGCAAATATTTGAGTTATTTGTTTGGCCTTCAATTAAAACAATGCGGAATAGTTTCACAACTCACGCCACCTGGAACACCACAGCGTAATGGTGTGTCCGAACATCGTAACCATACTTTATTAGATATGGTGCAACCTATGATGTTTCTTACCGATTTACCACTATAGTTTTGGCGTTATGCATTAGAGACAGCTGCATTCACGTTAAAAAGGGCACCATCTAAATCCGTTGAGACGACACCGTATGAACTGTGGTTTTGCAAGAAACCAAAGTTGTCGTTTCTTAAAGTTTGGGGTTGCGATGCTTATAAGGAGAAGTTTCATCTTGATAAGCTCAAACCCAAATCGGAGAAATGTGTCTTCATAGGATACCCAAAGGAGACAGTTGGGTACACCTTATATCATAGATCCGAAGGCAAGACATTTGTTGCTAAGAATGGATCCTTTCTAGAGAAGGAGTTTCTCTCGAAAGAAGTGAGTGGGAGGAAGGTAGAACTTGATAAGGTAACTGTACCTGCTCCCTTATTAGAAAGTAGTTCATCACAGAAACCGGTTCCTGTGACACCTACACCAATTAGTGAGGAAGCTAATGATGTTGATCATTAAACTTCAGATCAAGTTACTACCGAACCTCGTAGGTCAACCAGAGTAAGATCCGCACCAGAGTGGTACGGTAATCCTATTCTAGAGGTCGGGTTGCTTGACCAAGGCAAACCTACGAACTATGAAGAAGCGATGGTGAACCCAGATTCCATGAAATGCCTTGAGGCCATGAAATCTGAGATGGGATCCATGTATGAGAACAAAGTGTGGACTTTGGTTGACTTGCCCGATGATCGACAAGCCATAGAAAATAAATGGATCTTCAAGAGGAAGACAGACATTGATAGTAGTGTTACTATCTACAAAGCTAGAATTGTCGCAAAAGGTTTTTGACAAGTTCAAGGTGTTGACTACGATGAGAGTTTCTCACTCGCATCTATGCTTAAGTCTGTCCGGAATCATGTTAGCAATTGTAGCATTTTATGAAATCTGGCAAATGGATAAACAAAACTGCATTCCTTAATGGATTTATTAAAGAAGAGTTGTATATCATGCAACCAGAAGGTTTTGTCGATCCTAAAGGTGCTGACAAAATGTGCAAGCTCCATCGATCCGTCTATGGACTGGTGGAAGCATCTCGGAGTTGGAATATACGCTTTGATGAGTTGATCAAAGCATATAGTTTTATACAGACTTGCGGTGAAGCCTGTATTTACAAGAAAGTGAGTGGGAGCACTACAGCCTTTCTGATAAGTATATGTGAGTGACATATTGTTGTTTAGAAATAATGTAGAATTTTCTGGAAAGCATAAAGGAGTATTTGAAAGGAGTTTTTCAAAGAAAGACCTCGGTAAAGCTGCTTACATATTGAGCATCAAGATCTATAGGTATAGATCAAGACATTTGATAAGTTTTCTCAATGAGTACATACCTTGACAAGATTTTGAAGTAGTTCAAAATGGAACAGTCAAAGAAAGAGTTGTTGCCTGTGTTACAAGGTTTGAAATTGAGTAAGACTCAAAGCCCGACCACGATAGAAGATAGAAAGAGAATGAAAGTCATTCCCTGTGCCTCCGCCATAGGTTCTATAAAGTATGCCATGTTGTGTACCAGATCTATTGTATACCCTACACTGTGTTTATCAAGGGAGTACAATAGTGATCTAGGAGTAGATCACTGGACAGCGGTAAAAATTATCCTTAGTGGAATAAGGATATTTCTCGATTATGGAGGTGACAAAAGGTTCGTATAAAGGGTTTCGTCGATGCAAATTTTGACACTGATCCAGATGACTCTAAGCCTCAATGTGGATGCATATTTGTTGGTGGGAAAAGACACCTATGGGATCACAATGATCCCTACTGCGGTTGTGGGGCGCGGGGTTGAGAGAACAACGGATCTGATATAGAGTACGCGGTTCGTTTATCCAGGTTCGGGCCGCGAGGATGCGTAAAACCCTAGTCCTGCCTTGGTGGATGTATTCTGAGTTCTTGAGCTAGCTACGGGGTGTAACGAGCTCCAAAAGGCCGAATCCTTCTCCTGGTTGCCTCGGGCCTCCTTTTATAGGAAAAGGGGTCGCCACAGTGGCAAGCAGGAGGTGTGAAGGGTACAGTGCCGCGAGGTTATCCCCCATATTATAGGACAAGATGCATTTAATGCATCACTTAAGTGTCCTCTTGCTTTATCAGGGACGGGAGCGAGGCCCATCCCATCTGTCACTGCTCCTCCTTACTTCGACACGCGCCCTGGCCAGCGATGCATGCGGTGCCATGTAGGCAGGCAGGCAGCTAAGGTGGCACGATGGTGGAGCCTCCAGGGAGGTTTGCATGTTGCCACGCAGGTGCCTGCCAGCTGGTTGGGTTGGCAGCTGCATGCGAACGGCGGCGAAGACTTGGCTGGTGCGTGCCTGGTAGTGGCCCTGCCGGTGCACCTGGCGGGGGCCTTGCCGGGTGGCCCAGGAAGGGTCTTGCCATGGCGCGTAGGCGTCCCCGGCAAGGATCTTGCCGGGGATCTTGTGGGTTTCTTCGGTGAGGATGATTGCCTTCATATCATCACTTGATCATGATTATTGTTTGTCTTCACAAAGGTCTACATGCCACCATGGAAGTGCCTCCCGAGCCCTATCCCAATGCGTCTGTTGAGCGTTGGTGGGCACAAGGGTGGCTCGCTCGGCTGGCGTGGGCGAGCTACCCTGGCAAGGGTCTTGCCGGGGCCGCTGAGGCTGTCCCGGCAAGGGTCCTTGCCAAGAAAACCTGCTTCGCCCATCCGATCCTTGTGGCATTGGTCCTTGTTGTTGCTTTATTTGTCTTGTGCCTTCGGCTTCCCTCCGGCTTCCCTTTCCTACTCTATTATGTGTGGTCGTGGTAGGAAGCTCCGACTGCCCGTGCACAAGTAAATGGCTCAAAAGGAGAACCCCTACTTTTGTACATTGACAGGAGCCCCCGGGCCTGGGCCACACATAAGCACGACATGTTGTTGGGTCAGGCCCAGAACGGTGCGCGGCCAAGAGGGGCGGATTTTACTGCGGTAACTGGTCCGTTCGCTGCGCTTCTCCACGGCCCGCGCTAAACGCGCGACGTGGGGATCATGCGTGCGCGCGTGACGGAAGCATGCTGGCGTCACCTCGCGGTGGACAGTAAAGAGGCGGCTTGCGTGTCTCTTTGAGACTGCAGGGCTGCCTCCCATTTACTGCCCCCGCTTGGGAACCGTCGCTCCACGCGTCCCACAACGCCTGCCCCTTGCACCACGTTTGCCGCCTGCATAATGCAGAGCAAATGACAGTTGCGAGGGACGTGGGAAGTCGTGCGCGCGTGTGGGTCGATTCCCACGCGCCTTCAATGGAGTGGGGAGGGCGGTCGACGGCCCTGCTCGCCATCACTCAGCGGGCCGGATTGGCCGAGAGGGGGCGGCCGAGTCTCGCCCCACCCTTTACAAAGAGTGGAGCGGGAGGAATGGTGCCTCTCAACCCTCCACCATTTGCCTCTCCCCATTCTTGTTTCTTCCTTCTGCCATGGCGAGGGGGCGTGGTGACGCTTCATCGGTGGCGGCGAGGGTTTCGGCCAGAAAACGCGTCACTCCTCCCCAAGAGCCCGTAGCGGCGGAGCCGGCCACTAGAGGAAGCGGGAGGGGGCGAGGTTGAGGCCGTCGTGGTGCTCGAGGGAGGCGAGGACGGGGCGGCAGATCAGCCTCGCCTCCGCCAGCAGCCTCTCCTCCGATGGAGGGCCACGCCGGGGACAACCCTTGCGAATTCTTTGTCAGGCTACGCCGGCCACTGCGTTGTCGCCTTCGCCTCCCGACTCCACTTGCACGGGAGATGGAGCTGGATCCGCCGCATGCGTTGTGGCTGCATATGAGGGGTTGTGGGAACAGCGGCACATGGGTCGATGTCGAGTTCCCTGCCCCTCATGTATTGTATCTTCATCGAGGGTGGAAGACCTTCGCTCGCCTCCACAGCTTGACGGATGGGCTCACTCTCCATTTCAAACTAATGGAGGGTGGCCTCCTCTCCGTCAAAATCTTCGGGCACTTCGGGACTCGCGTAAGGTGCTGCGTGGAGAGCTCTTCTGATGACGAAGATTCCTCCTTGAGCGAGAGAGACGAGGAGGACAGCGGCAGCGACGGCAAGGCTAGCGGGCGGCAGGATGACGGGTCCGACTAGGCGTCGGGCGCCACTCCGGGCGGCACCAGCGACCCCATCATCCGTATCGCCGGCTCCTTGAACTTCTCGGGGTCGTCTCCTTGAGCGGCTGGCATTGGGAGGATGCGGAAGAGGAAGAGGGCGGGCGGCAAGGCCATCAAGTCAGAGTACGCGGGCACCGACGTCTTCGTCGCGTACTGATGTCCTGCCGCCTCGTCTTCGAGCTCTGCCTCCGGCGCCGCCATCACCATCCAGCCTTTGGACGGCCTCCAAGATGTTCTCTTGGTGTCTTCTGCCACTCATAGCTCGCCTAGGCGCCCCTTTTGCCCACCTGCTTTTCTTATTCCATTTCCTGAGGAGAGGGACAAGAAAGGGATTACGGGCACCTTATCTCTTTTTAGTTTGTAAGCCTTCGGGCCTTAGTAGAATTTAAAGCGTATAATCACCTTGCTCATGTTTTTCATTTCGTATGAACTGTACCTGTACGGGATGTTTTTTAATGAAAAAGGGATGTTTGCCGGGATTTTCGTTCGTGGGTGGAACCCACGACAAGGAATGAATCCTCGTTATCCTTAAGATAAACGTTTTTTTGCCCGGCAACAAACCTTGCCGTCCCCCCACTTCACTCGACCTTTCTCACGCCCTTGGCGGAGGCAGGGATGAGGTGGGCCTAGGCTCCTTGTTTTATTTCCTTGATGCCGCGACTACGACCAAATTCGGTCCCAGGAGACGAGTCCTAGGGTCCAGAATGAGGAGAGCACGGTAGCCTAAGGATAAAACGAGGTTTGACATCCCTCAGTCCATAACGAAACGCATGATAAGGGATAGAGAACTTATCTGAATCTGCAGCCCCCAGCAACTTTGGCTTGCCACGGGTGGATCTTCGCCCTTGTAGCCCCCCGACAGTATTGGCTTGCCGGGACCCGTACGCCGGTCCGTCCCCTTTCTTCCAAAGCAGCTCGGCAAGGATATTCATGTGTCCTGCGAACCAAAGAAGATAGAGAAGAACAAAGAGACGCGCACTCGACCTCTAATCTAGGGGTTAGCCGCCGCTAAGACTATCAACACCCAAGGACGAGACTCAACCTAGCATGCATGCTATAACTTAGGGCGCCAGCGCTTCATTTATTTATGCTCAGGGTCTGCGCCTGGCTTTGTACAAAGGGTTACATGCCTTGCCGGCAAGGCTTGTACAAAAGGGTAGCTTGCCGGGAGGCCCGGCAAGCCGCGCCTTATGGGTAAAACTTGCGGAGATGCTCGATGTTCCAGGAGTTGCTCACTGGAATGGAATCTTCAGTCTCCAGCCGGACTGCGCCGGGCCTGGTGACTCGTGTTACCCGATAAGGGCCTTCCCACTTTGGCGTCAACTTGTTGGAATTCTTGGCTGACTGAACTTGCCGAAGAACAAGGTCGCCTTCCTCAAAGCTCCGGGCATGAACCTTGCGGCTATGGTAGCGGCGCAAGGCTTGCTGGTAGCGTGCTGCTCTCACAGCCGCTCGGAGACGATCTTCCTCAAGGAGCGTCGCGTCATCTTGCCGCAATCGCTGTTGCTCAAGCTCATCATAAGCGAGCACTCGAGGTGACCTGTATATGAGTTCCGTGGGGAGAACTTCTTCTGCCCCGTAAACCAGGGCAAAGGTTGTCTGGCCGGTGGCTCGATTTTGGCGTTGTTCTGATCGACCAAAGAACCGCCGACAACTCGTCAATCCAGCGCCTTCCACTCTTGCGCAGCCGGTCGAAAGTCTTCGTTCTTAAGCCTCGCAGGACTTCAGCATTTTCTCTCTCTGCTTGGCCGTTGCTCCGTGGATGTGCCACGGAAGCAAAACAGACCTTGCTGCCGAGATCCTCAATGTATTGCATGAAGGCATGGCTTGTGAACTGCGTGCCGCGTTCAGTGATGATCCTGTTGGGCACCCCAAAACGGCACACTAGTCCCTTGAAGAACTTGATGGCTGACTGCGCTGCCACCTTCCTCACTGCTTCCACCTCTGGCCACTTTGTGAACTTGTAAATTACGACGTATAAGTACTCAAAGCCCCCGACAGCACGGGGGAAAGGGACCAATATGTCGAGCCCCCAGACCGAGAAGGGCCAGGAGGGAGGGATAGTTTGAAGGGCTTGAGCTGGTTGATGAAGCTTCTTTGAATGGAACTGGCACGATTCACACTTGGTTACTAGTGTCGTCGCATCCTGGAGGGCAGTGGGCCAGAAGAAACCTTGCCGGAAAGCCTTGCCGGCAAGGGCCCTCGACCCTATGTGGGAGCCACATATGCCTCCATACATCGCTGCCAACAACTTTAGTCCTTCCTCCCGGGAGATGCGCATCAATTTCACCCCGTTCGGTCGTCTTCTGTATAATACGTTATCAACGAATTAGTACAGAGCAGACCGGCGGGCTACTCATTCTGCCTCTTCCTGCTCCTCAGGAAGCTCTCCTTTTTGAAGGAATCGGATGGTGTGCTGCGCCCATGCCGGAGCCTGTGGCTTGACGGCAAGGACCAAAGGCACCTCTTCTGCCACGGGAGCGGCCTCCTCCACGGCCATGACCTGAGGTCCTGCCGGAGTCGGTTTCCCTGCGGCAGGATCGATATCCACGGCAACATCTTTGCCGGCGGCTTCGGGGAGCTCGGCGGGGAAGTACTTGCCGTTGTACTTCTCGCCACATCAGGTTTGAACGTACGGTGGGAGGGCCACTGGAACTGCCGCAGCTCACGGGTGAAGGCCGGAAAACCCACCTCGTAAGGTAGGCCACCGTAGCCTCCCAGCGCTGGGTGGTCCGCAGCGGGCCCTGCCCGCCTGTCCGACTGGTGGCACGCGTCACGTCGGCGCTCAATCGTAGTTCGAGCGTTCTCATGAGCCCGCTCCCGAAGGACTTAGCGCATATCGCGATTGGTTCGCGGGTCGGACGATGCGATGGAGATATCATCACGAGCGTCGCCGCGACGGGCCGACGCCCGGGGCGGTCGGGATGGAGGTGGGGAGTACACCGTGGCCGCGTCGCCTCCGGTGTGGCCTCCGCTGGCACGCGGCAGCCCGACGAAGCGACGCCCGATGGGTTCGGCCGGCCGCAGCCCGTTGTTGTTGGCGATGCCGATGAGGCTCCGGACGGTGGCCCTCCATTCGTCAAGCTTCTCCACGGCGGGAAGAAAGTCGAGGAGCAGGTGCGCACGCGCTAGGGCTTCCGCTGGCATGGGTGGAGGCGAAAGCTGGGTGGACCGCGATGCGCCTCGACTCCTAACCACGTTAGAGGGAGCTGCGTCGCGGCTCCGCAGCCGTTCGCCACATCCATCAGCACCTCGGCGCGCATGCTGGCCCTCTCCCTCATGTGATGGACGCACGGGACTCTTCCNTGTCCGACTGGTGGCGCGCGTCACGTCGGTGCTCGATCATAGTTCAAGCGTCCTCATGAGACCGCTCCCGAAGGAATTGGCGCTAATCGCGGTTGGTTCGCGGGTCGGACGACGCGATGGAGATATCATCACGAGCGTCGCCGCGACGGGCCGAAGCCCGGGGGCGGTCGGGATGGAGGTGGGGAGTACATCGTGGCCGCGTCGCCTCCGGCGTGGCCTACGCTGGCACGCGGTAGCCCGGCGGAGCGAGGGCCGAAGGGTTCCGCCGGCCGCAGCCCGTCGTTATTGGCGATGCCGACGAGGCTCCGGACGGTGTCCCTCCATTCGTCAGGCTTCTCCGCGGCGGGAGGAAAGTCGAGGAGCAGCTGCGCACGCGCTAGGGCTTCCGCTGGCGTGGGTAGCGGCGAAAGCTAGGTGGACCACGATGCGCCTCGACTCCTAACCACGTTAGAAGGAGCTGCATCGCGGCTCCGCAGCCGTTCGACACCTCCATCAGCACCTCGGCGCGCATGCTGGCCCTCTCCTTCATGTGATGGACACACGAGACTCTTCCCAGGGTGGCGAGCAGGGTCACCGGCAGGGTGACGCTGCTCATCACGCACAACCTGAGAGGAACGCTCCGTGGGCGCCGGTGTCGGCGTCTTGGAGATCGCCGTGCCGCCGCTTGGCAGGACGACGACACCCCTGGAGGGCCCCGCGCCGCCTGCGGTGAACCCGACTCTGTCTCTAGAGCCCGTGACTGGTGGCTCGTCGCCCGGCGCGCGAACGACGCCGCTCGCCAGGCCCGGACCATCAGGGCGATGTGGATGTTTGCGGGCCACGCCACGGGTCCTCTCCGCAACTGGCCTGCTTCCGGTCCGCGCTGGTACCAATCCGGTCCCAGACGGACCGATCACCGTGGTCATCTTCTTCTTTAAGAGCTATGGCGATGAAGAGCCGCTAACTTAACCGCCAGAGCCGATTCTCACAACTGCGCGCCAGGGAAGATGTCGGTGGGAAATGACACCTATGGGATCACAAGGATCCCTACTGCAGTTCCGGGGCACGGGGTTGAGAGAAGAGCGGATCTGACAGAGAGTACGCGGTTCGTTTATCCAGGTTCATGCCGCGAGGATGAGTAAAACCCTAGCCCTGCCTTGCTGGATGTATTCTAAGTTCTTGAGCTAGGTACGGGGTGTAACGAGCTCCAAAAAGTCGAATCCTTCTCTTGGTTGCCTCGGGCCTCCTTTTATAGGAAAAGGGGTCGCCACAGTGGCAAGCAGGAGGTGGGAAAAGATACAGTGACGCGAGGTTATCCCCCATATTAAAGGACAAGATGCATTTAATGCATCGCTTAGAAGTCCTCTTGCTTTATCGGACACGGGAGTGTGGCATGTCCCATTTGTCGTCGCTCCTCCTTGCTTTGACATGCGCCCTGGCCAGCGATGCTTGCGGTGCCATGTAGGCAGGCAGGCAGCTGAGGTGGCGCAACGGTGGAGCCTCCAGGAAGGTTTGCATGTTGCCACGCAGGTGCCTGCCTAGCTGGTTGGGTCGGCAGCTACATGTGAACGGCGGCGAAGACTTGGCTGGTGCGGGCCTGGTAGTGGCCCTGCCGGTGCGCCTGGAGGGGGCCTTGTCGGGTGGCCCGGCAAGGGTCTTTCCGTGGCGCGTAGGCGTCCCCGGCAAGGATCTTGCCGGGGATCTTGTTGGTTTCTTCGGTGAGGATGATTGCCTTCCTATCCTCACTTGATCTTGATTATTCTTTGTCTTCACAAAGATCTGCATGCCACCACGGAAGTGCCTCCCGAGCCCTGTCCCAATGCGTCTGTTGAGCGTTGGTGGGCTCAAGGATAGCTCGCTCGGCTGGCGTGGGCGAGCTGCCCCGGCAAGGGTCTTGCCGGGGCCGCTGAGGCTGCCCCGGCAAGGTTCCTTGCCGGGAAAACCTGCTTCGCCCATCCGATCCTTGTGGCCTTGGTCCTTGTTGTTGCTTTATTTGTCTTGTGCCTTCGGCTTCCCTCCGGCTTCCCTTTCCTACCCTGTTATGCGTGGTCGTGGCGGGTGGCTCCGACTGCCCATGCACAAGTAAAGGGGTCAAAAGGAGAGCCCGTACTTTTGTACACCGAAAATTTTGAAAGTGGGAGTAATTAGCTAGAGTAGCTCCGTGCAGAGCATTGTTGACATAGAAATTTGTAAAATACATACGGATCTGAATGTGGCAGACCCGTTGACTAAACTTCTCTCACAAGCAAAACATGATCACACCTAAGTAATCTTTTGGTGTTAATCACATAGCGATGTGAAATAGATTATTGACTCTAGTAAACCCTTTGGGTGTTGGTCACATGACGATGTGAACTATGGGTATTAATCACATGGTGATGTGAACTATTGATGTTAAATCACATGGCGATGTGATCTAGATTATTGACTCTAGTGCAAGTGGGAGACTGAAGGAAATATGCCCTAGAGGCAATAATAAAGTTATTATTTATTACCTTATTTCATGATAAATGTTTATTATTCATGCTAGAATTGTATTAACCGGAAACATAATACATGTGCGAATACATAGACAAACAGAGTGTCACTAGTATGAATCTACTTGACTAGCTCGTTAATCAAAGATGGTTATGTTTCCTAGCCATAGACATGAGTTCTCATTTGATTAACGGGATCACATCATTAGGAGAATGATGTGATTGACTTGACCCGTTCCGTTAGCTTAGCACTTGATCGTTTAGTATATTGCTATTGCTTTCTTCATGACTTATACATGTTCCTATGACTATGAGATTATGAAACTCCCGTTTACCGGAGGAACACTTTGTGTGCTACCAAACATCACAACATAACTGGGTGATAATAGAGGTGCTCTACAGGTGTCTCCGAAGGTACTTGTTGGGTTGGCGTATTCGAGATTAGGATTTGTCACTCCGATTGTCGGAGAGAGGTATCTCTGGGCTCTCTCGGTAATGCACATCACTATAAGGCTTGCAAGCATTGTGACTAATGAGTTAGTTGCGAGATGATGTATTACAAAACGAGTAAACAGACTTGCCGGTAACGAGATTGAACTAGGTATTGAGATACCGACGATCGAATCTCGGGCAAGTAACATACCGATGACAAAGGGAACAACGTATGTTGTTATGCGATTTGACTGATAAAGATCTTCTTAGAATATGTGGGAGCCAATATAAGCATCCAGGTTCCGTTATTGGTTATTGACTGGAGACGTGTCTCGGTCATGTCTACATAGTTCTCGAACCCGTAGGGTCCGCACGCTTAAAGTTCGATGACGGTTATATTATAAGTTTATGTGTATTAATGTACCGAAGGTAGTTCGGAGTCCCGGATGAGATCGGGGACATGATGAGGAGTCTCGAAATAGTCGAGACGTAAAGATCGATATATTGGACGACTATATTGGGACATCGTAAAGGCTCCGAGTGATTCGGGTATTTTCCAGAGTACAGAAGAGTTACGGGAATTCGCCGGGGAGTATATGGGCCTTATTGGGCTTTAGGGGAAAGAGAGAGGAGAGGCTGCACCCCCCCCCCCCAAGGCCTAGTCCGAATTGGACTAGGGGGAGGGGTTGCGCCCCCTCCTTCCTTCTCTTCTCTCTTCCCTTGCCTTGACTCCTACTCCTACTACTTGGAAGGGGGGAATCCTACTCCCGGTGGGAGTAGGACTCCTCCAGGGCGCACCATAGGGGTCGTCCCTCTCCCCCTTCCTCCACTCCTTTATATACGTGGCCAGGGGGCACCCCGCAGAGACAACAATTGATCCCTTGGATCTCTTAGCCGTGTACAGTGCCCCCCTCCACCATAATCCACCTCGATAATATCATAGCGGTGATTAGGTGAAGCCCTGCGTCGGTAGAACATCATCATCGTCACCACGCCGTCGTGCTGACGGAACTCTCCGTCAAAGCTTGGCTGGATCGGAGTTCGAGGGACGTCATTGAGTTGAACGTGTGCTGAACTCGGAGGTGTCGTTCGTTCGGTACTTGATCGGTCGGATCATGAATACGTACGAATACATCAACCGCGTTGTGCTAACGCTTCCCCTTACGGTCTACGAGGGTACGTGGACACACTCTCCCCTCTCGTTGTTGTGCATCACCATGATCTTGCGTGTGCGTAGGAATTTTTTTGATATTACTACGTTCCCCAACAAAACTAATCTATAAGAAATCAGTGTCAAGCTCTTGCATGGTTTGGTCAAAAGAGGAATTTAGAACCGCCATTTGGCACACAAAATTCACATTCTAGATCACCCAGAAAGTGGTACAACTAGTACTAGTACTGCGTGTTAGATGAAAAAACATGATCAAGATCGAGAAAAAGATCGTCAAGAAGAGATATTACCTGGACTTGCTTAATGAGGGATCCCGAAGAGGGGGGCTTGGACAGCGCGATGGCTTTGAGCTTGTCTGCGGTAGTCTCAACGGGATGCTTGCACTTCTTCGTACCATGAGCCGTGACGGTTTTTGCGAGAGCCATAGACATCACTTCGACCGGTGCTCCAGCGTCCATCAAGAAACTGTCAAATAGAAATAAAAGAAACCATAATCGCAAACCCAAAAGAAGAACAGAGAGGGAGTTATAGGATCAGTCTCGGGGTTGCAAGACCGGGCCTTGGCCAGAATCAACACCATTTATGCGCTCACCTTTCCTTCTTTGGGAGAGAAGAACAATGGCAGAAGCAGGTCGGGGTTTTCTTGAAGAAATGAGGAACAAGATGAGGGAGAAGCGAGGGTTGGGTAAAGAGGAAGCTGAGAGAGAAGAGTGAAATGATGGTTGCTTCGTTCGTCCAACTTACTGTTGGAAAGGAGGGGGTTTTGTGATTTGACGGCTCATTGGGCATTACTGCGACACTTCGATCGGGGAAGTCTTCCGTGCAGTTGGGCACTCTACTATGGAGTAATTTAGTGCATGGCTGGTGGACCCTGATGATGGCTGTCCCACACGTCGGCAAAAGTGAGTAGCAAAGTTCCCGATGACTGTCAAGGAGGATGCGCATGGTAGAGCAAGTCCACTGTTTTTTCTAAAGAAAAAAATGATTACAGCAAGCGTTTCCCCTCTTACAACGGAGGAGTGCGAAACACGGTAGCCACTTGAACATACACAGTGCTCCTACTACTAGGCATGTGCAGTGGTTCATACGTCAGTACTACATAATCTTGTTCCTAGTGTGGGAGTAATATATGACGATAACAAATGATGTTGTGCGCATGTCAACTATATAAACAGTAATGTAACTATATTGAGATGAGAATGCAACCAAACACACCCACACTCTTTGTGCTACAGTGACTGATATGCACCGTCTGATTTTGATCCAACGGTCATGTTGCGCCGAGACATGGACATGCCCATGCAGAGGACGCATAAACACCACTGAATTCCCTCTGCTTCTCGAGGCGCACGACGTTGGTGATGCAGGGTGCAACGGCCCCAGAGCCCGCTCCCGGTCGACGGGAGCCAGCTCGTCAAATACGGCGTCAAATGGCACGAATGGATTCTGGTGACGGAGCCCTTAGAGGATTCGCCCGGCAACGGCAACGGCAGCCCACAACCCCTCCTTGTCCAACTCCGCCCCCACCATCGCGCGGAGATGGCTCAGCTCCTCGGAGATATAGGTGAAGAAGGAGACCAGGTCAGGAAGCCGCAGCTCGTTGAAGTCGATGGGGTGGTCGAACGGGTTTAGCCCGACGGCCGGCATGGTCGCGCTGGCACGACGGTAGGCATCGCGCAGCCGCAACACGTGCGTGGAAACTTGGTCCACTAAGTGGCTAAGGCGATCCTGGACCTCGTCACGATCGGCCTGCTTGTGCTCCAGCCACCTCTCCTGACAGCCTATCGTATCTCCCGCTTTCTGCAGCAACACCACCGACGCCTCGAGCATCTTTGTGGTGGACGTCTGCCGCATTTGAAGCTCCATGAACTCCCACACATAACGGAGGAGCATGGCACTACTCTCCTCCTTGAGCTCACGGAGCTCCGCGTCCTTGGCCCTGAGCTCCGCATCCTTGGCCTCGAGCTCCTGTGTCAGGCGCCTCACCTCAGACTCCATGATCTGCTGCGCCTCCATGGCACCAGGTAGAAGCAATGGGGAGAGGAAGCAAAGGGGGGAAATGGCTGAAAGGCAATGCAATCTAAGCGAAGGCAGAAGGAGCCAGCCGAGGAGCGGGGAATCTTTAGGTTTTCACCATGGGAAAACACCAGTCGACGACTTCTCACATCAGGGAGCAGTAGGTTTTACAGGCAGAGTCATCGTGACTAATTACTGTCGCGCCTTCTCCTGTCAATCAAAATATTAAAAATCCCGCCGCGCCTGCTCCCGTCAATCAAAAAATAAAAAAATCCTGTCGCGCCTGCCGCACCCAAAGACTAGAGCAACGCCACGGTGGATATTTAAATTTACCTGCTGGCAAGGAGATAAAAAAGGGTGAAAAAGCAAATGTGGCGGCAGCCTAGTTAATCGGTCACACTAGCCCAACTAGCTAGCCACCGTGCTTCACTAATGTACTCGGCGAGAAGTTGGTCTTTCATGATTTGATGACTCATTTACTTGCTTCGGCGCTACGACCGAGGAGAACCTAGAAAACGCGCGGTAGGGCGTCCCACGTCTCGGAAAGGAAGAATATATGCATGCACCACCCGGGAGGACCCCGAAACTGTGCGGTAGGGTGTGCCACGTCTCGGCACGGAGAAAAAATGTGCGTGTAAAAATATATCAGACGCATTAGTACCTATGGTTCGACCTCGGGACCCAGCCAGTCGGTCGAAAACACCTCGCTAACCAGACAGATACATCATGCTAACATGGCACGGAGGATAGGTGTGGTTAGCTCTGTCTCGACCAGCCACAATGTCTCTTATTCTAGGCGATTCTTCTATTTTCCAAGCTTTTTTTAGTTATAATAACACCACGGCAAGCTAGCGCCGCTCTTCGCGTGTGCCTGTGCGTCTAAAGGTTAGTCGATGGAGAGGAGACAGAGAGAGAGAGAGAGATCGCAGACCTAGGACCCACCAGTAAGTGAGTCAACGCTCATGCACGTGTTGACGAGGCACTCCCTCTACTCTACTCAATGTAATACTGTATAAAATCAATTTATGGGACAAAGCCAACAACCGTTGTTGTTTCAGGCTATCGACTTACGCTTTGTAGTCCAGGTTGCCAGTTCGAATCTCGTCTTTCAAATTTGTTAATTTTAGGTCCAAATTTGATCAATGACAAGTGGGACCCCCGTGTGTTGTTCCGATATTTCAGTGTACGATAGTTTTTTCGAACAAACACTTTGCTCGGTTAGATAAGTAACGACACGAGTTACACATATTTTGCAAGTTTACGAGCAAAAATGACAACGACATAGAATATAACATCCACCCCACAGCTTAGATGCTATGGTGATACGAGCAAGATTGTCAGAATCGTGATTTTGAATCGGATCGGAGCTCTGATGGTAGAATCGTAAATCGTAGAATCTTCACTACCAGGATCGTAGAAACGTAGATTTTATGAACTAAAATCGTAGAATCAGATGGGTAAGTTTGGATCATAAAGTAGTAAAATCGTATAACAGAATCGTGATTCTAACAACCTTGGATACGAGTTTTTACATCGTTGGAAGTGAGATCCAATGGCTTGGGAGTAGTCTTTGTAATTATGCGCAATTTACAAACTCTCCAAAGGTTTTTTTGCAAACAAAACATTCAGGCCTCGTGTGTGCCGCTGCATCTTGGATCCAACGGTTCCCCATTGCTCACATTAGGTGCTCTCCGTAGCTTAATTAGCCACTACGGTGATACGAGCATCTAGGTCGTATGATCTGTGATCAGATGGCACATGCGTAGTACTTGTACTTTCTGCGCAATTCCCAAACTCGCTCAGTCGTATATTGCAAAAACATTCAAACCTCCTACTGTGGGCCGTTAGATCTCCGTGAACTCGTATCACCATAGAATCTATGGTGCGGGAGCACCTCATATTCACCCGTGCGAGAAAACATCAGGTGCTCTCGCAGCTTGGATGCTACGGTGATACGAGCTTCGAGGTCGTTTAATCTGAGATCCAATGGCATCTGAGCAGTCTTTGTGCTTGTAAGCAGTGGCCGAACTCTTTGGGTGCTTTTCTGCAAAAAAAACATTCAAACCACTGAGGAGTTGTTGGGTCACAAATCCAACGGCTCCGAAGAGCTTGTATCACCAAAGCATCTAAGGTGTGGTAGCACATGATATTCTTACATACAGGAGAATATGATGTCCTCCTTCATCTTAGATGCTACAGTGATACGAGCTTCGAGGTCGTTGGATATGGGATCCAAGGGCATCTAAGTAGTTTTTGTACAAATTGTGTGCAATTCTCAAACTCATTAAGGTTTCCTGTAAAATATTAAGACATCACGTGAGCTGCTATATCTCAGATCTACAAGCTCCAAGCAACTCGTATCAGCATATAGCATCTAAGGTGTGGGGGCAGATGATATTATCTCGGGGAGGAGGGGGTGCACAAACAATCAGTGTTTGGAGCTAGGATGGGGACAAATATAATCTAAACAATCCTAAACAGAGCTTCACAAATTTATCTAAGGTCGAGGGGTTAACCCCCGACAATCTACATAGTTCAGCATAAACACAACATTTGCATGTACTGTAGTACTAGACTTAATATTCATGTTTCAGTTTCCTGTTCATTTTAAATATTGAATTGAGGACCATGCATGTCTTACATTTTACTCCCTTCATTCCTAAATATTAGTCGTTTTAGAGATTTCAAATGGACTGGCTCATACGGATGTATATAGACATATTTTAGAGTCTAGATTCACTCATTTTGCTCCATATGTTGTCACTTGTTGAAATCTCTAAAAGACTAATATTTAGGAACAGAAGGAGTATTTTTGAATTCGTGTCATACATGCATGGTTTGGAAAAATAGATGCACTATACTTATTGGATTGTTGTTGTGTTCGTGTGTGTGTGTGTGTGTGTGTGTGTGTGTGGGCCTATGCTTGATACGTACAAAGTTTTCTCACCACCATATTGTTCATCTTTTAAATTTGAATTTTCAATGAAAATTTTACAAGGGATACCATGAAATGTGAAATCCACGTTGAGATATCACAAACTCACTCTAATTCAAGAACTCGTCATAAATCAATTACCACGTCGAGATTACTATTTGCAAGGAAAATACGGGCATTGTAATACACATAGATTCGTTCGGCAATTTAAAAGATTTCTTTCGTATTCTCGAATGGTACCCAATGGCGTACCAGCCAGACCTTGGCTCGTGTTAATCCTCAAAAACAAAAAAAACCGGGCTCGCGTCCTTCTGGTGGCGTGCGTGGTATGCACATTAGCCAACCCCAACCAGTCGAGCCTCCGCGTTTCGAGTCGAAATATCTGGCGGCCAGAATTCTAGCCCTAGGAAATTCCCCTCATGTCCCCGGTCCATAATGACTACCGATGAACAATGGAGGGATGATTTAGTAACTAGACAACATTACCTACCGTTCCGAGCATGGTTCAATTCCCTCGGTCGCCGCTCCCCAAGGTCACCTGTCAACTGCATTGCCTAGTACTACTACTACTACACCAGGATGAGCAAAGAATTGAGCCCGTTTGTTCGTGCCTAGTACTACTTGAGTTAATATATCAGGGACCCCTAAAAAAGAGTTAATATATCAGGCAATGCACTAGTACGGACAGATTATCCTTTTACTCTACATATATAACTTGTCTGAAGTCTAACTAAGCAAAATGTTTAACCAAATCCTTTCTTAAGAAATACAACAGGACAAATGTATCGCTTGAAAAGTTATTGCATGATGCATGTTATGATGTTGTTTCGAATCCTGGATTTTAATTTTCAGAAAATCCAAAAGTGACCAGAAATTCATGAAACTGAGCATGGTCACGTGATACGGCACAAATATTCCTTCGTAATTTTTTCTTCAATTTGAGACAAGCTGCTTATGACAAGTTGCACAAATGAAGAGCCAAGGTATTTTGGAACAAAGACCTGTCACGTTAAGGCGAACGCTTTCACTATTGAAACAGTGGGCGTTTACGTGCCGCCACGAGTCCCGCTTCTCATCGGCAGGTGCCGTCCGAGCAAGTGTGTAAGTCGACGGGAGGCGTGTGAGTATACCGCTGCGCCGGCTGACAGGGGGCGTGTGAGCAGACCGCTGCGCAGCCTCACCGGGAGGTGAGCCCTTTGACCAGGCTCCGCCGCCCACCTTTGTCCCAACTGCTCCCACTTTTAATGTCGCTGCCGCCGCAGTTTAAAATCAACCCCGCACTACCCAGTATCGCTACAATCTTCTCTCTTCCTCTCTGATCCTCTTGTCGTCTACCTCCAACTAGCCTGACGTAAACGTATGCCATGCCGCATCACGATGGTTGCCCTTAGTCTTCCAGTTTCCTGAGGAAGACACCCAGCCGGAGTCTCAAGAACATAAGGCGCTTTGGGATGAGCTTGAACCGGCCTTGCGGGAAGACGTCGCGCCTGTCCCCGCTCCCGTTCTGGCTCCCGTCGCCCGAATGTGCCAGCGCCCATCCCTGTGGCATTGATGGGCTGGGAGCTGCACATTGTCGTCGAGCTTGATGCCACGGGATTCCACGAGGTCCCCGCCGACTTTCACGCGCCCGTGCACCTCGAAGTGCATGCGGCTGCGCGTGCACTAACACGCACGCCCGTGCCGGTGCCCGTGCACCTGCCAGTGCATGCGCCTGTGCGTGCACTGACGTGCGCGCCCATGCCAGTACCCGTGCACACAAATGTCTCCGCCACGCTGTTGCCAGCGCCTGTGCCCACGCGGGTGCCAGTACCCCCCTCAGAGGAATGGATGGCCACCGTCGACCGCTTCCTTGCACCAATGCCAGTCGCCTCCTCCCGCCAGTTGACTCGCTCCTGGAGTCTGAAGTCCAGAGCATTGTGGCCTTCCTTGAAGCTAGGGCCAACGTCTAGGAGTACGCCAACAACGGCACAAGACGTTGTCGTCGCCGTCGCCGTCGGTCAGTGGCCCGACGACACACAGAGCATGACAGAGGAGCCCCTTCCCACCGCAAGACGCCCCCGCCGCGTAATCTAAACTTGCCATGAAAAACATTCAGATTGCCATGCTTAAAATGCGAACGTTTATCATTTCCATTTATTTTAGATCGATCGTCGTATGAATGTGAAGTCGGAGTCAGACTGAATGAAATCTATGGTGTGATCGATTGAATGTTCTACTAGAGCCGTATCAAATTAAATATAAAATGTCATCAAGCCACATATATTCCTTCTTATCCAACGACCTAGACTGCTTCAATGTCGAGCGCTTGACACGTTTAGCGTGCAGTTAATTTCATGCCAAAAATAGTGTTAATCACATAATAACACGCAAATAATATCCTACTTAATGTCCGCATGCACTTAATATACTTCCAAATTTACGTGCATTGCACTTACACATTGACTAGTACTAGTAGTACGTGAAACTGGTGTCGTAACTTGTGAACGCGTCCAGATATGGTCAACGGCAACATCGCTCGCGAGTTCTTCGTGTTTGCCCGTGCGTCGAAACGCATAAGGGGAGGAGAGAGAGAACACATGGAACCCACCAGTAAGTGAAGGCGAATAGTACGTGCTAATGAGCCGGTCCCACTAATGTACTAAAAATAATATTACATGTTATCCATTAAATAGGTTGTGGTAATATAAAAACATTATATGAACAAAGGGGTACAACAAACATTGTTGTTCTACGTATGTTGCCTATTAACGTGCGGCTTGAAGGCCCTGGTCGCATGTTCCATCCTCGTCCTTTATTTTTTTAATTTGTATATGGGTCCAAATTTGTTTCATGACAGGTGGGCCCCTCGGTATGTAGTTTGTTGCACTTTAATTTGTGGGTCGAAATTTGTTCCATTCGAAGTGGACTATCGGTGTGTACTTTTGTAGCTTATTTGTAATAATCATAGTTTTTTGCAATAATACCATGGTGCGACGTTGAAGGCGAGAAAGGATGTGCGAGAGAGCGATGAACGAGCCAGAGGGAAATCAATTGGGGGAGGTGCGGGGGTTGCAACTGTGTTTGGAGTAGTTGTGGGCCGAATGCTACAAAAATATAATCTACCAACGGAATAAATGCCTACACAAATTAATCCAAGGTTGGAGTCCCTCTCGCAATGTAAAAAGCTTCGGCTTTGCGAGGGACGGAGAGGTAGCTTCAATGTGTGGAAGTACATCGTGATAAAGTGAGGTCAATCAAGAGACATATAGATAGAGAGACAAAGTGAGTGTGGTCCGGCATTCATTGAAAAGATATATATGCTCTGGAGAGATATTGTCCGATTGAGCTTTTGGAAAGGGTGAGGGCTGTAAGATAGAGCTTGAGAGATGATCCAGACACAGACATATAGATATATTTTGTGTGTGGGAGGAAGCAAGGTCAATCGATTACATATATAAAGGGAGAGAGATTGGGCGAGTGTGGGTCGTCGTGCGATCGAAAGAGTGATACGGGTTGGAGAGAGTGACCTGGATAGACAATGTGCGTGAGAGACTATACAATATGAATATGTCGAATTGGGCTCAAACATGGAGATATATCGTTTGTGTCCGAGAAAGAGCGATGTCAATCGAGACATACAAAGAGAGACAGACAGAGAGAGAGAGAGGGAGGGAGAGAGAGAGAGAGAGAGATTGAGCGAGCGTGGCCCGCCATGAGGTCGAAAGAGTGGGGCGGCTTGGATGGACTGACCTAGATAGACAATCTGCATGAGAGAGTATAAAGTGTGTCGATCGAGGCCCGAACAGGGAGATATATAATTTGTGAGTGAAAGAAAATGAGGTCAATCGAGACTCGGATAAAGAGAGCGAGATTGAGCGAGTGTGGCCCGCCGTGCGGAATAAAGAGTGAGACGGTCTCGAGGGAGTGACCTAGATAGACAACGTGCGTGCGTGCGCACGAGAGGTTGGGGGCTAGATAGGCAATGCATGTATTTAGCGCGAGAGAGTGAGAGGGAGATGGGGGAGAGAGAGAGAGAGCTCGACATGGGGTGCAATGGCGGGTGTGTGAGGTAAATACATTTGGTAACAGAGTGGAAAAAGGGGGTTGTATAGTTGAGAGAGTTAGAGATCGAAACATGGAGAGAAAGAATGAACGTGTGTCGGAAACCGATAGCTTCCTAAGGTGGTTAGGAGAGGAAGATTGACCGATACAGGAAGTATGTAGCGTGTGTGCTGAGGGGGGGGGGGGCTAAAAACAACATTTGAATGTAGATAGTACTATACTTAATATCGATGTTTCAATTCGGTGTACAATGTAAGATTTGAACTCAGGACCATGCATATGGGTAATTATTTCGAATTCATGCCATACTAGGTTTGGAAAAGTTGACATTGACTCGATTATTGTGCTATTTTTATAGGTCATATGTTTGAATGCATCCAAAAGTTCTCTCACTACCATGGTGTTCATCATATACATATGAATTTGTATTAAAAAGTAGCGTGGATACAGTGAAATGTGAAATCCACGTTAGAATTGGAGATCGCTATGTGACACACACTCTAAATCAAATAACTAATTATGTGACACACACTCTAATCCACGTTAGCGTGGATACCGTTTCGTTTATTTTAATAATTCCTCATTAATTAATTTATAGTATATCGTATTTGCAAGGAAAACCCGGGCATGGTAATACATACAGATCTGTTTGCAAATGAAAGAAGATTCATTTGCATACTGAAATCTCCTCTCAAATGTAGGCGCACCAGGCAGACCAGGGTCGTGTCGTGGTGGTCGCATGTGTTGTATGGTGGCTTAGCACCCAGCCACCCACCCGGACGATGCTTCGGTGCCTTAAGGCACCTACCTTTGTGTCTATGACATGTGGGCCCAACAGGTGG
>LR880972.1:185364922-185385257 GCA_904067115.1 Aegilops sharonensis | reverse complement strand
CCCCCCAAAAAGGACGACGACAAAATAAGTTCGCGCTTCCACGTTTCGGATTGAAATATCTGGCGGCCCCAATTCCAGCCCTGCAAAATCTCCCTTCTCCACCGTCCCCTTCCGCGCCCAGATTGCTCAAATCCCCAATTCGCAGCCAACCCAAGCAAAGTTCGAATCGCCCCTCGTCTCGTCTCTTTCCCCACCTCTGTGCCGGACGACGATGATGAAGACGACGGTCGCGCTTCACCACCGCGCCGGAGCTACCTCATCTACACCCTCGTCCACCGCACCGAGTGGTCCATCGACAACGTGGGCCGCCGCATCTGACGTGCCTCACAGACACCGACTTCCACCGCATCAGGTGCGCTTCACCGATGCCTTCTCCCACCTCACTGGGGCTACTTCACCGAGCACATCGTCGCACCTCCGCCCCCCGAGGTCGTTAGGGCTTCACCAATGGTCTCGTCGACCGCATCGTAGCGCTCCACTGCCACACAAGATCTGCATCCATGCGCGGCCAGCCAACGCCAGCGCATCACCCTCAACGGTTCTTAAGTAACCCGCACTCTAGCTAGGCGAGCATGCCCAAACGCCGGCCTGAACTAGGTATCCACACATCACTCCCTTGTGCACTGTTCCGACGATGTTTGGATATCCTTTCACTGCTCTCTTAGCTTACACGCCTATGCAACTCTGACTTTAACTCTTATTTCTTCTAGAGATATCATCTGAAACAAGCAAAACCATTTTTTAGCGAAGCATGACGGGGCTACGGGATCTGGTACACATCCTGCACACCCGTATAACCTTGTAAGTATATGTCCTTCGGTACAACAACAAGGTCAATTTCTCTTATTTGATCACCCATTCGCCGTGTCAAAAATGTAGAGGGGGATGCAAGGAGCACAAGGCCTGCACATCCAAGCAAGTGGTAACATGGACTTGTACATGGAACATCCCAAGTGCAAGCAGAGCTGCAGTGAGCCTGTACAACGAGCTAGCATAAGTCCCTGCATTTCATTTATTCTTTTTGGCATGCGTGTATGATTTGTGTGCAATGGCGGATCCACAAATTCAAGTTACCAGGGGCGAACATTAAAATTAAAAAATACGAAGGCCCTTGCACTCCGGAAATCAACATAACTTGAGAATGATAAGCTACATGCACGTTGAAAACCAGCTAATGATCCAAAGTAGTTCAGATTATAAAACACTAAATGATGCAAGCACCAAAAAACACAAAATGTAACATGGTGTACAAGGACTACTAACATGGTCTGTACCTACTTGAATTATTTGTTCTCTGGCTGAAAATATCGAAGTGTAATTGCACCTATAACCAGTGCGCAAACTGCATATCAATATATCTATCATGCACAAGTATGCCAATAGTTTCAAAAAACAGATTAGAAAAGTATTTATGCTATGTTGTCATGATACGGGGACTTTCTGGTAGATGGCCTCGATGTTTCCTCAAGCCATGAAAATGTACTATAATTTGCTTGTCATCAATGCCTGCAAATCTCTATGTCTCTCTCAACATAGCAGATCATCATTAGACACTAAATCCTTCAATGGGAGCTTGCAAAATACTCGCATTAGATCCCTCATTAGACACTATATGTTCATCAACAGGAGCATGTAAAATGTTTGCATCAAATCCTTCATTAGCAGTCTGTTCATTAGACACTTCAGGCTCAAGAACAACATGAGCTTGTATGTTTGCACTGGAAACTTGATTAGATACATCAGATTCAGTCAGTTCAGCATTGATTGGGGGAGTTATAAAATAAGAAGAAATTGGTTTCATTTTCTCATAGATTTCGTACATACAAGCAGTTTTACAACACCGTCAACTTTAACTATTGGCCAGAAATTGAACTGTTGAATTAGATATAATCAGGGATGTGATGTACCTGCTCATTGCGCATGCTACTCTTGCAAGCTGCGACTGTCCGTTTGTGCAAGGTCAATGCCATGCCCGTGCTGCCGCCACTGCCCCCCACGCAGGCTACACCCAGGGTTGGATCTTCATCTTGTCCTTCCGTTCGATTGAAGCCCGGCGACCGCCCTCCAACGAGGGCGCGAGGAAGTGCTGTGTCAGTCTGTCCAGCGGCGGCTAGGTTAGGAGCGAACCAGACTGGAGGCTGGAGCGAACGAATTGGGATTTTTCCTGCTGTCGATCGATATGGGAGGCGCTCGTTTGGGTCGCAAGCCTGCTATAGGGCCTGCCTTGCACATACGTTACTGGCCCATCCAAATTGAAACGTTTTTCTTCATTTTTTACATTGCCTGCTTGTGCATTGGGCCAAACAAAACTAGCCTCGGCCAACCTGGACAACTCAAACTAGGTGCACACTTTCCAGCCACCCGAGGCGGCCGCCCATACCAGCCCCTATGGTGGCGTCGCCCCTTTTGTGTGTATGATTGGGGTAGTGAAAAATATGCCAGTGGCGCTTTTGATTTACCCACAGAATGATTGAATTGCTTGTTTCTATGAACTGAGTTCGCTAATAATGTGAAGATGCCAGTCTTTTCATCCTATTGTAGATTGCTTAGATCTCGATATGCCAAATATAATCGCATGAAATATATAGTAAAATCCAGTGTGATTTGTGTGGCTACAACTAGTCTGACTACACGTCCTCATGTAACATATCAAGGACGCACCATCTTACCAGATTAACCATTCGACTTACCAATGCAGTGTGGGAAGAAAGAAGTATTGGGATTGTGTATCCAAGCAATTGATGCCATGGACTCCTTCGTAGAACCTTGTAAGTGAAAAAGAAGTTGCAATGTGCCTGTACAAAGAGCCACTTATTGCAAAATTGTTCAATTAGGTTGCTTGGCTTAATTTAGTTTGCTACTAATTACATAATGCCATAGCCTATTAATCCTATTATAGATTGCGCCTATCTATGTGTTTGATACTTACTGTTAAGAATTACCTGTTTGCCTGAACTTAAATAGCTACTTAAGCGTGTAGATAGCTGGTCATATGTACTTCTAGGGTGCAGCAGAATTCATGTGTAATTTACGTTATGATACCCTGTCTGTTTAAATGGTTTGTTGTTATCACTTGTAGCACTAGCAATGTTTGCATGTTCATAGATAGATAACTGTCAGGTTTATATGAGGGACACCGTCTTTTTAACTTATATATGTGATGGAATCATTTTGCTTACTTCAAAGAAATTTACAGATGTCTGTGTTGCTGGTAAACGGTACCGACTTGTTACTTTAATATGTTGCCAAGAACTTGTTAGTTTTACTAGTTCATGTGTAATTAAATATGTTGCCAAAACCGGTTAGTTTTACTAGTTTGATGTTTAGTTTCTAATGGCTCTTGCAAAACTTTATTTATTGATTGCTAACATTCAAGTTTGCAGGATCCAACTGAAACTCTGTTGGCACAACAGGTATGTTTTAAGAAACTTCCTTGTTTACCTGGTTTGCTGCTGTAACTTGTTGATGTAATCATCTTTCCAACTTGAAGTTTTCAGGATCGAATTGGAAGTCCAATTGCACAGCAGGTACATTTTCAAAAAAATATTTGTGTAACAGGTTTTCTGCTGTAACTTATTGCTCTAATCAAGTTACTGACTACTCAACTTTTCAGGATCCAAGAGAAACTCCAATGCCACAACAACTTCCTTTTGCAAAACTTGTTTGTTTAACTGCTTTGCTGCTACAACCGGTTGCTCTAATGACGTTATTGGCTACTCAACTTTTCAGGATCCAAGAGAAACTCCAATGCGACAACAGGTACCTTTTGCAAAACTCGTTTGTTTAACTGCTTTGCTGCAGCAACAACTGGTTACAATGATGTTAATAACTACTTTTCAGCATCCAAATGAAACTCTTTAATTCCTTGTTTGTTTAACTAGTTTGCTGTTATAACTCCCAATTGAGATGTTTTTCTAACTTCAACTTTTTGGAATCCAATCTGAACTTTAATGGCGAAACAGGTTAGCCCAAGATCAAAGAGCGATGTCCCCATGGACTTTGTATCATCCCACAGCAGTAGCACCGGCCCAATCGTGCATCATGAATTGCCAACTGCTGATGCTCTAGAGGCTAAACTAGTGGTAGAAAGAGATTCTGCTTCTGCACTTTGAGATGAAGTTGACATGTTGAGGAAGCAAACAACACAATCACAAGCAGTACTCAAGACAACCATTAAATATTTGGTGGATTTCAAAACGGAGCAAGCTGAGACTGACCGTATTGTTAAGGTCCTGAAGGAAAAAAGGAAATTAAATTCCCACTTGGTAAATCATAGGTGAAATGTTCTTTCCATCATTGAATAACCTTTGTGTTGTTTGTTCATGTAATCAATCAAACCATTTGTTCTAGAGATCATGTAATAATTGTTTTTTGGTTTTTGGTTTGTAATTTAATTTGAGCACAAGTCTGTATTAATTGATAATACTCGGAGACATTTCATTTTGATTTTGTGCCAGACCTAAAAATATGTCAATCGGGCTGAATGTGCATTCAGCAATAATAGTAGTATAGATGGACCATAAGTGGCACGCATCGGAAAGGGCAAAGATGTTGTAGTAGCTTCGCTAAAAATAGGATGCCATTCTAGCAAAAAAAAGTACAGCGACCTGGCTTATGTATGTTAGTTGATATTATTGATCCATATACACTATAAGTGTTTATATGTCTGTTAGTTATGTACATTCTTGGTTGATTGACTCGGTATTTGAATCTTGATACATCGCTTGTATACATATCTAAATGGGAGAACACATTATGTTGCATGTGACATTTGAGTTGGACATAAAGTGTTCCAAATATTCGAATTCACCTTAAACTGGATTCTAGCTTCTGAATTTGAGTATCGGCATTTGTAAATCATATTCATATATGACAGAGGAATACATCTTTGTCGTGCTTTTGAAGATATATAAAAAACACATATAATGATTTATAAAGATTCGTATAAGAATACAAAATGGATTCGAATTTAGTTGCCAGGGTAAACGTGGATGCTTATCGTCCCAAAATTCAAAAGAAGCGGCAAAATGTCCACTCCCACGTCGGCTCCCGCAGCCAATTGTTTGGGAGATGGAAATTATTGTCTACACATTACACGGCCAATCCATCGGCCCGATTTCCACTTCTTTCAATAGGGGTAGGTTAGTAACTTCAATTAGATGTGACACGACCGCCTCTGAGCCCATTCCGACACGGTCGGAGCCGAACATGGACGGCAAAACACATTTGATTCAATCTCGTCCGAAAGACCTCTGTTTCTCCCTCCATTTCCCCATTCATACACGGTGGGCGGCAAAACAAACTCGACTCGGCCGAAATCGATGTAGGCAAATATTTTCAATAGAGGCAGGTTTCTAACTTCACTCAAACGTGACACAACCGCCCTACCTGCTAGCCCCGTTCATACACCGTGGGCGCCAACCATGGGCGCTAAAACACCCTCTCCTCGCCTGAAATCGCTCTGGGCAAATATTAGCGAGATGCAAGATTACCGTCCTATCCCCAACCGATGAGACGTCCAAATTTTAAACGGAGGCTAAGTTCGTAACTTTCCCATATTTCAGACAGGCACGTCCCAAAAACATGGTTCGTACCTCTCCCTCCATTTTCCCATTCATACACCATCCACGCTAGAACACCATCCCCACACCAGCCTCCTCCGTCCGCCACCCCATCCGTCGATGTCGTCCTCCACCCCATCCATCGCCACCGTCCTCCACCAAGCCGGAGCGCCTACCAAGACCGTGTCGTCCACTGCTAGAGATGGACGTTTCTCATCCACGGCGACGGACCAAGAGCCTTGCCTCGCGTCCTCTCGCTTCATCGGCGTCGTCGTTCTCTTTGCCGGGGCCGCTCACACGATCTTCTCTTCCGCCGCAACAGGACTTATCCCCCGATGCACCCGTCTACCATTGCAGTTCTACTTCAACGCCACCGACAGCCATCGCATCCCCGATGCCTACACAGTGCTGCAAGAGAGGTGGTACTTCATATCTCCTCAACTTTTTTATCTCAACCAGAAAATAGATCGTAACTTGGTTACTCTACTTTCTTTTCAGCTCTTAGAATTTAGTTCTTAGTTCGAAGCAAACAATGGATGCTAAATATCAATTCTCTGGTTTGCAGCTTTAAATCTGCCATGGCACAGTCATAATACGGTTTAATTGATCATGCTTAGGGTTTAATTGATCATGTTGGTTCCGTGGAGGTTTCTTTAATAGAAATCGGAGGGGAAACCTTCTATTGCTAAAAAAATGCTTAGCGTTTCCCCCTTTTATGATCACTATACGATCAGAATATGTTCTTTGTGTCATAATAGCGCTGCTCCACCCATCAAGCTAAACAAGCTTAGTTGTTCAAATACGAATCTGATATAATTAAAATAGATTTGTTTAATTGGTCAGCTAAATGTTCCTAATTTAGTTTCAAAAATGCATGTTTGTCGTTCGGGTGTGTATCTCTACAGGGTGCCCACGGTGGGCCAGCCCACCATGGGATTTTGGGTCGTCCCAGGCTCCAATTCCCCTCTGTTCTGCTGCGCGCTTCTGATCTCTACTCGCCCCCAGCCGCCTGCCTCGCCGGCGACTTGCCGTCCCCGGACGGCATGACTCTAGGAGGAGACGCCGGGCTAGCAGGAGGTCAGGAGCCGCTCGCCCTACATCATCACCACTGCCCGGGCGTGCAGCGCCCACTACACCAACCTGATTTATCCTGAGATACGTCCTCAACACTCAGCACTTCAGCAGCCACTCCTCATCACCCATTTTCTAATTGATTCATTACTCATTAGGCAGGACTGTCATTAGGGATTCTTGTGTGTTGAGTGCTACCTACACTTAAGGGGTCAGATGTATTCCAGTAATCTTTAGTACCTGTAAAGTTCACAGGGTTTCAAAATTCCGGCCCTAGGAACAGACACTAGTCATTTTGGGTTGTTGGTCGTAGTGACATTGACCCAAATTACTACTACAGGCCAGGTTTGTTGACAATTTTACTTGTCTTTCTTACTCATTCGATGTGATATCCAATTATTCACGTCGATTAGTTGCAAACAGTAAGTGTTAGACAAACTTCTTGATTCAGATTTTGGACGGTCTCTTATTGTAGTTACAATTCTGCATACTTGTCCTAGTGAGCTGAAAAGTAAATGATTGATTCACTACATCTATGCTTGCCTTCTCATATTTGTTGTCAATATTCTTTTAGGGTGGACCACCCTATTTCAAAATACTGGAACCGTAGACATCAGTGAATAGTATTTCTCTGTGTGATCTCTTCCATCATGTGTGGGCAACGAACACTGCATTGTATAGAAAGAAAGTGTCATTTCCAGCTTATACATAGGCTACGATCTTTTACATGGAATACAATCTTCCTACTTGCTTTGTGTCGCACTACCAACACTCCACCCTTGAAGCTAAACATTATGCCACTCATAATTCCTTGGTTTATTTGTTCAAATAAGAATTTGATATGATTCGAATGTTCCTACTTCAGTTTTGAAATGTGTGTCTGCCTGTTATAGAGACATAAGGGGTTTGTATTTTTGTGTGTGGTCTGGTCAGCACGGTTGGGGGTGAACTTTGCATATGTAGGGGTTTATAGGGAGACACTCTTCGAGTTGAATCCGCAATGCATTCCATAGATAATCTGACTACTTTTTATGTTTTCATGAATCTCAGATTCTGAACAGCATCATAATGATTATGAGCTTGCGCACATGAAAAGAATAAAGCAGAACAATGCCATGGCTGTCAAACTTGGCATTAAGGGACTGAAATCAATTCTGAATGCAATGCACTGCAAACGCTCTCCACCTACAGATTCATGCTCAGAATATGATCCTAACAGTGATTCTGAGCTAGAGGGAGACCTAGGTCAATGTAGCTCCCTGGTGGAGGAGTCAGAGGCAGATGCCCTATCTTATTCACCCATCAAGGTGCTTGCTCTAACTTTCCACGGTTATATTGGTCACACATATTTTGCAACTGATGCTTTGCATTGCTTCTACCTTGTTGCACTGCCATTAGCTTAGTTTACACATTGTGTATGTGAATACGCCCTGCCTATCCATTTTCAGTACATATTCCATCTGTCATCATACCATATTTATCCATTCAAATGTTGTTCTTGTGTATCAGACATTCAAAAGGAAGAGGGCGATTGCTGATCACGGAGGAGCACAAGCAAAGTATTTGGAAAAGGTAGTGACACCTGATAAATCAAATAGCCCATTAGGTGTAGTTGCAATATCACCTGACCTGCAAAACACCCCAACACTAGCATACTCTAGCCCTACTACACTGGTCATTTCTGATGCCCCAACTCAGCAGACCCCAACTGCAGCAAACAATATGATGATGCCAGTTGACATAGCACCAGCTCTACGACGCAAAAACCACATTCCAGCAAAGAGTACACCAAATCCAGTTGCCAAATCTCTTTTCGAACCAGAGAGAGCCCCAATTGCAGCAAATAGGACCCGTGTTCCATTTCTTCCCAGTTTAGAAGACGAAGCTTATATTGTTGTCAGGAACTTTGTGCACATCTTTCCTTCATGGAAAGATTATACCGCAGACACAGAAAAATTTCCAGTCTTCCTCTGCAACTTACGCGTAAGTAATGTACTAATGTTATTCATGGTAATTACTGCATATGTTTCTGCTGACAGAAGGCACAAGATTTCATTCTTTTAAATAGGCGAGGACCAAACTGGATTGTCAAGACGAGCAAGGTTTGGTTGCGCTTTTCAAGCACTTGTTGATGAAGTATCGTTCTTACCTGAGGCAAGCGCACTTCGATGGCAAGCCTCTAAACGAAATTTCTGTGAAGTCTCCGGTGCTACATTTATCCGACAATGACTGGAATAATCTTGTTACACATTGGTCTCGTCTGCAGCGTAAGGTACTGTCTATGATATCACATCACAATTTGAACTACATTTCTGCATTTGCCTTAACGTCTCACTTGTACGAACACTGTTAGTAGAAGAACATTCATTCTCAAGGGACCACAGAATCTCGCAACTATACTGCACACTGCATTGCTCTTGTGAGTACCTCTTGCCCTTTATGACCATACTTACTTTCATAGTTGTTTGATTATGTAGCATCATTGCACATGTTAGCCTCGTTATCATCCATTTGGTGGACATTATAAGATCCGTATGGACTCTTACATAAATTTAGAATCAACCCAATGCTTTTGAAGAGGTTTAGCTCTGCAGTCCTCTTGTAAGGACTGGACGTCGTCTATCACTGCACTTACATTAACAGCTACTCCCTCTGTCCCATAATATAAGAACGTTTCGTACAATACACCAGTGTTCAAAGCACTCTTGTATTATGGGAAGAGGGATTGGTTCATTGTGTAGCATTCTGCATCTTATCTCCCTTGCCCACCATTTACTAAAAGATATCAGATCTATATTTAATCTTACCAAAAGGTTGAATACACAGACAATGCCAGTGCAGAAGTGTAGCCCATTGCTCTTGTCAGTACATTTTGTCCTATAACGCTTGTACTTCCAGGGATTGGTAGTTGATTATGTAGCATCAATCTGCATCTTATCTTCATTATCCTCTATCCCTTCCAGTATTATCATATCTATAATTACTCTCTACAAAATGTAGAGTACAGGCAATGCTTATGAAGAAGATTATGTGCTGAAATTCTTGAGTTATCCTTTGAAAGAACATGCGGTGCCCCCATGTTTGGTTTTGGTAATTGATGACTATCTCTATGGACTAATGGTTGCCTTGAGTTATATTTGAAGGTTTTGTCCATAGGCTTTTCTTAGAGTACATGTGTTGGTTTCAAGTAGAGTTTGTGTTGACCAAGGTGCTATTCAAGGAATTACCTAAAGATTGGTCTTGTGAGAGTTTGATCAAGACTAAGTCAAAGAGTGAATCAAATTGATCAACACACAAAGCGTAGAAGATGTACCGAGAGGGATCAAGCGATCCAGTGCTATGGTAAGCATTGTCAATTACACTTTGTGTACTAACCCATGGTCTTCGTGAGAGTTCTTTGTGGGGTTAGGTTGCGGTGTGCAAGTTCAAGTGAAGCATCACGAAGAGATCAAATGCTTGAAGCTTGCCGTCCATTCTGGTGACAATGGACTTGTGAAGATGTGCGAAAGAGTGGCTCACCCATAGTGGAGTATGGGGAGCGATCAACTAGTCTTCATCGAGCCAACGCAATCAAGAAAGGTGGTCCAACTTGAGGGAGTCAAGATCGTCATCATCTAGCTCAAGTGGACCATGTGCAAAGCAAGGTTTGCCCTTGATAGGTTTTCTATTTTACTGGTCTCGTGATGGTAGTTGGGAGACTGGGTTATAGGATCGATTGCCATACTATCAAGGGGGGCTCTCGATGAGTAGCTTGATCGTATCATTCATAGAGAGCTCAAACCATTGCATCCTTGCATCATCTTTCTTGGTTCTTGTTTGCTTCTCTTTGTGAGTTTTGGAGCTTTTGGTCATCTTGTTGACAAGCTCGAGTTCATCTTCAATTCAGAGCTCATTTGTAGAAGTTATGGCAGTTCTGGTTTTATTGGATCTGTCTGTTGTCTTTAGCTGCGTTTCGAAGGCATCCAAGTGCTAAAGCCTCTGTGGCGTGCGGTAGTACTTATCAAGGGAGCGGTAGTACCACAGGGGCCAGCGGTAGTACCGCACACGGTGAGCGGTAGTACCGCTGCCTCTAGCCCAGAACGCTGGCACACACGGAAGTAGGCGCAGAAGTAATTTTTTACTTCCACGCCCTACGCGGTAGTACCGCTTTTGGTAAGCGCTAGTACCGCGCGTGGTAGTAGGCGCGGATGTAATTTTTACATCCGCCCTTATGCGGTAGTACCGCACCCTGTGAGCGGTAGTACCGTGCCGCCTTTTTCTCGTAGCTAGCTCCAGCGGTTGTAGGCGCGGTAGTTATTTTTTACATCCGTGGTCGCGCGGTAGTTCCGCAAGGGCGGGCGGTAGTACCGCTCCTGCAGTAGTACCGCCCTGTTGCCCGTTTGCAGTGTTGTTTCATTGGGTTTCTGCCGCCCTAGCGGTAGTACCGCTCGTAGGAGCGGTAGTACCGCTCTATGCGGGCTGTGAGCATAACGGTTCGATTTTCCCCCTCCTATAAAAGGGGGTCTTGTTCGCCAATGAACCTTATCCTTTGATTCCCCCATTGTTGACCTTCTTCGAGCTTGCTATCTCTCAATCCCTCCATGGATTCTTGCTAGTTTTTGAGGGAAAAGAGAGAGGAGATCTAGATCCACATTTGCACCAATCACTTTCTCCTCTATGTGAGGGGAACCCCTTGGATCTAGATCTTGGAGTCATGCAACGGATGCACTAGAGCTATAAGTGTATGAAAGCTCAACAATGAAAACTAAGTGGGTGTGCATCCAACTTGCTTGCTCACTGAGGGAGTCCTGGACTAGGGGGTGTCCGGATAGCCGAACTATCATCACGGCCGGACTCCAAAACTATGAAGATACAAGATTGAAGACTTCGTCCCGTGTCCGGATGGGACTTTCCTTGGCGTGGAAGGCAAGCTTGGCGATACGGATATGTAGATCTCCTACCATTGTAACCGACTCTGTGTAACCCTAACCAATCCGGTGTCTATATAAACCGGAGGGTTTTAGTCCGTAGGACGAACAACAATCATACCATAGGCTAGCTTCTAGAGTTTAGCCTCCTTGATATCGTGGTAGATCTACTCTTGTACTACCCATATCATCAATATTAATCAAGCAGGAGTAGGGTATTTGTCGGCGTTCTAGGAACGGGGGTCCCCAGACTTGCCTGCCTGCGTCGTGGCTCAAAGGAGGCCCAGGACAGCCCATCTTCATCAACGCAAGCTCAAGACCCTCGCGAGGGACCAAGCCTCGCGGGGCGGATGACAAGGAGCTTCCTCAGGCACGGCCTCTTCAGGCTGGCTCATGAGGAGGCGGAGAGTTCAAGGCAGGGTACCTCACGAGGTGCCCATGACGCCAGCCATGACAACCAGGGGTGCCAGTCGGGCGCCAGCCTGCGCAGCGTCCTCCTTTCCTCTTTGGTGCAAAGGGACCAAGTACAGGCGAGAGCATCAAGCAAAGGCACCCATTTCGGTGCAACAAGACCAAGACCAGCCCCAACGGCTGGAAGGGAGTCATCGTGGAGCCCAAGCAGGCGTCATCACCAGAGCCTTTGGCAGGCGAGGACCAACTTTAGTCAGGATAAGTGTACCCGCTGTTCCCCTTCAAAATGGCCAATTGTTGGCACCCTTCCCGCTCAATATTTGGGAAGAGGCCCAGGGCCTTCCCCTATAAATAGGAGTAGCCACACTCAGAGCTAGGGCATCATGGGAGGACGAACATCCAGAAAGATAACAAGAGAACAAGCGAGAGATAGAGAGAGGCGACTGAACACCACCTAGCAGTTCATCACACCCGCCAAGAACAGACCCTCGCGAGGCTGTTCTTCCCTGTACTGTTACTCATCAGCCCAAGAGGCAATCCACCACGCCACAAACTAGAGTAGGGTATTACACCACAACGGTGGCTCGAACTAGTATAAATCTTGTGTCTCTTGCGTTGTTCTGTTAGTAGTTTAGGTCCCTGCGATTCGGCGAGGTACGAGACGGTGGAGGGTCGGATCTCCGCGCGCACCCCAGTGTTCGAACCTCAAGGGTCTGCCGGAACCCGAAATCCGACAGTGTTACCTCCATCGAGAGGGCCCGAACCTGGGTAAAAACATCGTGTCCCTTGTCTCCTGTTACCATCCGCCTAGACACACAGTTCGGGTCCCCTACCCGAGATCCGCCGGTTTTGACACCGACATTGGTGCTTTCATTGAGAGTTCCTCTGTGCCGTCACCTATAGGCCCGATGGCTCCTTCGATCATCAACAACGACGCGGTCCAGGGTGAGACTTTTCTCCCCGGACAGATCTTCGTATTCGGCGGCTTTGCACTGCGGGCCAATTCGCTTGGCCATCTGGAGCAGATCGAAAGCTACGCCCCTATCCATCAGGTCAGATTTGGAAGTTTGAACTATACGGCCGATGTCCGCGGAGACTTGATCTTCGACGGATTCGAGCCGCAGCCAAGCGTGCCGCACTGTCTCGATGGGCATGATCTAGCTCTGCAGCCGAACAGTGCCCTGGAGGCCGCACCAGCATCCGCTCCGACCCTTAATCCGGAGCCGGATTCCCCGATCGAGGATGTTGGACACCGCCTCGGGGGCTACAATCTCTACGGCGATTGAGCCGAACTCCATCCCTGTCCATTGCGAAGACCTCGACTCCAAGGTGCCGGACTCCTCTCCGGACTCCGAACCCTCCGCGCCCCTGCCAATCGAAGCCGATTGGGCGCCGGTCATGGAGTTCACTGCCGCGGACATCTTTCAGCACTCGCCCTTTGGCGACATCCTGAATTCACTAAAGTCTCTCTCTTTATCCGGAGAGCCCTGGCCGGACTACGGACAGGAAGGTTGGGATATGGACGACGAAGAAATTCAACGCCCACACACCACCCACTTTATAGCCACTGTCGATGATTTAACCGACATGCTCGACTTCGACTCCGAAGACATCGACGGTATGGACGACGATGCGGCGCCCAAGGCCGCATGCTGTTAGGGCCCACGACGCTTCGCACTTGCCCTTTCGCCTCTCTGCTCGGCCATGTTCGGGCGCGCCATGGGCCCGGGGGCTACTGTCGGCGTTCTGGGAACGGGGGTCCCAGACTTGCCTGCCTGCGGCCTGTGGCGTGGCTCAAAGGAGGCCCAGGACAGCCCATCTTCATCAACACAAGCTCAAGACCCTCGCGAGGGGCCAAGCCTCGCGGGGCGGACGACAAGGAGCTTCCTCAGGCACGGCCTCGTCAGGCTGGCTCATGAGGAGGCGGAGAGTTCAAGGCAGGGTACCTCACGAGGTGCCCATGACGCAAGCCATGACGACCAGGGGCGCCAGTCAGGCGCCAGCCTTGGCAGCGTCCTCCTTTCCTCTTTGGTGCAAAGGGAGCAAGCGCAGGCGAGAGCATCAAGCAAAGGCACCCGTTTCGGTGCAACAAGACCAAGACCAGCCCCAACGGCTGGAAGGGAGTCATCGTGGAGCCCAAGCAGGCGTCATCACCAGAGCCTTTGGTAGGCGAGGACCAACTTTAGTCAGGATAAGTGTACCCGTTGTTCCCCTTCAAAATGGCCAATTGTTGGCGCCCTTCCCGCTCAATATTTGGGAAGAGGCCCAGGGCCTTCGCCTATAAATAGGAGTAGCCACACTCGGAGCTAGGGCATCTTGGGAGGACGAACATCCAGAAAGATAACAAGAGAACAAGCGAGAGATAGAGAGAGGCGACTGAACACCACCTAGCAGTTCATCGCACCCGCCAAAAACAGACCCTCGCGAGGCTGTTCTTCGCTGTACTGTTCCTCATCAGCCCAAGAGGCAATCCACCACGCCACAAACTAGAGTAGGGTATTACACCACAACGGTGGCCCGAACTAGTATAAATCTTGTGTCTCTTGCGCTGTTCTGTTAGTAGTTTAGGTCCCTGCGATACGGCGAGGTACGAGACGGTGGAGGGTTGGATCTCCGCGCGCACCCCACTGTTCGAACCTCAAGGGTCTGCCGGAACCCGAAATCCGACATTTGGCGCGCCAGGTAGGGGTGCGCCGGAATCTGCCTTTCGTCGCCTCGTTCTTCCCCGACCACCGCAACCATGTCTGACGCCCGTCGGGCCCGCGCCGAGCACCGAGCCGCCCTCGCCTCCCATGTCGCCCAGACAGCTCCCGTCGGCAGGCGCCCTCGTCGTTCCCCGTCACCTGCCGTCAACGCCGCCACCGACCCGGCGGGGAACGAGCAGCAAGCATCGTCCCAGCACCCGTCCATGAGGCGGGATGGCCGCACTGCCACGCCTTCGCTCACCCCCGCTGGTTCTTCGTCACGCGCGCCCCACGCGGCCATGGAGGCCCGAGCTGCACTCGTCGTGGCAAACGAGCTCCTGCGCTACCGCCCCGTCGACGACGTCTACGAAGAATGGCTCGACCGAGTCGCCGAGCTCGTCCGCGCTGCAGGAGGCGCCCTCGCGCCGTCCGTCTTGCTGCACCGCACCCTGCCCCGCGCGGGTGATGAAGCTCCGGGGGCGCCTCAGCCGCCTCCTCCTCAAGAAGGCGCCCTGGCCCCAAGGCGCGCGGCCCCTGGGCGGAACCCGTTCCGCCAGGCGCCGGCGCGGCAAGAGCAGAGCTGCCAAGAAGTTCCTCGCCCACAAGAAGCTGCCCGAGCGCTCCCCGCTCCAGCACGTCAAGACCCTGCGCTGCCCCCAGCCGCGGCGCAGGGAGGCCCACAAGACCAAGCTCTCTACCGTCCGAGGCCCCCCGCGGCCACGGCGGGCTGCCGCGCCTTCACCTCCGAGCTGCGCAGCGTCGCGTGGCCCGCCAAGTTCAAGCCAGACCTGCCTCCTCGCTACGATGGCACAGCTGACCCTACGGAGTTCCTCCAGCTCTACGAGCTGGGCGTCGAGGCTGCCAACGGGGATGAAAAGGTCTTGGCGAACTGGTTTCCCATGGCGCTCAAGGACGGAGCCCGCACCTGGCTCCTGAATCTGGCCCCAGGCACGATCTCTTCCTGGGCCGAGATGCGCACCCGCTTCATCGCCAACTTCCAAGGTACTCGCGACTGGCCACCCGCCGTAAGCGACATGCGCCGAATCAAGCAGCAGCCAGGGGAAACCCTGCAAAAGTACATCCAGCGCTTCAACAACGCGCGCCTCAAGATCCCCAGGGTAACGGAGGAGGCCATCATCTACGCCTTCTCCGACGGCGTGCACGACGTCAAGATGAAGGAGGAGCTGGCGATGCATGAAGATTTGTGCACTTCCCTAGAGCTGTTCAACTTGGCCACCAAGTGCGCCAGGGCTGAGGAGGGCCGCCTCTCCCTCCTCGAGCTGCCTGCCGTGGATCCCGAAGAGAAGAAGTCCAAGGCCAAGGACGTGAAGCGCAAGGGGGCTGCCGTACTCGCGGCCGAACCAGACACCAAGCGAGGCAGAGATCAGCCCGAGTCCTCCAAGGGCAGCCGGTACTGCGTGTACCACGACCTCCACACCCACAACACCAATGAATGCCAAGAGCTCTGGGCCATACGCGAAGGAAGGGTCGGCAGACGCCCCGAGCGCAGCGACCGGGGCTACGGCCGAGGCGGAGGAAGGAATGCAGGACGCTGGGAAGACCGCGGCCCGCGCCAAGGGTGGCGCGACCAACCTCGCGAGGACCGCTGGCAAGACCCACCTCGCGAGGGAGGCTGGAGGGATCAGCCTCGCGAGGACCGCCCGCAGGGGAACGCAGGCCTCCCCCCGCTGCCGCCATCGCCAAGGAGAATTGAAGACCGTCATCAGGACGAGGGGGCTGGGGGGCTTCCAGGAAGCGCGTGCGATCGCCTGCATCCTGGGCGGAGCTCAAGCCCCAGCCTCCCAGTGCATCTTCAAGCAGTTCGCCCGCGAAGTGAATTCAGTCCTCCCCAAGCTTGAGGCCACGCGCCCTCTCAGGTGGTCGGCGTGCGCCATCACGTTCAGCTCAGTGGATCAGCTCAAGTGCGCGGCCACAGCCGGAGTTCTCCCGATGCTTTGTTCCCCAATCATCAGCAACGTGCCGGTCACCAAGACCTTCATCGACGGCGGAGCAGGGCTCAACGTCCTGTCCGTGGAGACATTCAACAATCTTCAAGTGCCTTACAGTCAGCTTCAGCCAACCAAGCCTTTCTCCGGAGTCACCGACGGCTCCACGGTCCCGATCGGGCAGGTTCGCCTTCCTGTCACCTTTGGGGCTCGCGACAACTACCACACCGAGCTCATCGACTTCGACGTCGCCCACATTCGCCTGCCGTACAATGCCATTCTCGGGTACCCAACGTTGGCCAAATTCATGGCCGTAACCCACCACGGCTACAACGTCCTCAAGATGCCAGGAAGCGGCGGGGTCATCACGGTGCCCTGTGAAGAGAGGGACGTAGTGTGCTCCCTGGAGCGAGCCTTTCAGGCCGCGTCGCTAGAAGACCCAGACCACAGCAGGAGGAGGCCTCCCGAGGCCGCACCCAAGAAGAAGGCATCGACCGGCCCGGCTCTTCAAAAGACCGCACCAGACTTGCCTGCCTGCGGCGTGGCTCAAAGGAGGCCCAGGACAGCCCATCTTCATCAACGCAAGCTCAAGAACCTCGCGAGGGGCCAAGCATCGCGGGGCGGACGACAGGGAGCTTCCTCAGGAACGGCCTCGTCAGGCTGGCTCATGAGGAGGCGGAGAGTTCAAGGTAGGGTACCTCATGAGGTGCCCATGACGCAAGCCATGACGACCAGGGGTGCCAGTCGGGCGCCAGCCTGCGCAGCGTCCTCCTTTCCTCTTTGGTGCAAAGGGAGCAAGCGCAGGCGAGAGCATCAAGCAAAGGCACCCGTTTCGGTGCAACAAGACCAAGACCAGCCCCAACGGCTGGAAGGGAGTCATCGTGGAGCCCAAGCAGGCGTCATCACCAGAGCCTTTGGCAGGCGAGGACCAACTTTAGTCAGGATAAGTGTACCCGCTATTCCCCTTCAAAATGGCCAATTGTTGGCGCCCTTCCCGCTCAATATTTGGGAAGAGGCCCAAGGCCTTCGCTTATAAATAGGAGTAGCCACACTTAGAGCTAGTGCATCTTGGGAGGACGAACATCCAGAAAGATAACAAGAGAACAAGCGAGAGATAGAGAGAGGCGACTGAACACCACCTAGCAGTTCATCACACCCGCCAAGAACAGACCCTCGTGAGGCTGTTCTTCCCTGTACTGTTCCTCATCAGCCTAAGAGGCAATCCACCACGCCACAAACTAGAGTAGGGTATTACACCACAACGGTGGCCCGAACTAGTATAAATCTTGTGTCTCTTGCGTTGTTCTGTTAGTAGTTTAGGTCCCTGCGATTCGGCGAGGTACGAGACGGTGGAGGGTCGGATCTCCGCGCGCACCCCAGTGTTCGAACCTCAAGGGTCTGCTGGAACCCGAAATCCGACAGTATTACCTCCATCAAGAGGGCCCGAACCTGGGTAAAAACATCGTGTCCCTTGTCTCCTGTTACCATCCGCCTAGACGCACAGTTCGGGTCCCCCTACCCGAGATCCGCCGGTTTTGACACCGACATTGGTGCTTTCATTGAGAGTTCCTCTGTGTCGTCACCTATAGGCCCGATGGCTCCTTCGATCATCAACAACGACGCGGTCCAGGGTGAGACTTTTCTCCCCGGACAGATCTTCGTATTCGGCGGCTTTGCACTGCGGGCCAATTTGCTTGGCCATCTGGAGGAGATCGAAAGCTACGCCCCTAGCCATCAGGTCAGATTTGGAAGTTTGAACTATACGGCCGATGTCCGCGGAGACTTGATCTTCGACGGATTCGAGCCGCAACCAAGCGTGCCGCACTGTCTCGATGGGCATGATCTAGCTCTGCAGCCGAACAGTGCCCTGGAGGCCGCACCAGCATCCGCTCCGACCCTTAATCCGGAGCCGGATTCTCCGATCGAGGATGAGTGGTTGGACACCTCCTCGGGGGCTACAATCTCTACGGCGATTGAGCCGAACTCCATCCCTGTCCATTGCGAAGACCTCGACTCCAAGGTGCCGGACTCCTCTCCGGACTCCGAACCCTCCGCGCCCCTACCAATCGAATCCGATTGGGCGCCGGTCATGGAGTTCACTGCCGCGGACATCTTTCAGCACTCGCCCTTTGGCGACATCCTGAATTCACTAAAGTCTCTCTCTTTATCCGGAGAGCCCTGGCCAGAGTACGGACAGGAAGGTTGGGATACGGACGACGAAGAAATTCAACGCCCACCCACCACCCACTTTATAGCCACTGTCGATGATTTAACCGACATGCTCGACTTCGACTCCGAAGACATCGACGGTATGGACGACGATGCCGGAGACGACCAAGACCCAGCGCCTACAGGGCACTGGAAGGCCACCTCGTCATACGACATATACATGGTGGACATCCCAAAAGATGGGAACGGCGATGGAACAACGGAGGATGACCCCTCCAAGAAGCAACCGAAGCGCCGACGTCAGCGGCGCCGCTCTAAATCCTGCCACAGCAAAAACGGTGATTCCGGCATGGGAGATAATAACACCCCGGACAGTGCCGAAGACAACCCACTCCAGCAGGACTCAGCGTAGGAGGAGAGAGAAGCAAGTCCGCACGATAGTGCGGCAGAAAGAGAGGTCGAGGACGATAATTATGCGCCTCCCTCCGAAGATGAGGCAAGCCTCCACGACGACGAATTTGTCGTGCCTGAGGATCCCACCGAACAGGAGCGTTTCAAACACAGGCTTATAGCCACGGCAAGCAGCCTTAAGAAAAAGCAGAAACAGCTTAGAGCTGACCAAGACCTGCTAGCTGACAAATGGACTGAAGTCCTTGCAGCCGAAGAGTATGAACCTAAGTCACCAGCGCACTACATGGCAGACCGGCCACCCCGTGGCCGCGACAGAGAAGCCTCTCGGCCCTCCGCTCAAGCCACACCCCGACGCCGCTCAAAAAGTACCAAGCCACGGGAAAACGCACCGGACTTGCGAGATATATTGGAGGATAAGGCAAAACATACGATCGATCTACGGATCGCGTGGGCGCCCAACGACGCGGGATGATTATCGTCGCGCTGTATACAGCAAACCCGGTCGGGCCGAACACAGTAGACAAAGCTCATATGAGCTACGTCGTGATATAGCCCAATACAGAGGCGCCGCACACCCACTATGCTTCACAGATGAAGTAATGGATCATCAAATCCCCGAGGGCTTCAAACCCGTAAACATCGAACCATACGATGGTACCACAGATCCTGCGGTCTGGATCGAGGACTATCTCCTCCATATCTACATGGCCCGCGGTGAGGATCTACATGCCATCAAGTAACAGCACTCAAGCTTAAAGGACCAGCTCGGCATTGGCTCAATAGCTTGCCAGCAGAATCAATTGGTTGTTGGGAGGACCTGGAAGCCGCATTCCTTGATAACTTCCAGGGCACATATGTGCGACCACCAGACGCCGATGACCTTAGCCACATAATTCAGCAGCCAGAAGAACCGGCCAGACAATTTTGGACATAGTTCCTAACAAAGAAAAATCAAATCGTTGACTGTCCGGATGCAGAGGCCCTTGCAGCCTTCAAACATAACATCCGCAACGAGTGGCTTGCCCGGCACCTAGGACAGGAAAAGCCAAAATCCATGGCAGCCCTCACAACACTCATGACCCGCTTTTGTGCGGGAGAGGACAGCTGGCTAGCTCGAAGCAACAACTTGGCCAAACATCCTGATAGTTTGGATACCAAGGACAGCAATGGCAGGT
>LR880972.1:185295739-185355975 GCA_904067115.1 Aegilops sharonensis | reverse complement strand
TATCATGTGGTGAATAAAAATATAGCTCCAAGTAAAGTTACCGATGGACGAATACGAAAGAGGGGATGCCTTCCGGGGCATCCCCAAGCTTTGGCTTTTTGGTGTCCTTAGATTTACCTTGGGATGCCTTGGGCATCCCCAAGCTTAGGCTCTTGCCACTCCTTGTTCCATAATCCATCAAATATTTACCCAAAACTTGTCTTCACAACACAAAACTTAATAGAAAATCTCGTGAGCTCCTTTAGCGAAAGAAAACAAAACACCACTTCAAGGTACTGTATTGAACTCATTATTTATTTATATTGGTGTTAAACCTACTGTATTCCAACTTATCTCTGGTTTATAAACTATTTTACTAGCCATAGATTCATTAAAATAAACAAACAACACATGGAAAACAGAATCTGTCAAAAACAGAACAGTTTGTAGTAATCTGTAACTAACGCAAACTTCTGGAACTCTAAAAATTCTACCAAAATAGGACGACCTAAATAATTTGTTTATTGAACTTCTGCAATTGGAATCAACCTTATATCACGTTCTGGTAATCTTTAACAATTGTTTTCATGAACAGAAAGTTTCTGTAATTTTCAGCAAGATCAAATAACTATCATCCAAGAAGATCCTATAGGTTTAACTTGGCACAAACACTAATTAAAACACACACAAAAACTAACCATAGGCTAGATCAAAGATTTATTCCTAAACAGAAGGAAAAAGCAAAAAAACTAAAAATAAAATTGGGTTGCCTACCAACAAGTGCTATCGTTTAACGCCCCTGGCTAGGAATAAAAATAAGGATAGATCTAGGTATTGCCATTTTTAGTTGGAAATTATTCAATAAGACACCTATGAACCGTAGGAGTTTCTTTCTTTTATTAATTCCAAACTTCTAGGCACGAAACCGAGAAAATCATTTGTAGCAAATGGTTCCCTAATGATAGCAAAAAGGTTGGGATGAACACTTATCGATTTGAGATCCGCAGTTTCCTTACTAGAGGATTCACCCTTATTTTTAGGAACATACATAAGCTTGGCAATTTTGGTAGGAGGATTTGGAGTATTCCTTACAGAAGAAAAAGCGGTCCCCAAGTTGGTAATGATACCCTCAAGATTACCGATTCTAGTGGAATTCTGATTTATTCTTTCATTAACTAGGGGTTCCTTATCTTTAAAAAATTTCAACGGGGCTCCTACCTTAGATCCATATTGGGTAATTTGGTTGTGGATATTTTTATCCAAATTCTCAATCAACTCTGCGGTAGCAACTTTATTTTCAATAATTTCAAGTCTTTGCATTACATGCTCCAAAGTTAACATAGTTCTATTAACCAAAAGAGGTGGAGAGCCAAACAAATCTGTCATAGCATTGTAAGAATCAAAAGTATGGCTACCCAAGAAAGTCCCTCCAGTAATGGTATCAAGAATATATCTATTCCAAGGCGTGACGCCTACATAAAAATTGCAAAGAAGAACGGAAGTAGATTGCTTTCTAGAAGATTTATTTTGAGCGTTGCAAATTCTATACCAAGCATCTTTTAAATTTTCTCCCTCCCATTGTTTAAAATTGATAACTTTGTTCTCGGGAGACAAAGGAGTAGATAAAGGACTAGCCATGATAACAAAGCAAGCGAAAAAGAGGGCGAACGGAAAAGACAGGGCGAATAAAACGGCAACGGTGAAATGAGGGAGAGGAAAACGAGAGGCAAATGGCAAATAATGTAATGTGAGGGATAAGAGTTTGTGATGGGTACTTGGTATGTCTTGACTTGTGTAGACTCGGCAACGGCGCCAGAAATGGCTCGTTTACGGGAAATCAAATCTTGACTTGACTTGGTGCACACCTCCCCGGCAATGGCGACAGAAATCCTTCTTGCTACCTCTTGAGCACTGCGTTGGTTTTCCCTTGAAGAGGAAAGGGTTATGCAGCAAAGTAGCGTAAGTATTTCCCTTAGTTTTTGAGAACCAAGGTATCAATTCAGTAGGAGGCCACACTCAAGTCCCACGCACCTACACAAACAAATAAGAACCTCGCAACCAATGCGATAAAGGGGTTGTCAATCCCTTCACGGTCACTTACGAGAGAGAGATCTGATAGAGATGATAAGATAATATTTTTGGTATTTTTATGATAAAGAGTAAAAGTAAAGATTGCAAATTAAACAAAGATAGAAATAGCTTGTTGATGGAAGATTAATATGATGGAGAATAGACCCGGGGGCCATAGGTTTCACTAGTGGCTTCTCTCAAGATAGCATAAGTATTGCGGTGGGTGTCGTGGAATTGTCACGTCAGATGTCCTTAGTGTCAGGACTTAGTCGCGAGGCCAATGCATCTATGTAGTAGCTTGAGAGGGGTTGATTGGGACGAGGGACGCGACACACAAGACAAGGATTTAGACAGCTTCGGGCCCCGGGAAACATCATCCGGAATAGCCCTACATGTTGTTTGTGGCTAGATCTCATTATGCTCATGAGGGAGTCGCCGCATAAGCCGGCTCCCCCTTGGTGTCTAGCCCTATATATTGTTTCTTGTTTCTTGTCCCTCTTTGGGGAGCCCTGCCCCCTCCTTATATAAGTTAGAGGGGCGGGTTACATGTGGAGTCCTAGTAGGACTAGGACTAGTCTATCTTCTCTTACAAGTTAAATACAATTCCGGGTCTTGCTTCCTCATAAAGGAAATATTTGTCATCCCTTTCCTCTTAAGCCGGCCCATCATAACATGAGCCGGCCTTCTGGGCTTTGGGCCTTGTTGTCCATCTGACCCACCCGCCGGGTTACTAATGAGTCGCCAATATCGGGCGGGTTACCAGTGAGTCGCCATGCTCCAGCCGGGTCTCTGGTGAGTCGCCATGTCCGGCCGGGTCATACCGCGGGGTATATCCCCGACATTAGCCCCAGTTTAATTTGGATTTATCCATGTTAAACTGATCCTGCAAAATAAACACCAGAACAACTTTGACAGGTTGTGCTCCGGGTTAAAAATTCTTGTAAGCCGGCACTTGATCATCTTTAAGTCCTTGTCATTTCCTTCTTGACACATGCCCATGAACTCGTAGAAAATATCCTTAGCAGATATGTTTCAACTTTGTCAATGCAAAAATCCAGATTCTTCTTTTGAAAAATCCGGGTTAACAGGCCAGCTTCAGAATCAATTTGCTAACATTGGTCTTCTTGTAGAGAAATATTGTAAGAAATAATCCACTTGAGTCGGCTTCCAAAACGCCGGCTTAAAAAATATTAGTCTTGAAATACTCATCTGACTTTCAACCGGCTTAAAGATGTAGATCTTGCCGTTTTATGATCGCCAAAATTTTTGGGTTATAAACAAATGATACCGGGTCATGTAATTGTTGTTGATGCCGGGTCATAATCTTATGATGATGCCGGGTCATAAACATTGCAGATTTCTTCGATAATAATATAATACCCGATTTGCTCAAAACTGAGGATTTGAAGTTATTCCTCCCTTATATGCATATCACCTGTGGCCCCCAAGTGCTAGGTTGTCATGCTTGCAGCAACCTGGGACTTGTAATTGCCTTATGCTCATAAAACTTCAACCAGTGCAGCCCCCAAGGGTCGTGTCATTATGCAATAATGAGTAGGGGCTTTGTAAATATTATCATGTAAGCTGGAGCAGCAACGTGTAGCCCCCAAGGGCCGGCTCAGTAAGATATTACTGAGCTGGGACTTTGTATATAATTCATTGATAATAACATCATATGATGTAATCTCCACCATGGGGCTTGAACCCACGTCCACAAGGTTAAGAGCTTTGTGCTTTACCAACTGAGCAATGGATCCTTCAATATAATGGATTAAGACTTGTGTACCTTGAACTGTTGACAGGAGCAATTGGTAGCCCCCAAGGGCCGGCTCATTATGATGTGATGAGTCGGGTCTTCAATAAGTTGAACAAAAAATGACTTTGCATTAGCCCCCAAGTGTCATGGTGCATGCTTGCAGCGACATGAGACTTGCATATTTGATATAACCTCAACTTGAATAATGTAGCCCCCAAGTGCCGGGTCGTAAGCCTGCAGCGACTCGAGATTATTTCCTCCATTGTAAAATAAATCATGCCCATTGATAAAGATAATAGCCGTTGCGCTAAAGCGAATTTGAAAACCTCAATCATAATACTGGTTATTGATAATCATAATAGAAATCCAGCCATGTTGGCTATTCAAGATCTCATCGGTTGACAAGTAAAACTGGAGTTTAAATACCCAGTAACTCTTGGCCGATGGCGATTTAATACGCCTCCATTGTAAGCCGGAATTTTTATAACCCGGCAGCTTATAGCCTTTGAGAAAAATCCAGAACGGATAATCATTTTGAAGCATCAACTTTGCTAATGAGCTTGAACTTAATCATTTAAATGTCATAGTTCTGTAAATCCTGCACAGATTTTTAACAACATATGCCCTGGCGACTTATAGTCAAAAGTCAAGCCGGGTTAAGCATAAAACACTTATATATATTTGAGATATGATCCCCAACAGGTCTCAAGTTAAGTAATTGTGGCTGCAATAAACTTTACCAGAGATAGAATAAAACTTTTTGAGGCTTCTGATTCGGATACGATCAGTAAACCGTTCCAAAGGGGTTAAGCTAAGATTCGAATACGATCATATATCCCCCAGTGGCTTTGGCGATGCCGATCAAGTGGGTATCGACAGCTATGTTCTCTTTGGTTCGAATACGACCTATGTTTGAACAGGAAGCCCCCAAGTGACCATAAGAGTTGTTTAATGACGCTGTTTCGAATACGACCCACGTCAGACCCAAAGGGGTTAAGCTATGATTCAGATATGATCAAGAAGCCCCCTAGTGGGTTTGGCAATATGCCGATCAAGAGGGTATCGACAGCTATGTTCTCTTTGGTTCGAATACGACCTATGTTTGAACAGGAAGCCCCCAAGTGATCATATAAGTTTTGGCATTGCATCGATCAAGAGGGTACTGATAGCTATGCTCGATGAACAGGAAGCCCCCAAGTGATCATAATAAGATAAGCCTGAAGGCAGGATACACAAGTTTGAACCGCGCATCATGGCAGCAAGTTCCTTTGGCAACCTTTGATTTTTTTGAGAACTCGAACTTGTGAGAGATTAATGCTTTTTGAACCGGAACTTTAAACCGGATTTGAAAGCTTTAAAAATTTGTGAGGGACAAATTTACCTTGAGCCAGATTTTGAGCCGGATTTGAGAGCTTCAAAAATTTCTGAGGGACAAATTTACCCTAGGCCAGCTTTTGAACCGGATTTGAAAGCTTCAGTGCTTTGTGGGAGAAAGATGTCTCTTGAACCGGTTTTTAAACCAGAGTCCTTATTTTGAACCGGAAATCTTCTTACGCCTTTTAAATTTTCATCCATCTAGCAGTAATCTCCGGGGCCCGGGTTATTTTTCCCTTCAATGACCCGGAGTTCTTGAATTCATTGAAACCGGTTAATTTTGCCGAGTCATACCATTGTAGCCCCCGAGTCTCAAGACGACTCAAGGAGTTGGCTTGAGATTCTCCATATTTGACCATAGCAAAAGGTGTATATCATTGGCGTTGATAGCGCGATGTGAATCCACAGAAGGTTGAGGTAACTGCGTCGGGTTATAAATGATCCCGTATGAGCCGTGTCAACAACTCGGCCAATGGCTCCTTCCAACAGGTTGTTTGAAGTTTAACCAAACTGTAGTGGCGACGACTTATGCGACGGCCCATTGAACCTTCCAGTGCAGACGGCGGCTGAATATATATGATAATTTGACTCCAATTTGTTGGAAGAAAACCGGGCTTCCCAAGCAGTGACTTGCTCATACTCGATAAACAGCTCATGCAGACGGGTGCGGCCCATTGTGTTGATGTAGACCAGGCCGCGAGAGATGGTCGGTAAAGATGACCACAATATTAGAGGTAGCTCGAACAGATGAGTTTACCGCGGCATTGTAAGCCGGCGCAGACGAGCGAGTTAATTCGCAGGGGCGGTCCCGATGAGTTGGAGTAGTCTGGGCTGCAAGGGCGGCTTGCACATATATTCATCGAGCTTGATGGCATGGTAAGATACTAGCGCCTTATAATGATGGCGCGAACGACACAGCCATAACTTTTGCAGTGAATAATTGTCCTGTATAAACAATATTGCAGACCAAGGCGAAGATAAACTTCTCTCTGACAAAATAATATGTGCTAATAAAATATATTTTAGATGGATATCACCTGATTGTGTTTACGCCGAAAATAATCCGCCATGAAGTTGATGATCACCGGATGAAGCTGAAATCAATCACGGGTGAACTGGCCGCAGTGTGGTAATCCGGTATGGACGGATGAGTCGGCCGTGACATTTGTAAGCCGGTGCGGACGGAGAAAACCGGCCGCGGCGTTGTAAGCCGGTGCGGACGAAAGAGTCGGCCGTATGTTGATGCAGATCGGACTGTGGGGACGGCGGCTTGCATGTGTCCATTGAGCAGCGTGACACGGTCGAACGCTAGTGCAAACTCATACTAGCGCGCTCCGTAACCGTGATACAATACCACCTTTTGTAATGGATAAGCATCCTGCATATCAAAATAAATCAAAGCAATTGTTCTTTGACAAAAATAATGTGCTAATAAAACAAACTTGGATGGATATCACCTGATTTGTTCGGACGACGGATGATCCGTGCACCGCGATAGAGGCGGCTCAGGCAGGCCAACGATTCAATATAGTCCTGGCGGTTCAGGCAAAGACCCTCCGGGTCATTCTCCGGGTCATTAAACACGTGGCAACTTGACTTTTTTTTCAGCAATGACAAAGCCGCGACAACGGAGACAGCCGACTTAGAATTGGCGATGACTCAAGGCCGCGGCAACACACAGCAGAAGGAAGCGGTTCAAGCATGGTTGTAACCTTGCGACGGCGGTTCAAAGCGACGCAGAGGTGCGATGGCGAGTCCGAGCAGTCTGATGACGAGGTCGCGAAGGCAAGGAGCGTCGGCGGTTTTTAGAAATGACGGCTCGCGGACAGCCACAACAAGGGCGGCGGGTCATGGCAGGTTGAGGCAGAAGTGAAGAACGGTGATTCGGGGTCGACCTGATGCGGACGCCGGGTTGATGCCGATCACAACGAGGAGCGGCAACGGCGATTTGGTGAAGCGTAATGATGAAAGCGGCTCGGTGGAAGCGAACCCGGCCAAGGCAAGAGCTTTAGCCGTGGCCACGGGCGGCTCAAAGCAGGGACGCCTCGACCGCAGCAGAGACCACTCGGCGGCCGGGGCGACTCGTAGGCGAGGCAGTCCGTAGGCACAGTGGTTGTACTTTCTCCATGTGTGTACACTGGTTGTACTTCTTTGGAATTTTCTAGCAAGAAATGCTTAGTTGAGTGCTTTTCACATGAACACTTGAACCGCCTCACGTGGAGGAGGCATAGGAATCCATCAATTTGACTTTTCCATCATTCAGGCATTGTGACCACTTGATTCAAATGCATGCAATAGGTTGGTCTGAAGACCTCACGTGTGCTTAAGTAAAACACTTGTCCTTATCCTGTTGTACGAGCAGATGATGCGCGCGATCCGTGTCAGGCGACTCGGCGGCTCAGACAAAACGCAGTAGAAAAACTTGCCAGGTGTCTCCGTTTCCTACAATGACACACCAAAAAAGACCGATCTGACTTCCCATTGACCACCCGACTGCGTGAATAGGAATCACATGTTGATTTACTCAATATAGTAAGCTGACAAAGTCTGATCCATATTGTACCAGTAGCTTCATATGATAGATTCAATGGTCTTGCTTGAAATCCATGCCAAACTAAATAATTCCTTTGTGGTTGGCTGCCATCGATCTCATGGTTCTGCAGACGGACAGATACCATTGACTTTGTTTTAAACGAAACCGATCTCTTGTCAGACTCGGTAGACTTCAGGATGGATCGATGTATAGACGAAATCATCTCCTACCAGCCTCGGCAGATCGTAAGTCGTGGCAATGCAGAGATACAACTATAAACCATCTTGATCTCAATCTCATACACACCACCACTAAAAATATCTTCAACCTTGATTGTCGAAATCGCAGTTGATATGAATCCTTCCACGCCGGTTCTTGTTCAGCCGAAAAATTGCTAACCGCTCGATCCTCGAGAAAGATCCCTCCAAGAACTCAACACCACCGTGCGTCTGGCCCCACGGTGGGCGCCAACTGTCGTGGAATTGTCACGTCAGATGTCCTTAGTGTCAGGACTTAGTCGCGAGGCCAACGCATCTATGTAGTAGCTTGAGAGGGGTTGATCGGGACGAGGGACGCGACACACAAGACAAGGATTTAGACAGCTTCGGGCCCCGGGAAACATCATCCGAAATAGCCCTACATGCTGTTTGTGGCTAGGTCTCATTATGCTCATGAGGGACTCGCCGCATAAGCCCGCTCCCCCTTGGTGTCTAGCCCTAGATATTGATTCTTGTTGCGTGTCCCTCTTTGGGGAGCCCGGCCCCTCCTTATATAAGTTAGAGGAGCGGGTTACATGTGGAGTCCTTGTAGGACTAGGACTAGTCTATCTTCTCTTACAAGTTAAATACAATTCCGAGTCTTGCTTCCTCATAAAGGAAATATTTGTCACCCCTTTCTTCTTAAGCCGGCCCATCATAACGTGAGCCGGCCTTCTGGGATTTGGGCCTTGTTGTCCATCTGACCCACCCGCCGGGTTACTAATGAGTCGCCAATATCGGGCAGGTTACCAGTGAGTCGCCATGCTCCAGCCGGGTCTCTGGTGAGTCGCCATGTCCGGCCGGGTCATACCGCGGGGTATATCCCCGACAGTGGGTAAACAAATTACTGTCGAGCAATTGATAGAATTGAGCATAGTTATGAGAATATCTAGGTATGATCATGTATATAGGCATCACGTCTGTGACAAGTAGACCGACTCCTGCCTGCATCTACTACTATTACTCCACACATCGACCGCTATCCAGCATGCATCTAGAGTATTAAGTTCATAACAATAGAGTAACGCTTTAAGCAAGATGACATGATGTAGAGGGATAAACTCATGCAATATGATATAAACCCAATGTTTTTATCCTCGATGGCAACAATACAATACGTGTTGTTTCCCCTGCTATCAATGAGATCGAGCACCGCAAGATTGAACCCAAAGCTAAGCACGTCTCCCATTGCAAGAAAGATCAGTCTAGTAGGCCAAACCAAACTGATAATTCGAAGAGACTTGCAAAGATAACCAATCATACATAAAAGAATTCAGAGGAGATTCAAATATTGTTCATAGATAATCTTGATCATAAACCCACAATTCATCGGATCTCGACANAGAATTGAGCATAGTTATGAGAATATCTAGGTATGATCATGTATATAGGCATCACGTCTGTGACAAGTAGACCGACTCCTGCCTGCATCTACTACTATTACTCCACACATCGACCGCTATCCAGCATGCATCTAGAGTATTAAGTTCATAACAATAGAGTAACGCTTTAAGCAAGATGACATGATGTAGAGGGATAAACTCATGCAATATGATATAAACCCAATGTTTTTATCCTCGATGGCAACAATACAATACGTGTTGTTTCCCCTGCTATCAATGAGATCGAGCACCGCAAGATTGAACCCAAAGCTAAGCACGTCTCCCATTGCAAGAAAGATCAGTCTAGTAGGCCAAACCAAACTGATAATTCGAAGAGACTTGCAAAGATAACCAATCATACATAAAAGAATTCAGAGGAGATTCAAATATTGTTCATAGATAATCTTGATCATAAACCCACAATTCATCGGATCTCGACAAACACACCGCAAAAGAAGAGTTACATCAAATAGATCTCCAAGAGAATCGAGGAGAACTTTGTATTGAGATCCAAATAGAGAGAAGAAGCCATCTAACTAATAACTATGGACCCGAAGGTCTGAGGTAGACTACTCACACATCATCCGAGAGGCTATGGTGTTGATGTAGAAGCCCTCCGTGATCAATGCCCCCTCTGGCAGAGCGCCGGAAAAGGCCCCAAGATGGGATCTCACAGGTACAGAAGGTTGTGGCGGTGGAATTAGGTTTTCGTGGTGCTCTTCGATGGTTTGGGGGTATGTAGGTATATATAGGAGGAAGAAGTAGGTCGGTGGAGCCACAAGGGGCTCACGAGGGTCGAGGGCGCGCCCAGGGGGGGGTAGGCGCGCCCCCTGCCTCGTGGCCTCCTCGTTCGTTTCTTGGCGTCCACTCCAAGTCCTCTAGATCACGTTTGTTCCGAAAATCACGTTCCCGAAGGTTTCATTCCGTTTGGACTCAATTTGATATTCCTTTTCTGCAAACACTGAAATAGGCAAAAAAACAGCAATTTAGGTTGGGCCTCCGGTTAATAGGTTAGTCCCAAAAATAATATAAAAGTATATAATAAAGCCCATTAAACATCCAAAATAGAATATATAATAGCATGGAACAATCAAAAATTATAGATACGTTGGAGACGTATCAACTAGGCAGGCCTTTTTAACCTATATGGGCCTCTGTTGGGCCCTGCCACGTGTCGACGTATCATAGGCATGTCTCCTCCAATGGACGGGCGACATCTGGCGCAACCGAGGAGCAGACACGTGTTTCCTCCGGCCAATGTGAATTTTACACGTGGAAAATCACCATTGGTCCAGGCTGTTAACGGGTTATCGGATCAAAAACCAGACCCGATAGCTTAATGGCGAGCCGTTATTGTGGATGCCACGTGTCAGTCACCCTTGACGAAAGCACTTCTATGACGCACGATTTATCCTCATGGAAGTTGACACTTCCGTGATGATAATTTCGGTAATGTCATGGAACTTTCTACGACAGCACAGGTATGACTATCTTGATTCTGTCATAAAATTGTCATGGATGTACATGCACGACAGAAAACGTGACCTACTGTGACAAACACATATCATCACGGAAGTGTCTTTTTTTGTAGTGAGAGTCTTGCCCTTAAGCCGTCGTCCCGGCCTAATGTGCGAGTGCATCGGCGAGTTAAAAGATCCTCAACGCCACTGTCAGATTGAATTGACTGACGAAGACATCAATAGTATGACCAAATCTCTGTTAAATGAGAGCTTGGAAGACTGCAGTAAAGTCGGGTTAAACTCTTTCTGTGTTCTCAACAAACCGCCAGCTGTAAGCTTTTAACGAATTTCGCAATTCAATCATATCTTCACTTGGATTGCCTTTCCATACCCATTTTAATGTTTTGTAGACTGATTCACCTTTTTGGACCAAGAAGCTACATGATAAACCAGCCAAGAAACCTCGGACAAAGACCAAGGCTATTAAAAAGCCGGCCAATAAGAAATCCAATACTTCCGAGTTATTTGACTTGGACGATAATGATGATTCGGAGGTAACCATTAACTCCCTTGGCTCATTTTTTGTACATCTTATTGATAATGATCACTATAAGGATGATACGGAGGGAAGCCAAGCCAATGCTGAAGAGGTAACTATCCTTTCCTCCGACTCTGAACCTCTGCCAAGACAGAAAATTCGTCAAGCAAGCCGGAAAGTAAGATTTTCCCATCCTTTAGCTTATTTGGATGCCAACTTTCTTTTGAAGAAGCACCAACATGAAGCTCGCCGCACAACCCGGAACAGCGACGACGGAATTCTTTCCTCCGGCTTACCAAACACCCCAGCACCTCGCAAGCGTCGACCGGAGGTTTCAAATATTTCTGACTTAACTTATCCCAAGGCGGGTCTTTTTTGACAACCTCTTAACCCGTCTAATTCAAACTATCAGGGCACATCTCATTCCTCCTCCGGCGACTCAACTGGGACTCAAATCCCGGCTTTCAAGACTGTGCCTGGGTGAGAATATTTAATCTATCCGCTTTGAATCATGCACTTATTTGTCATATTAACTCTGTCTGATGCTTCCTTTTCAGTTCTATGGCAAAGCCCAGCAAAAAACAGAAAATTGACAAACCGGCTGAAGAGCCCAAAAATGTCGATCTGGAACATCGTGCCACAACTGAGACTTTGCATCAAGTATCAGAAGCTGTTAAAGATGATCCTCCTCCAGAAGACCAAACCATTACCCAAGATGCCATGGGTGTTGATCCAGAAAATGATAAACCGCCCAGTCCTGCTTAGCCAGCTAAGGAATTTGATGATATAATGATCACTGGAACGGCTTACCAGGCCCCAGGGAACCCCATTGCCCTGTTCAAACACAGCGCCAAGGAGGAGTTCTCTGCTGTTGACAAAGGCAAATGGAAAGTTGACTTGGAAAGCTATTCTCAATTTAGTGCTCAAGAAATTCATTCTCATTACTTGAACTGCCTTCACACCAGCCGTGACTTTGAAGTCGGCTTGTCAATTTGATGAAGGAGCGCTTTGAGGTAATCCAGCACAATCCTCTTCATAAACATACCTCTATCAGCTGCCAAGTCTATAGAATATGATAGAATTAAATATACTGTAGACTTTTAGATAGTCATAAATGAATGAAGATCAAAACTAGTAGCCCCCAAGGGCCGGATTAAACTATCAAATTAAGCCGGGACTTTAATTAGCAGTGATCAGCTTTGCACCTGTAGCCCCCAAGGGCCGGCTTAAACTATCAAGTTAAGCCGGGACTTCAATTAGCAGTGTTCAATTTTGCACCTGTAGCCCCCAAGGGCCGGTTTAATCAGCATGAATAAAACCGGCCTCATCATAGCTGAAACAAGATCCAAATATGTAGCCATTATAATCCGGATCATATAATTTTGCCGGGTCATCAAAGAAATTTGTCTTGTCAAAAGAGCAATAGGCATTAGCCCCCAAGTGCCAAGGAAAATACTTGTATTATGCTTGGGACTTCCGAAATAATCATGATCATAATACCTTCCATGTTGTTCATGTCACAGGCTAAACTAAATGAGAAAGAATCCCAAGTCAAAGATCTGAAGGCCAATATTCAAACTCAACAATCTAAGACTTCAAAGGCCAAATCAGAGCTGAAGACCGCGTTGGAAAGCATTGAGTAGTTGAAACAGAGCTTCAGTGCTGATAGAACCGGCTGGGAGACCGAGAAGGCAGCTTTACTAAAAAGAGTGGAGGATGCCGAAGCAGCCCTTAAACTGGCAACGGACGAGTTGTCCAGTTTAAAGCATCAAATCAACAGCATGCCATCGGCCATCTTCGGTAAGTAACAAAAAGTAGTTTCCTTTGCACCAACAATATATCATAATCATCTGCTGGTTTACCAATAATTTTACTGATGTAGGCTCCCGAAGCACCAAGTTGGGTTCAGACATGCGTATCAAGCTCAAGGTTGTCTATACTCTGGTGAAGCAGCTATATACTGGTGCTCAACGGACAATATGCGCTGCTATTCATAAGAAATAGCCGCCCTCCCTCATCAAGGAAACACTTGAAAAGCTATCGGTGTTGCCCCAAAGGATTGAGGATTTAAAACGATCAGTTGCCAGAGCCGGCGCCATGACTGCCCTAAGCCGGGCAAAGGCATGGCAAGTAGATCTTGATCCAGAAGATTTGGCTAATGGCTGCCCGAGTGTAAAAGAAGACGGGTCTCCCTTCAGCGCTGATGACTTTGAAAAAATAGCAAGGGAAATGCGTCCAGTAGCAAGAAAATTGGCTGAAGACATAGACCTTTCCCAATATCAGGCAGCTTATGATGCTGATAATAAGAAGGTGAAGGCGCTGGTTCATCAGGAGGTGGATCTTATCCCGCCGACTCGTAAGCATACCTTCGTGTCTGACATCGATCCATCAAATCTTATAGATGATGAGGCTGTGTTTAGAGCTTTGACTAGTATCAACTGGGCCACCCCTGACTTCCAGCAAATGGGTAATCAAGAAGAAGAAGGAGCACGGGATGACCCGGAGGCTTCGACCCGCCAAGAATAGAGGCCTTAATTCAAGAGCCGGTTTACCAGTCATAGCATTTGGATGCTATGTCCCAAAAAACACTTATCCTTTTGGGCCGTCAGATACCTTGTAATAGGCTAATTTAAACAATCCTAGTCTGTCACGCCATCGTGCATGTTTTATTTTGCATAATACTGTTGATCCATCATTTTGAAGATCCGCAACTTATGCTTATAATATCATCAATTATGTACACCATGCTTATCATTGTTTCCTGCACATAAGCAGATAACAAGTGCCCTGGCGGTTTACCCCGGGGCGGATCACAACACCCCATATAAAAAACCACTGATGACTAAATAGTCCATAACCAGGGCCGGTTTATTAGAACCTCATATAATCATAACAAAATAAATATCATACCTGTGATATTTGTTCACACTGCCGGCTTATCATACGTCGTGCAGTAAGGGTAACAGCCCAAAGACAGAGCACAACACCATGTTCAATTTATTCATACCGTCGGCTTATCACGCCATATGCGGCAAGGGGTAACATCCCAAAGCTTAGAGCACAGCACTCCGAGCATATAATCATCATACACTGGTGACTTAAAGTCCAAAACCAGGCCGGGTTAATAAAACTCCGGATAGATTCATATAAGAACCATAAGGCAACATGGCCCTTATCGAGATTTCAACCATGTATCAACATGGTACAAAAGATCAATCTCAAAAAATGTTCAAATCAAATATGAATTAGAAAAAACAGAAAACAAAGCATTCATAGGATGCCAAGCCTCCATGTTAAGCGTTATTCAAGGGCCACGCAGCTGCTGAGTTAAACCTTAATTCAAACCCGTAAGCTGGACCTCACATGACCAATCGCTGTTTTAACTTCAGGGTCTTTTCAAGATTGATTGTCAAAAGTTTGGCGAGTCATTCCAGGATTACCTGGTCGGAGTGGCAGGCAAACAAAGGCAGGATAACCCGGATTTTTTTGGTGAATACACCTGGTATCCAAGCCTATTAGAAGGGTCAACAAAGTTCTGTTTATTAACAAGAAGCCCCCAAGTAATATTTCATTCCAGGCATATAAGCCGGATCAGCAGGGTAGTCATAGCTATGCTCAATGAGCAGGAAGCCCCCAAGTATTTTATAATCATGGCGTACAAGCCGGATCAAGAGGGTAGTCATAGCTATGCTCAATAAGCAGGAAGCCCCCAAGTAATTGTATGAAGTGAAAATAAAGACTCATATTCTCAGAAATGAAACGACAGTGGCCCTGGATTATCAAGGATGTCTGCTTTATTATATTCATCATAATATATACATTGATATAAGTACGTACATCACAAGAGCCGGTGGCTCAAGTATAACAAGGCCGAAGATGAGCAATATTCCACGGCCGGCGGGTCTCCTCCTCCGACGTGCGTGAGTCCTTGTGGTATCAAACATCGATGAGGTAGTATGACCCGTTGTTCAAATTTTTGCTGACCACAAAGGTCCCTTCCCAAGGTGGGGATAGCTTGTGCATATCAGTTTGATCCTGGATAAGCTGGAGCATCAAATCTCCTTCTTGAAAGGTCCTGGTTTTAACCCGACGGCTATGATAACGACGCAGATCTTGCTAGTAAATCGCCGAACAAGCCGCCGCAAGGTCACGCTCCTCATCCAACTGGTCAATAGCATCCTGACGTGCTTTTTCATTATCAGCTTCAACATAAGACACCACACTGGGCGAGTTGTGACGGATGTCACTAGGGAGAACCGCCTCTGCTCCGTAGACCATGAAGAAAGGCGTGTAACCCGCAGATCTGTTGGGAGTAGTATTGATACCCCACAACACTGAGGGAAATTCCTCCACCCAACAACCCAGTGTCCTCTGCAAAGGGACCATAAGCCGGGGCTTGATGCCTCTCAAAATTTCTTGATTGGCTCTTTCAGCTTGGCCACTGGACTGGGGGTGAGCCACTGATGATACATCAAGATGAATATGCTCTTGTTGACAGAACTCTTTCATAGCACCCTTGGACAGATTAGTGCCATCATCAGTTATAATGTTGTGTGGATAGCCAAAACGAAAAATCACATTTTTAACTAATTGAACTGCTGTCGCCGAGTCACACTTACTGACCGGCTCTGCCTCAACCCACTTTATGAATTTGTCAACCACCACCAGAAGGTTGGTCTTTTTATCCTTGGACCTTTTGAAAGGCCCAACCATATCAAGCCCCCGGACTGCAAACGGCCATGTAATTGGAATCATCCTCAATTCTTGAGCCGGCACATGAGCTCGTCTTGAAAATTTCTGACAACCATCACATTTACTGACCAAATCCTCTGCATCAGCATGAACCATCAGTTAATAAAACCCATGATGGAAAGCCTTGGCTACGAGAGACTTAGAGCCGGCATGATGACCAAAATCTCCTTCATGAATCTCTCATAGAATCTCACGGCCCTCCTCAGGAGAAAGACAACGTTGAAACACCCCTGTGACACTGTAGTGGTGCAACTCTCCATTGACAGCAGTCATTGACTTAGACCGCCGGGTTATCTGGCTGGCCAAAGTTCCATCTTCAGGTAATTCGCGCCAGGTCATATAAGCCAAATATGGGACTGTCCAATCGGGAATAGCATGAAGAGCCGCCACCAACTGCGCCTCCGGGTCAGGAATAGCAAGATCTTCCTCCATAGGCAATTTTACTAAAGGATTTTGCAGAATATCAAGGAAAACATTAGGTGGTACCGTCTTACGTTGGGATCCTAGCTGGCTCAAAGCATCAGCCACCTCATTTTTCCTGCAATCAACATGTTCCACTTGATAACCTTTAAAACGACCAGCAATAGCATTGACCTCTCGGCAGTAAGCCGCCATGAGTGGATCCTTAGAATCCCAAGTGCCTGAAACTTGCCGAGCCATCAAATCTGAGTCGCCAAAACACCTCACCCAGCTTAAATTCATCTCTTTCGCCATCCGAAGACCATGGAGCAAGGCCTCATACTCAGCTACATTGTTAGTACAAGGGAACATCAACCTTAAAACATAACAAAATTTATCACCTCGTGGGGAAGTCAAAATAACTCCAGCCCCCTAGCCTTCCAAATGCCAAGATCCATCGAAGTGAATAGTCCAATACGTGCTATCCGGCTTCTCCTCAGGCACCTGCAGCTCAGTCCAGTCATTGATAAAATCCACAAGTGCTTGAGACTTGATAGCCGTCCGAGGCATATACTTCAAACCATGGGGTCCAAGCTCAATGGCCCATTTGGCTACCCGACCTGTGGCTTCTCTGTTTTGAATAATATCCCCCAAGGGAGCAGAACTCACCACAGTGATGGGATGACCAAGGAAATACTGCTTCAGCTTATGACTAGCCATGAACACTCCATATACAAGTTTCTGCCAATGTGGATACCTCTGCTTGGATTCAATGAGGACCTCACTAATATAATAAACCGGCCGTTGAACCGGTTACTCCTTGCCTGATTCCTTCCTTTCCACAACAATCTCCATGCTGACAGCTCGGCTATTGGCAGCCACATATAACAACAAGGGCTCCTTGTCAATAGGAGCAGCAAGGATCAGCAGCTCAGCTAACTATTTCTTCAAAGCTTCTAACGCCTGATCAGCAGCATCACTCCAAACAAAGTGATCTGTTTTCTTCATCATCTGGTATAGAGGGATAGCTTTTTCACCCAACCGGCTTATGAACCGGCTTAAGGCCACAATACGACCCGCCAGACGCTGAACATCATTAATACATGTCGGCTTAGCCAAGGAAGTGATAGCCTTGATTTTCTCCAGGTTAGCTTCAATGCCCTGTTCAAAAACCAGAAAACCCAAGAGCTTGCCTGCTGGTACACCAAAGACACATTTGGCCGGGTTAAGCATCATCTTGTAGACCCGGAGATTGTCAAAGGTCTCTGTCAAATCATCTATAAAAGTCTCTTTCTTCCTTGATTTCACCACAATATCATCCACATAAGCATGAATATTGCGCCCAATCTGACCATGAAGGCAATTTTGAACACACCGCTGGTAAGTCGCCTGGGCACTCTTGAGCACAAAAGGCATAGACACATAGCAGAAGGCTCCAAAGGGAGTGATGAAGGTTGTCTTGTCCTGATCCTTAACTGCCATCTTGATCTGATGATACCCTGAATAGGCATCCAAGAAACTCAAACACTCACAACCCGTCGTAGCATCAATAATCCAGTCAATACGAGGGAGAGCGAAAGGATCGATCAGGCATGCCTTATTAAGGTCTATGTAATCCACACACATGCGCCAAGTACCATTTTTCTTAAGTACCAGCACCGGGTTAGCCAACCATTCAGGATGAAAAACTTCAACAATGAACCCAGCTGCCAAGAGTCGAGCCATTTCTTCACCAATGGCCTTATGCCTCTCTTCAGTAAAGCGACGAAGGAATTGTTTGATTGGTTTAAATTTTGTATCAATATTGAGAGTGTGCTCAACGAGTTCCCTTGGTACACCTGGCATGTCTGAAGGCTTCCATGCAAAGATGTCCCGGTTCTCACGGATGAACTCGATGAGCGTGTTTTCCTATTTCGGATCCAAATTAGCACTGATACTGAACTACTTGGATGAGTCACTGTCGGTGTCAAAACCGGCGGATCTCGGGTAGGGGGTCCCAAACTGTGCGCCTAAGGCGGATGGTAACAGGAGGCGGGGGACACAATGTTTACCCAGGTTCGGGCCCTCTCTATGGAGGTAATACCCTACTTCCTGCTTGATTGATCTTGATGATATGAGTATTACAAGAGTTGATCTACCACGAGATCATAGAGGCTAAACCCTAGAAGCTAGCCTATGGTATGATTGTTGTTGTCCTACGGACCAAACCCTCCGGTTTATATAGACATCGGAGGGGGCTAGGGTTACACAGAGTCGGTTACAAGGGAGGAGATCTACATATCCGTATTGCCAAGCTTGCCTTCCACGCCAAGGAGAGTCCCATCCAGACACGAGACGAAGTCTTCAATCTTGTATCTTCACAGTCCAACAGTCCGGCCAAAGGATATAGTGTGGCTGTCCGGAGACCCCCTAATCCAGGACTCCCTCAGTAGCCCCCGAACCAGGCTTCAATGACGATGAGTCCAACGCGCAAATTGTCTTCGGCATTGTAAGGCGGGTTCTTCTCCAAATTCTGAATACCTGCTGAGTAGTGTCCGTCTTCCCATAAATGTTGCACTTCTTGGCTTTCGCGCCCAATAATGGCTATCTTCCACGTGTCGAGCGAATGCGAGAAGCCAGGGCATTTTTACATTTGCCACCCTAGCCATGTGAGTAAACTCTCTATTAAAGAGACGGGGATTCTTAGATCCAGATCACACCATCCTCCCACAGAAAGTATCCATCGGAGCGCGCCCGGAAAAATCCATTCCCCCATGGCCGGCCATCGCAGCTCCTCTTCTCGCTCCCGTAGCCCTAAGCCTGGTGATTGGAAGAAGTGTTCCGTCCCGCACAGCCAATTAGTAAAGTTACAGACCCAGGGATTTCTCCCTCCAGTGTATATGGTCCCCGTTCGAGCCGGGCTCGCCACCTATAATGGCGGGGAGCAAACGGAGAGCTTTCCCAATCCCTCCAAGGGGGAGCGGATATGCCTTGTCCCTTATTTATTAAGGGGACTCGGATTTCCAATCCATCCGTTCCTCCACGGGCTCCTGGAGTTTTATGGCCTCCAGCTGCATAATCTCACCCCTGCTTCCATATTACACATCACTGGTTATGTTGCCCTTTGTGAGTTGTTTCTAGGCTGCGAAGCTCATTTCGAGCTGTGGAAGAGGCTATTCTGCCTTGTGCCCCGTACACAGAAGGGGTCAATATATCAAGTGGGCAGAGCAGAAATATGGCGCATCGCCGGGACCGGATACCTTTCCGGTACCCCGAAGAAGACGTCCGAAGATTGGCCTTCGGAGTGGTTTTATATGGAGGACGTCCCCATTCCATATCCTATCCAGATTGGTCTTCCCGAGTTCGACAATGCCCCTTTGAAGAAACGCCGAAGCTGGCGCCCCCGGAGCCCTTAGGAGGAAGATAATGGAGAAGTCCTTTACCTGATGGGCTGGATAAAGGTGTTGGCTCAATCAGAATAGACAATAATCGAGGTTATGTCAATATGCATAATGCGGGGGGTGCAGCCACTTAAATATCGAGGGCACCCCATGTGGCACTTTAACGGGGAAGATGATGCCACCCGCTGCGGGCGTAAGGGACCGGACTCGGTTGCTGCTCTAGCAAAAATTCTGTTCGATTTGTACAAGGGAAAGGAAGAGGAGTTCATCCGCATTAAGCCATGGGATGGATTCTCCATGTACAACCCTCCAAGCTGGGTGAGTTGTCACTTTTTACTCCCGTCCTTCCTGCATTCATCGTCATAAGTATTTACCTTGCCGTTTCATGGCAAGAACTGCGAAAAGCTGTTAGGGAGGTCAACAGCCCGCCTCCACAACCGGAGGATCCTGACCGGGCCCTCGATCCCGGACTCGAAGAGGATCCGGACATATTTGTGGAGCTGATCGACAGGATATTCTATCAATTAAGCTGTGATGATGCCATGGTTGCCATTATAGCTGACTATCCTGGGCTACTCCCTGCATCGCATGTAAGTAAAACCAGAGTCCCAACTTCCAAGAAGGATCCCCTTTTATGCACTTCACCTATCATACACATGTGGTGTCTTTCAGGGAAGACCCTCGGGACGCCATGCCGAACCCGCAGCGACTCGCCAACAAGGGGCACCAAAGCCGGGTAGGCTGAAAAGGAAGGCGGTCAGGACTGAGACGCCGGCGCAGAGGTATGATACAGAACCTTGCTCCGTGGTTGTCGTCTTTTAAAATATAATAACAGCATGTTTCCTAGTACGAAAAACGCTCGCCGGGCTATATCCGGAGAGGTTTCCGATCACGCCTCCACCAGTCGGGCTCCAAGGCTGGACAGAGAGGCGGAAGCTAACACGGGGCGAACGCCGGATGCTCCTCCTACAGAGGATGTGGACAGACTATCCGCTACAAATTCTGAAGTAGAGAGCGCCATGAATCACAGGCGTCGTCGGGCCGTACTCCGTGATGCTTGTTTCTCCCAAGAGGCGTTTGATGCCTTTAACTTAGGAGACGCATACGTCCGAGCTGCTCAAAATGGTCTTGCCAGAGCCGCGGACCAGTATATAAAGGATATACGGGTAAGATAATATGGTGATTATATGTATCAGTAGCCCCAGAGACTTGAAACAGTTGACACAACTGATTTAAGGATCATTATTTGTGCAGGTTCTTACACAGAAGAATACCCAATTGTCTCAAGAGCTGGAAGAGTGCAAAGTCCAGCTACGGGCCGCGGTTGCCGCATTGAAGGAGTCTAAGAAGGCCCCCTCTGGTAACACTGGTTTCCATTGTAAAGAATGACAGGTACCAGATAATGTGCGACATGCATGCAAATCTAACAATAGATGTTGCAGATGACTCCAGAGTGAATCCGGAGGCCGTGCCAGGGGATGCAAAACATGCCAATCGACAGCTAAATGCTGGCGAGCGCGTGCTTACGCGCGTCATTCGGGAGAAAAATGATCTCCAAGACGCCAATATTCAGCTGGGCGTGGAACTGAAAAATGTTCGAGCCCAGCTTGCGGACTCCGTGGAGGAGAATAAGCGGCTTCGACGCGGCATTTTTAGTAAGTGCTTGAACGAACTTTTGAAAGAGTTCAGCAGAGAAGCCGGCTAACAGAGTTACGTCTGTAGGTATGCTGACGGGTCGTCCCGCGGAGGAGATGCCCGGGTCTGCGGGTGATGTTCTACCAGAGCTCTCACGACTGCACGAGCTAGTTCGGCAGGTGATGCAGGGCATTGCCCAAGCCTTGTGGCCATCTGCCTCCCCGCCAGGAGGCATGGGGGAGCTTATAGAGAAGCTCAAGGGAGCGCGATGGCGCTTTCAATTATGGAAGATATCAGCCTGCCGACAAGGTGCAAGGGAAGCCTGGGCCATGGTGAAGACGTGATATACCAGAGTTGACCCAAACCACATGGCTGAGGTCGGACCTGTGGGGCCCGATGGGAAAGAGATCCCCGTCAGTTTGGTGTATGACCAAGTAGAATTAGCCGCAAAGTATTCCCAACGGGATTGTAGGCTAGACAGCCTGTTGGATGGTATAGAAGAAGAATTTAGTCAGTCTAAGTGACTATGTAATTTAAGTGACATATGTAATGTCCCTAGCCGGATTGTAAATCATTTGTCATGGCGGACCTTTTCGCTTCGACCTCTGGACCCGATAGTCCGGAGTGTGTCCGAATACCCGCTCAGTTATGTAAAAACCGGGGTATGCATGGAAACCAGGCTTAGGGGTCATAAGTGCTTGAACAGACAAGTACCCAACTAGCTATGTTATATTACATGGATAGTAAGAAACATCTTCCAGGGAGAATAGTTCCGTTAAGGGTTCCTTTCCCTGGGTACGCATGCCCTAATGTGCATGTCCGAACTGCGAAAAGAGACGCAGGCTATAAACATCTGGGGGCATGTATTAAAATAAATAAAAAGTCATCTTTTGTTCACCGACCGAATATTCCCTTAAGAATGCTAGCTTTCGGCTTCACCCAGTCTGAGGTACACATCCGGCTGACCCGGCAGTAACAATCGCAGAGGTGCTCCCCTTATGCCCTAGCCGAATTAACTGGAACGTAGGGCATAAATACAAGAGCCAGGCAACCCAGCTTGGCCAAAACTTAAGTCATATCGATGCATATAATGGTGAAAAAAAGGTACATGCGGAAGAATAAAACATGTGTGGGTCATGAAGCCCAGAAAAATAGTTATATTAAGCTTTTGTATAAGAAGCCCCCAGGTATAATGAGCGCGGTTAGTGCGTCAATACTGTGTAGTCAAGACACAAGTTAGCCTTTTAAGGCCTTGAGGAGAAAGAAAAAGAAGAAAGAAAGAGAGAAAAGACAGATAACGAATGTGCAAAAAATGGACGGGGGTGAGGAGACGAACACAGAGTCCGGCGCTAGGCGTAGAATCTTCGGAGTCTGGCTGCGTTCCATGGGTTTGGCTCGAGTCGATTGTCTGATGCATCCCGCAGATGGTACGCTCCACCGGTCAGAACCTGGTCAATAATGAAGGGACCTTCCCATTTGGGCTTGAGTTTGTTCTTTTTCTTCTCCGGCAGGCGTAGAACTAGTTCGCCAATGTTATAAGTTTTGGCCCGTACTTCTCTGCTTTGGTACCTTCGAGCCTATTGCTGATAGAATGCGAAACGTGCTTTTGCCACGTCGCGCTCCTCCTCCAGGGCGTCCAAACTGTCCTGTTGATCAAGCTCGGCCTCTTTTTCTTCATACATGCGCACTTGAGGTGAGTCATGAATTATGTCGTAGGGTAGAACCGCCTCTGCGCCGTACACCATAAAAAATGGTGTGTATCCGGTAGTGCGATTCGGCGTGGTCCGCAGCCCCCATAGTACGGAGTCGAGCTCCTCTACCCAGTGCGTGTTATACTCCTTTAAGGACCACACTAATCTGGGTTTGATGCCGCTCATGATAAGACCATTTGCTCGCTTGACTTGACCGTTAGTTTGCGGGTGATAGACACAAGCATAATCGAGATTGATGCCCATGTTGCTGCACCAAAGTTTCACCTCATCGGCTGTAAAGTTCGTGCCATTGTCAGTGGTGATGCTGTGGGGGACGCCATAACGGTGTACAACCCCAGATATGAAGTCTATCACCGGTCCGGATTCGGCCATTTTAACGGGTTTGGCTTCTATCCATTTGGTGAATTTATCCACCATGACCAGTAAGTATTTTTCTTATGGGTTCCCCCTTTGAGGGGTCCGACCATATCAAGCCCCCAGACCGCAAAGGGCCAAGTAATGGGGATCGTTTGGAGAACGATAGGCGGCATATGGCTTTGGTTTGCAAAAAGCTGGCAACCGACGCAACGTTGGACCAGATCATGTGCATCTGCTCGGGCTGTCGGCCAATAGAAACCTGTACAGAAGGCCTTGCTTACAAGGGCCCGGGCTGCGGCGTGGTGGCCGCCGAGTCCAGCATGGATTTCTGCCAAAAGCTTCCGCCCTTCCTCTTCGGAGATGCACCTTTGAAGGACCCCGGTAGTGCTTTACTTATAAAGCTCTCCCTCGTGGACCTTGTAGGCTTTAGATCGCCGCACTATGCAGCGTGCCTCATTTTGGTCCTCGGGTAGTTCCTACCTAGTTAGGTAGGCCAGGAATGGTTCTGCCCACGGGGCGATGACGGCCATTATCACGTGGGCTGAAGGTGTTATTTCGATGGCAGAGCCTCCGATTATGTCAGAGTGTTCAGTATCTGGTGTTGTGGCCGGGTCCGGACTATTGTTACCGGTGTCCCCTTCCCATACCACGGATAAAACAACCTTTCCAAGAAGATGTTAGGTGGGACAGTGTCGCGCTTAGCGCCGATACAGGCGAGGATATCCGCCGCCTGATTGTTTTCCCGAGCCACATGGTGGAATTCAAGCCCCTCGAACCGAGCTGACATTTTGAGGTCGGCGTTGCGATATGCCGCCATTTTTGGATCATTGGCATCGAAGTCTCCATCTATTTGGGATATTGCGAGGTTCGAGTCCCCACGCACCTCCAGGCGTCGAATGCCCATGGAAACTGCCATCCGAAGACCATGTAACAGGGCCTCGTATTCGACTGTGTTGTTGGAGTCTGTGTACAATAATTGGAGTATGTATTGGACTGTATCTCCGGTGGGGGACGTCAGGACGACGCCAGCCCCCAGACCAGCCAGCATTTTAGAGCCGTCGAAGTGCATGATCCAATTGGAGTACGCGCCGTACTCTTTCAGGAGTTCGGCTTCTGTCCATTCGGCAACGAAATCGGCCAGTACTTGCGACTTAATGGCTCGCCGAGGTTTATACGTTATGTCAAACGGGAGGAGCTCGATGGCCCATTTGGCAATCCGGCCCGTGGCATCGCAGTTCTTTATTATGTCGTTGGGTGGTACTTCCGAGGCCGTCGTGATTGAACACTCTTGAAAGTAGTGTCGTAGTTTCTGGGATGCCATAAATACCGCGTATGTTATCTTTTGATAATGTGGGTACCGTGATTTGCATGGAGTGAGGACAGTGGATACATAATATACCGGCTTTTGGAGTGGGAATTTATGTCCGTCCGTCTCTCGTTCGACGACGAGCACTGCGCTTACAACTTGATGAGTAGCCGCTATATATAACAGCATTGGTTCGCCGGCATTTGGCGCGGGCAAGATTGGGTTGGTGGCCAAGATGGCTTTTATTTCTTCCAATCCGGTTGTGGCCGCGTCCGTCCACTCAAAGTGTTCGGTGCGCTGAAGAAGGCAATAAAGGGGTAATGCTTTTTCTCCTAATCAGGAGATAAAGCGGCTTAAGGCCGCCACGCATCCAGTTAACTTCTGGATTTGCTTGAGGTCAGTTGGGATAGCCAACTGTGGTAGAGCTCGGATTTTAGCCGGATTTGCTTCAATTCCTCTACTGGAGACAATGAAGCCTAGGAGCTTTCCGGCGGGCACGCCGAAAACGCATTTTTCCGGATTAAGCTTAATGTCGTATGTTCGGAGATTGTCGAACGTGAGCCTCAAGTCGTCTATTAAGGAGTCGACGTGTCTGGTTTTAACGACCACATCGTCTACGTATGCCTCCATTGTTTTGCCGATCTGCTTTTCCAGACATGTCTGAATCATGCGTTGATACGTAGCGCCGGCGTTTTTGAGCCCGAAGGGCATTGTGTTGAAATAGAAGGGGTCGTACGGAGTAATAAATGGTGTTGCGGCTTGATCAGACTCCGCCATCTTAATTTGGTGGTAGCCGGAATATGCGTCGAGGAAACACAGTGAGTCGTGTCCCGCAGTAGCGTCGATAATTTGATCGATGCGGGGGAGGGGGAAGGGATCCTTGGGGCAAGCCTTGTTAAGGTCCTTGAAATCGACACATAGGCGCCAGGATTTATCCTTCTTTGGTACCATCACCAGGTTTGCTAGCCAGTCCAGATGTTTTATTTCTCTAATGAATCCGGCCTCCGGTAACTTGGCTAGCTCCTCTCCCATGGCTTGTCGCTTAGGTTCAGAGAAACACCGAAGAGCCTGCTTGACCGGCTTGAATCCTTTTAAAATGTTAAGGCTATGCTCGGCCAACCTACGTGGGATTCCTGGCATATATGAAGGATGCCAGGCGAATATGTCCCAGTTCTCGCGCAGGAACTCCCGTAATGCAGTGTCTACAGCGGGGTTTAACTGTTCCCCGATGGATGCTGTTTTTGTAGGGTCCGTTGGGTGGACTTGGAATTTGACTATTTCATCTGCTGGTTTAAAAGAGGTGGACTTGGATCTTTTCTCGAGTATCACGTCGTCCCTGTCCACTGTGGAGCGCAGCGCAGTTAATTCCTCAGCCGCTAGGGCTTCGGATAACGCCTCGAGGGCCAGTGCGAATGTCTTGTTTTCGGCACAGAGTGCTGTGTTCGGATCACTAGCTAGAGTGATGATTCCATTGGGCCCGGGCATTTTGAGCTTCATGTACCCGTAATGGGGTATGGCTTGGAAGATCGTGAATGCCTCCCGCCCTAGGAGGGCGTGGTATCCGCTACTGAACGGGGCCACTTGGAATGTAATTTCTTCGGACCTGTAATTCTCGGGAGTGCCGAATACCACATCTAGTGTGATTTTCCCAGCGCAACGTGCCTCCCGACTGGGGATGATTCCTTTGAAGGTCGTGCTGCTTTGCTCAATGCGGTTTCTGTCTATTTCCATTTTCTGAAGAGTCTCCTCATAAATGAGGTTTAATCCATTGCCGCCATCCATGAGTACTTTAGTAAGCCGAAAGCCGTCCACTATTGGACTGAGGACCAAGGCGGCTGGTGCTCGGACTGTTCGGAATTTAGGTTCGTCACTGGCATTGAAGGTGATAGCCGTGTCGCTCCATGGATTTATTGCTGCCATGTGGTAGACTTCGGCAAGGCTGTAGAGTGCTCGCTTACGCCTATTATTTGAGGCGAAGGTCTCGAAGACTGTCAATATTGTATTGTCATCCACGGGATGGTGCCCTGCGGTGTTTTAAATGAGGAGATCTTCACCGCTCTTGGCCACCTGCCGGAGTACCCAACATGCTCTATGGCTATGTGTTGGTATGGTATCCGCTGTACTGTGAATTTTGCAGGGCCCGTTAAGCCATCCCTCCAATACGGTTCCACGCCCTGTAGTGCTTTTGCTTCTTTGTAATTGAATCGGGCGACTTATGAGAGTGCACCATTTTAATTCGGACTGGGGGCTTTATCAGAGCCAGATCATCCCAAAATTTTGTTTGGGTTTTCCAGGCGCTTTCCATTGCACAGTACTTCCATACTATGGCTGCCAAGTCTGCGAAGAGTGTTATGTCACGACGACTTATGGCATTGAGGATTCCCTTGTCCGTGCAATTATTGCAAAAGAATGAAATTGCGTCTTCCTCGCAACAGTCCTTAACCTTGTTCATTACAAGGAGGAATCTGGCCCAATAGTGATGTACTGTCTCCTGGGGCTCTTGCCTAATGTGGGAAAGATCGTTTATATCTGGGTGGGTGGGTGGATTTATGTCCGGACCTTGACCCGGTTTGAGACCCAGGGGCGGAGGAGTTTCCGATCTTGGAAGTTCGGGCTCCGGTTTGCTGCCAGTGATCTGGCCTGTTGCCTGATTCTAGGTTCAGGGTTTGGGCGATGTCCTCCTGTGGACAGGTATCCGGCTCAGAGAGCTCGGGAATTCGGACATAGCTTGTCCTGAAGATAGAGGAAGAATCGCCGCATTGCTCCTCCACCACCGCTATCTGATGGGTGACCGGTGGAGAGTTAATCTCCCTTTGGTCGGGTTTAAGCCCAATCCGATCATAGTCCGTAAACCGGCGATGCGATCCAAGAGCTCGTTCAAAGAGGAGAGCTCCATTGGATTCATCTGCTCGGTAAGCTCCGAGCCGATGTGAAGGCTGTTTTCGATGACCCGAGAAGTCATCGTCGGCGCAGCGGCCGAACGGGCGGTCATGACGAAGCCGCCTAGCCGGAGAGTTTGGCCTACAGCCAGGGCTCCCCCAGAGGTGATGTTGTCCCTGACAACGAGACGAGCCATCCTTCCTTACGATGACGGCACAGTGGAACTCTCAATGAAAGCACCAATGTCGGTGTCAAAACCGGCGGATCTCGGGTAGAGGGTCCCGAACTGTGTGTCTAAGGCGGATGGTAACAGGAGGCTGGGGACACAATGTTTACCCAGGTTCGAGCCCTCTCTATGGAGGTAATACCCTACTTCCTGCTTGATTGATCTTGATGATATGAGTATTACAAGAGTTGATCTACCACGAGATCGTAGAGGCTAAACCATAGAAGCTAGCCTATGGTATGATTGTTGTTGTCCTACGGACTAAACCCTCCGGTTTATATAGATACCGGAGGGGGCTAGGGTTACACAGAGTCGGTTACAAGGGAGGAGATCTACATATCTGTATTGCCAAGCTTGCCTTCCATGCCAAGGAGAGTCCCATCCGGACACGGGATGAAGTCTTCAATCTTGTATCTTCATAGTCCAACAGTCCGGCCAAAGGATATAGTCCGGCTGTCCGGAGACCCCCTAATCCAGGACTTCCTCAGTCGCCAGGAACAAAGTCAACCAGCTTAGTGTCGTCTGCCGACTTAAACTTCAACAAGGGGTCGTGCTCTGTGGTTGACTTCTTCAAAGGTGTCATATCCGTTGGGTCAACATTATCTTTGTAAAACTTCAACTCCTCTGTTGCACCAAGCGTGGGTTTTCATTGGTCCTAACTAACGGTTGGCAAGCGATCCCCTATTTTGCATCCTGAACTCAAAAAGAGAATCACATCTCGATCCACAAACTGCCAAAAGCCTTTGTTATTCCATTCTTAGTGGAACGTCAACCTGTTTAACAACAATTTTCTAACAAACTTGCTAAATTCAACTAACTATAAAAAGAAGGGGGCTCTTACGCGACTAGGCCGAGGAAACAGACTCAGCATAAACAGCATCGCCCTCTTCACATTCCAAGGCTATCTTCTGATTCCCATGTACTGTGATGGTACCCTTGTAACCCGGCATTTTAAGCTGCAGATAAACATAACAAGGTCTTGCCATGAACTTAGCATAAGCCGGCCGCCCAAACAAAGTGTGATAAGGGCTCTTAATCTTAACCACCTCAAAGATCAATGTCTCAACTCTGGAATCATGATCATCACCGAAGGCCACTTCCAAAGCTATCTTACCCACTGGATATGCCGACTTGCCAGGCACCACACCATGAAAAATAGTGTTAGACGGCTTAAGATCCTTGTTAGCCAAACTCATACGATGAAAATTTTCATAGTAAAGGATATTGATGTTGCTGCCTCAATCTATGAGCACCTTAGTGAACTTGTAACCTCCAACCTGAGGCGCAACCACTAAAGCTAAGTGACCTGGATTGTCAACCCGGGGTGGGTGATCCTCACGGCCCCAAAGAATAGGATGTTCAGACCATTGCAAGTAACGGGGAATCGCCGGCTCAACTGCGTTCACCGCCATCTTATGAATCTTCTGGTCTCGTTTGCATAAACTCGTAGTGAACACATGATACTGTCCACTATTCAACTGATTCGGATTACTCTGATAACCAGACTACTGCTGCCGATTCCCTTGACCAGACTGCTGATTAAAACCACCTTGATTGCCTTGACCTTGGAAACCAGAGTTTGAGCCGCCACCACCAAAGCCAGGCCCATGAGAGCCGAATCCTAGGCCGCCATTCGGGACATGATTGTTCTGGAAAAAATTTGAGTTACTATACTCCCTCATGATGAAGCAATCCTTCCACAAATGACTGGTCAGCTTCTCTTGCGTACCGTGCTTTGGGCAAGGTTGGTTCATCATCGCCTCAAGGTTGAACTTTGGGCCGCCAAGTCGGGGCGGCTTTCCCTTCTGACGCTGATTATTATTTTGCGTATTGGTATTGGCCACAAAGTCTAAACCGCCCTTAGCCTTGCGTTTACCGTTGCCACCGCGACCTGCCGTGTTATGCTGCTGTCCCTTCGCATTGCCACTCTTCTTCCCCTTACCAGCCTTCTCCTCATCAGATTCGGGGTCTTTAGTGCTATCAGAGCCGACATATTTGACAAGAGCCGCCATGAGCTCCCCCATGTCATTGCAATGGCGTTTAAGCCGCCCCAGTTTCTGCTTAAGGGGAAGGAAATGACAGTTCTTCTCCAACATCAGGACTGCTGAACCGGCATTAATACTGTCCGATGCATGTATAACAACTGAGATCCGGCACACCCAATTGGTTGTCGACTCGCCCTCGCCTTGGACACAAGATTCTAAATCCAGGATTGACATGGGCTGCTTGCATGTGTCTTTAAATTTTTGGATGAAACGTGTTTTCAACTCCGCCCATGATCTAATGGAGTTAGCGGGCAGCCCTTTCAACCAAGTACGAGCCGGCCCATCCAACATCATGGTGAAATACTTAGCACATGCAGCATCACTAACATCCAACATCTCCATAGCCATCTCATGGCTCTCGATCCAAGCCTCCGGGGGTTGATCCGCTGTGTAATTAGGCACCTTTCGAGGGCCCTTGACATCCTTTGGCAAATGCTCGTTGCATAGAGCTGGCACTAAACATGGCACCCCCAGTGTTCTAGAGGTCACTCCTACCTCCACAGACGCTGACGAATAAACCGGGGATTGTTGCTGAGCCGCTAGCTAAGCCGCCAACTCCGCCTCTCGATGCGCCCTGCCCTGATCCACCAAAGTCCGGGCATCGGCACCACCGCGCGCCGGGTCATACCTACGAGGCTGGTTACGGTGTTGCTCACTCCTTGAAACTGATGGCGAGTCAATGTGCCTGCTAAAACTCCGGCTTGGTCGAAGGATTGAATGAATCCGTTCGCGACTATATGAATAAGCTGCCTGTTGAGCCACAACTGTCTGAAGAAGCTCTCTGGCCCTCCGTGTCTCTATTGCAGCCGGAGACTCGCCTTCAACTGGGAGAGCCAACAATCGCGTCGCCGCAGCAATCATGTTTTCCAAAGGGTTAGAATAATGACCCGGCGGCGTCGGAACATGCCGAGGCGGAGTCATATCCAAATGAGGCGGATCCACAGCACGCGGCTAAACCAGCGCTCCGGTCACGGGCGCCTCAACCGCCCGGTTCACCACAGGCGGGTCACTGGTCCCTGCCCCAGGCGTGTTGAAGAGGTTTCTCGCATCATAAACCGGAGGTAAGCGACTCTGGTGTCTCCTTCTCATGATGGCATTCGAAGCGTTTTGATCCAAGGTAAGCTGGAAAGACTCTGCCTGAATCCGTTGTGTCTGAGCGTCCAAAGCAGCTCGCTCCATAGCCATCCTAGCGTTCTCAGCCGCCAACTCCTCCTTGGCTTGAGCTATCTCATCTCGTAGTTTCGCCACATCAACCTGATGATGTTCTTGAGTGTCCGGGGTCACCTCCACCCCCATCAAAGTTGCCAAAGCCTCCAACAACTCTGTTAGAACTTGAGCCGGCGGGCGCGCAGAGCCGCTAGCACCAGCCGTCACTGCAGCTGTTGAGCTGGAGGTCATAGCCGCGGTGGTAGTTGAGCCGAGCGCTGGCTGTGTACCGGCCATGAAGATCGCTACCCTGTTCGGTGGCTCACAGGGGTCCGGAATACTGTCGCCAACAGAACAGCCCACAAGTCGGCCGTCTTGCAATTGATACATTGAATGGTCTCACTGGTTGATGATTCACCATCAGAGTAGATGGCTGCCTCACCATCAGACACAGATCCTTCCTCAAATTCCGCCCCATGGATGAAACCAACAAAGGCGCGCTTCACGGCGGGTTGAACCTTGGCGGGTCGTGCACGCTGAGCCATCTCGATGATGTCGGTGCAGGTGTCCGGCTCAGGGCCCGACTCGCCGATCTTATCAATGAAGACGCGGATTCCGCCGAAGGGAACCCGGTACACGTACTCAATCGAGCCGGCCTCGGGGCTCCAGCCAGCGTCATCGATGTAGAGCTTGCCGCGACGACTCTTGGTCATCCGGCCCACATCATATCCCTTGATCCCTGCAAAGTTGCCCTTCAAGAACTCGAAACCACCGTGCGCTGGCTCCACGATGGGCGCCAACTGTCGTGGACTTAACACGACAGATGTCCTAGCGAAAGGACTTAGTCGTGGAGCCATCGAATTAGGTTAGCTTAAAGGGGTTAATCGGGACAAAGGACACAGAGAGTTTATACTGATTCTGCCCCTCGCGGTGGAGGTAAAGGCTTACTCCAGTTTGGGATTGTATTGCTTGGGTTTCGATTACCAGGGAGCGAATACGCTTGACCTAGTTCTCGATCTTTTGTCTCTTCAGTTAACCCGCCGCCGGGTCACCCCTTTATATACGCAGGTTGATGCCCAACGGCTTACAGAGTCCCGGCCGGCTCATACACATTGTGTCCGGCTCGGTGACTAACTAAGATTGCCTTACAATACAAGTTATTCATGTGGCGGTTCATCCCCTTGGGCCTCAAGTCGCCTTTGGGTCTTGGGCCGTCAATGGGCTTGCTATGATTGATAAGTCGCCAGTGGTATGACCCGGCCCCTCCTGGGTGGTTCATACCCAATAGTTATATCCCCAACAGGAGCGGTACTACCGGTCATGAGTGCGGGCAACCAATGTGGGGCAGACAGTGGCAGTATTGTTCCCATGATGGGAGCGGCATTACCACCCTCTACCCTCGTATTACCGGGTAGAGAAAAACTTGAGCAATGGAAGAAAATATAAAACTCCTCGAAATGATGGGAAGGTAATGTGGGTACAAATTTGGTTGTACGTACATGTTTGATTCTACTCATACCTTCAAACAGAGACCCTCCTCTTATCTTAATAGTACAGTTTTCCTACGGCTCAATAAACAAATCGCCGGAACACCGTCTTTGCTCTTTTCCTTTGAGAGGGAACCTAATCGGCATGTGCCTTTATCGAATATACCTGTATAGCTCAAGCACATGATTAAACCGCAAGTTTTATTGTCATCCACATCAAAATCACTTAGGGATGAAAATGTCCTTTCACTTCACCACAAAGTTGGTTCAATTTGACCTAAGCATTACGACTTCCCGACCACAAGGTGAAATGTCAGGCCGGCTTTGACGATAGAGCAGAAACACGCCTTGGCTCAGGGATTGAGTTTAGTTCTTTGAGGACTTGATTGTAATTCCTTTGTTTTGGAATGCCTTTTGTTGTTGGAAGTGTTTTAATATAAATGCAGAGCCTTGTCCGTAAATAAAATTTCAACTTCTCTTTCGCTTCTCTAATCAGATTAACATAATGTGAAAAAAAAAGTGCAAGAATGAAATATACTCATGTATCCCAAAAAGCGCACGGACCCAGCCACATACGTTTCCCACAAATAAAATAAAAAAGAATACCTTTTAGTGTGGGATTTGAAACATAATATAATAAAATTAATGACTGAATTTAATATCTGAGAGTCAAGAAGTTATGAAACAACTCCGTTCATCAACTAGGGGGCACAAAATGAAATTCAGAGAGACGCAAATACGAAAGCAATTACAAATTGTTATGTGGTTGCATGAGTCGCGGCCCCGTTTCCGCGTCTATAGTCCGTTGAGGCGGGTCAATTTCTTCCTGAGCTTATCTAGATGGTGTTGCGTTGAATTTGCTGTGTTCCATTCTCAAACTATAGGTATACGTAAGTTTCGAGCATTGAAAAACCAGCGATATACTTTCAAACTTGTGGCACAATTTCCCATTGGCATGCCAAGATATCACTAGCCGAGCGTGCTCTGGAAAACAATACACCTATCCATAAGTTGTGTACACGGTTTATTTATATATAATATTTACTGAAATACATTTTGTCTAAAATTCTTACGTTTCATACTTCACTCGACGATATGTGATAGCTGAAAATTTATGTCCGCCAAATCAAACGCCTATTGAAGCTTCATATTACATTTCATTCATCGACGGAAACGTCTAGCGTTTTGTCCCAGAGCTTATACATTTCATTCATCGACAAGAAGGTGTAGCATTTTGTCCCGGAGCTTGAAGCTGACATACGCTGATAAGAAAGCCAGACTTTTCTTCTATTCCTTTAATCTTTTCTTTGGACGATCTGTTGATGTCTACATCATCTAACCTTTACTCGAGATGACGGAACTATGCTAGAGTAAAATCCTTTGTTACACCAGATGTACATTACCATGCATAAGAAAGCATTTGGCCGGTTTTCTACTAATTAAAACTTGCTTCCAGCTAGCTAGGGATGAGGGCAGAAATAAACTTGAGCATCTATAGCCGGGCTCGTCAAACCATCTCTCATACGCCCGCGGACGCGCCCGGTCAATGACCGGACAGGAGAGAGAAGGAAAAACATGACCTAACCGGATCCTTCATATCATCCCTATATGTTCGGGTTGTGCGCGAACTCTCGTAACCATCTCAAATGTAGGGAGGATATGGGGGCTCGTGGGCGCGCCCGGGCAGTCCGGCACGTTGGACACGTCCCCAACCCGAACCATATTTTGTCTTTTTTTATTAATTCTTTTCTTTCTCTCTTTTCATCTCCACCAATTACATGCAAGTGAACAGACATACGAGAAAGAAAATGATGAGTGTGGCTGCGCGGACAGACAAATAAGGAGCTCAAAATAGACACGCCCAGTCACTGACCGGGCGCGTCCGCGAACGTTTAAAGAGTCATATTTGCTATATTCGGCTGTAGATGCTCTGAAACTTGGTTTCAGTCACGTCCCGAGCACATTAGCTCGGCGGTAGCTCCATTTGTATGTACAAGATACATCCTCTTTTATCCATTTTGATGACAAGTATTTTCGGTCGGAGGGGGTATATAGAACGTAGTACCATTATGCGGCCGTCCACTTGTATGTAGTGGTCTGGAAAATTTTGTACGTCTCTACGGAGGGGGTATACCGAAACGACGGGGCACACGCCGCACCAACTTTGTACAGCTCTGACCGGACTTGAATGAGGAACCAAAATCGCGTGGGACGATCCAGAAGCACGTACGTATGGCTCCTCACGAGTTATTTCAAAGAAGCAACGTTCACCTGCCGCCGCACGCACGAAATCGAGACGGTCTGGCCCGCAAACTGCAGCGCAGTCCAGTCCATGCACACAAACAGAAGCAGGCACAGGCACGCCACCCGCAGGCCGCAGCTGTGCAGCAGCAGCTCTCGTGGAAAGAAACAGCCGCGAACGAACGAACGAAAGCGACTCTTCTTTTCTTTCTTGCCCCCAAAGAAAAGAAAAGAAAAAGCCCACCGGCGGTTTCAGAAAGCCCCGCCACCCAATCGCGCTGATCGACCCCGCAAGAAACGAAAAGTCACGGCCGCCCTCGATCGGACGAGACTTGCCTGCTCCCCCTCGATCGAGGTACGGGTAATGAAAAACCAAGAAACGAGGCGGGGATCGTGCGAAAACCGGAAGCCGCCTCCGCGGTTTTGGATCAGTTACCATGTGAGTCGCCGCGCTTTCCACCCTTCCTTGGGTCTGGTCTCCGTCCCCGGGTCGGCGGCGCCCATGGGAATGGAAAACATGGAATGCAATTAAACCCGTCCTAATCCAAAACCACGGCCCGTCGTCCATGGCTTGGCTTGGCTTGCTGCGCAGGCCAGGATTAATTTCTTTCTGGGCACTATAAAACGCGTGCCTCCTGCACCTGCAACCCACACCTCATCACAGTCCCATCCCCGTCATCTGCCACACAAGCCGTCCGTGTTCGTGCTGTTGTTCTCTCGCAAAGGTAATGTGGCTTGGGTATCTTGTCTGTTTTATCTGTTCAGTGCAATGCCGTCCGTCCGTTAGAGTTTGTGAGAGATGTTCTGTCTGGTTCTTGCTGGTTTTCTATTACGGGACTTTTTTTTATTTCTAACGAATGAATGAGATGCGACGATTCCCTCTGCCCGTTTCTTGTTCGGAACGTAGGGCTCTCCCAGCACCTTCGACGCGACCTCGCTGTCCGGACGGGCATTTCAATCCTATTTTCCTCCCGCAAGAACAAGAACCGCTGCTTTTTCTGCACAAAGATTATTCCTTGCCAACTTTTCGTTATGCCCTGTAGTTTGTGATACTATTATAGAGATAATATTACACTATAGAGAGGTAGTAGTAATCTTCTTGCTTAAGGGCATCAAAGAAAGAAATCGGCAGCCACTTGGTTGGGATCCGTTAGAAACCACCGCCACCTCCTTGGTGTTTCCCCATCGTTCCCGCACATGCCCTTTACGCTCTCTCTCTCTCCCTCGGATGCCCCCTGGCTTCTAGATTGTGGATTTGTGTTGTTGCGGTAGGCCCCCCGCTCGTTAGTGCCGGGTGAAGAAATCTTGCTTTTCTTCTACGACAATCTCATTGCGTGTGCCGGTGACTGCGAGGTACAGTACATTGTGCCCGTCGCCGTCAAATCCCCAACCTTTTTCCCTGTTCCCCACCTAATCCATCCAATTTGATATTTGCATCGGTTGAAAAAGAGAACCCATCCACTGCACCTGTCCAAATCGATCGACCTGCAGTTTATGCTCTCTCCAAAAAAAAAAAAGGTTGGCACTTTAGGGAAAAGCAGCCAAGCATATGCTAACTGGATCCCTGCGTAATTAGTGACACCATTAGACAGGTACACTAGTAATATTTTTTTAATTTGGCACAAGACCAATTCGGTTCGGTTCGGTGTTATCCACTATGTCATGTCAGCTTGAGAGCCGAGGCGGCCCTACCAATACCAATAACACTCTAGCCAGCCACCACCTGTCCCTCCAATGCTCTCACCACTGGGGGTTTGGGTTTGGGTTTTGCCTATTTATTTGTCCTCCTGGATCTTGCAGAAACCCTCCTCCGTTTGGCCTCTCTCCCCTGCTCCCTCCCCTGCACTGCTCCCCCATTGGTATGTCTGTCCGCGCCTCTGCTGTCACCCAGTTCTTTCCGTCCCCCCGTGCGCTCATCTTGGGGTGTGCTTTTGCTTGGATTCGTAGCTAATCTCGCCGGAAATCTTGGTCTTTGCGGCTCCGGGTAGTCAGTCATCCACCTTGATCGCTACTGGTTTCTTGCTCCGCTGCTTTTTCCCCGGGGGTTTCTTGCACTTCTTGCGGTTCGTTTCTGGTGGGGCGTCACCTCAATCCCGCCCGGGTTCTTGCTGACGCGTTTTTCGGCTTCTCTGCTCCGAATCCCTCCTAGATTCCCCGCACGGTTTCTGAGCGGACGCTTCCTCTTCTTTTCCCCAAATTTTTACTCCGAGCCAGTTGGAAAAGTTTAGTGCGAGCTCTCTCAAGGAGATTTTTGGTCAAGCGTAAGTTTTTGGTTAGCTTGGGATCTTGCCTGAGGAATGTGTCTCGGGTTTTGTCTGCCATTTTGCGGCCTTAGTCGCATCAATGATCTAAAAAAAAAATCAGCAAACCCGCTTGCTCAAGTTTGCCCCCTTTTTCTCTTTAGAAACATCTTCAGAGAACGACTGGTTTGCTGTGGAATCAGGAGTACTTGGTTAAGTTTGGCGCAAGATTAATGCTCGCTTTACCATCCCGTTACTTTGATTTCTTCGATCTGTAAGATTTTACTAGTCTTGGTAAAATCTCTGAGTAGTCTTGATTTCCAGGGTTTTTTTTTTTTTTTTTTGCGTCCTGCAGTAATATGACTAGTGTTGATATCCTAGTGGCTGTTGACTTGTGGTTCTTGCGCACGTAAATGCCCTGATTCTCCAAGGCTGGCTGCTAATCTTTACTTTGCTCTGCAGTTTTGTGTCCTGAGCCATGGCTGCCAAGCTGACCCGCCTCCACAGCCTCAGGGAGCGCCTTGGTGCCACCTTCTCCTCCCACCCCAACGAGCTCATTGCACTCTTCTCCAGGTGAGGATCTCAAAACATGTCTACCTGTATGTGAAATTAACCTCTGTTATGGATCCAAATCATGTTGACATGGTGCAAGTTTCATTCTCATCTTTAATTAGTAGTTTTTAGCACATCAAAATCAGCATTAGAAGGTGATGCATGCATATCTTTGGTACATCATAGTGAGGACCAGAGGAATTTGGATCATGTTGAAATGTTACATGTTCTTAGCTAGACTAGACTTCAGTATAATCTGGTAGACAGTGTAGTGCTGCTTACATAGTTCAGTCATAGGAAAAATATGAGGTGTAGCACTCATTTCTTTTTTCTCAAAAATACCACTCTTTGCAGGTATGTTCACCAGGGCAAGGGCATGCTTCAGCGCCACCAGCTGCTCGCTGAGTTTGACGCCCTGTTCGAATCCGACAAGGAGAAGTATGCACCCTTTGAAGACATCCTCCGAGCTGCTCAGGTAACATAACATCGGCGACTTTCCTGCTCAAGCGCCTGCCAGTTGAAATTTATACTCGAGGCGTTCTAATTCTCTTCCTTGATGTAAATGTAGGAAGCAATTGTGCTGCCCCCATGGGTTGCACTTGCCATCAGGCCCAGGCCTGGTGTCTGGGACTACATTCGGGTGAATGTTAGCGAGCTCGCTGTCGAAGAGCTGACTGTTTCTGAGTACTTGGCATTCAAGGAGCAGCTTGTTGATGAGCAGTAAGTTCCATGATGAAATCTTAACCAGTTGTAGGTGAATTTTACATTCTATTTGTAGTGAATAACCTTGTGTCTTTTTTTTGACAACAGTGCCAGCAGCAAGTTTGTGCTTGAGCTTGATTTTGAGCCTTTCAATGCCTCCTTCCCGCGCCCTTCCATGTCCAAGTCCATCGGAAACGGGGTGCAGTTCCTTAACCGCCACCTGTCTTCCAAGTTGTTCCAGGACAAGGAGAGCCTCTACCCACTGCTCAACTTCCTGAAAGCCCATAACTACAAGGGCACGGTAAGCTTCCAATACGTGGAACCAATCTTCTTGAATTCATAAATCACTTGTGAACATGACATGCTACAAAGAACCGCGTAATGATTTGATCCATGCGCTCTCAATAATGAAATGTCATTTTCAATTACAGACAATGATGTTGAACGACAGAATTCAGAGCCTTCGTGGCCTCCAGTCAGCCCTTAGGAAGGCAGAAGAGTATCTAGTTAGCATTCCTGAAGACACTCCCAGCTCTGAATTCAACCACAGGTTATTTCTATGCAACTTGCTCTTACGGTCATACCACATAGCTAAGGTTAAACTACTGCAAATGGAGTAGCTGCTCACGGTTTTGAAGTGCAGGTTCCAAGAGCTTGGTTTGGAGAAGGGTTGGGGTGACACCGCAAAGCGTGTACACGACACCATCCATTTGCTTCTTGACCTTCTTGAGGCCCCTGATCCGGCCAGCTTGGAGAAGTTCCTTGGAACTATTCCGATGATGTTCAATGTTGTCATCCTGTCTCCCCATGGATACTTTGCTCAATCCAATGTGTTGGGATACCCTGATACTGGTGGCCAGGTAAAGCTGCTTGGAAGCAATTTTCTGTTAGCTAGTTTTTTCAGGCTTCCTAGTTCTGATCTGACAGGATATTGTTTAACAGGTTGTGTACATCTTGGATCAAGTCCGTGCTTTGGAGAACGAGATGCTTCTGAGGATTAAGCAGCAAGGCCTTGACATAACTCCTAAGATCCTCATTGTATGTTTGAGATAACAATGTTGGACGTTGCAATTTCTAAGACCTTTGTATGTGTGAGTGACTGGGTAAATGTGCCCACCCAATTTTATTTTATGCAGGTCACCAGGTTGTTGCCTGATGCTGTTGGAACTACATGTGGCCAGCGCCTCGAGAAGGTTATTGGAACTGAGCACACTGACATTCTCCGTGTTCCATTTAGAACTGAGAATGGGATCCTCCGTAAGTGGATCTCGCGTTTTGATGTCTGGCCGTACCTGGAGACATACACTGAGGTAAATGTTTTGTTCGACAGAGCTTCCTCAGAGCCGAACATAGTATCTGTATTCTGAGATCATGCATGTTTTGTCACAGGATGTTGCAAACGAACTCATGAGAGAAATGCAGACCAAGCCTGATCTGATCATTGGCAACTACAGTGATGGTAACCTTGTGGCCACTCTGCTTGCACATAAATTGGGAGTTACCCAGGTTGGTTTTGTTGTACTGTATATGAGAGCCTTGTTTTTTGTGTTGTTTTCGATTAGCGAAATTACTTAAGATTTCTTGTCCACACGATACAGTGCACCATTGCCCATGCCTTGGAGAAAACCAAGTACCCCAACTCAGACATATACTTGGACAAATTCGACAGCCAGTATCACTTTTCATGCCAGTTCACAGCTGACCTGATTGCCATGAACCACACTGATTTCATCATTACCAGCACATTCCAGGAAATCGCTGGAAGGTAACATCTCTATATTTTCAGCAGATATCATTGGCCGTGACAGTAGCAGATTGTTTATCTGATGCTTCCCTCTTTTGTTTTGCAGCAAGGATAGTGTGGGCCAATACGAGTCTCACATTGCTTTCACCCTCCCTGATCTGTACCGTGTTGTCCATGGGATTGACGTGTTTGATCCTAAGTTCAACATCGTCTCTCCTGGAGCAGACATGACTGTCTACTTCCCATACACTGAGACTGACAAGAGGCTCACCGCCTTCCACTCTGAAATTGAGGAGCTCCTGTACAGCGATGTTGAGAACGATGAACACAAGTGAGTACTTGTCTCTATGTGTGATGTAATGACTAGCGCGTTTCACCTGGTTTACAGTAGTGACTTCAATGTTTCAAAGAATTGCTTACTTTCTGCTGTATGGTATGCATGCCCTTCGATTCAAGCATAACCATTTTAAATTTGTTTCCTACAGGTTTGTGTTGAAGGACAGGAACAAGCCAATCATCTTCTCAATGGCTCGTCTTGACCGTGTGAAGAACATGACTGGCTTGGTCGAGATGTACGGCAAGAATGCCCATCTGAAGGATTTGGCAAACCTTGTGATTGTTGCTGGTGACCATGGCAAGGAGTCCAAGGATAGGGAGGAGCAGGCTGAGTTCAAGAGGATGTACAGTCTCATTGAGGAGTACAAGCTGAAGGGCCATATCCGTTGGATCTCCGCCCAGATGAACCGTGTTCGCAATGGAGAGCTGTACCGCTACATCTGTGACACCAAGGGAGCATTTGTGCAGGTATACACCATGTCACTTCATATTCTTCTGTCATCAACATTTCAAAAAAAAAAAAAAAACAGCCTTGAGTTTGCACTGGACTAAACTCTTGTTTCAATTGTTTCTAGCCTGCGTTCTATGAAGCTTTTGGCCTGACCGTCATTGAGGCCATGACATGTGGTTTGCCGACAATTGCGACATGCCACGGTGGCCCTGCTGAAATCATTGTGAACGGGGTGTCTGGCCTGCACATTGATCCTTACCACAGCGACAAGGCCGCAGATATCTTGGTCAACTTCTTTGAGAAGTGCAGCGAGGATCCGAGCTACTGGGACAAAATGTCTGAAGGAGGCCTGAAGAGAATCTATGAGAAGTACGGATTCTAATATTTGTCATGCCAGATAGTAGTTTTAAGTTCTGTCTCTGATCTAATACTGATCCTATAATTGTTGGAATGATCAGGTACACCTGGAAGCTGTACTCGGAGAGGCTGATGACCCTGACCGGTGTGTATGGATTCTGGAAGTACGTGAGCAACCTGGAGAGGCGTGAGACTCGCCGTTACCTGGAGATGTTCTACGCCCTGAAGTACCGCAGCCTGGTAAGTGTCATCTGACTGTCCGAGGGCAATGTATACCAGTGTCCACTTCATGACACTTGTCACTTATGATTTATGCGTTTTCCCTCTTGAATCCAGGCTGCTGCAGTTCCATTGGCAGTTGACGGCGAGAGCTCCGACAACTAGCGCGGTGCAATGGGGCATCAAGAGTCGCATTCAGCGGGAGGGTGAAGTGTCGGCTGGGTTATGATTTGTCTGTCTGCCGTAGTTTTCATTTGGTCTGGTCGTGGAGTGTGCAATTTGATGTCTCCGGCACAGTTGTGAGGTCCTGGGCAGTGCTCGCTGGTTCATGCCAGCCGCATTTGTTGCCTGGAATAAACGCCTGCCCATGGTGTTCATCTTTCAGAGTTCAATGCAATGTTTCGTTGTCTGTCTCACTTCTCCTCTCTGCCTAGGAAATTGAATGATCACCCCTTTTGTCATGAATGAACCTTTTGTCATGAATGAACCTGGTGTGTGGGTGTGGTTTTGATCAAAGCTTCACTGATGTGTAATGCACTGTGGAGTTTCTCTGAAGAATAGTGCAGTCCTGGCAAGGACAAAACGAAATGCCAACAGCCTATGCACTGTAACATTGGCTATGTGATCAAAGTTCTCCGGAAACTTGATACTACTCTTTAGATGATATTTGGGATAGCAAGTGCTCCAGAGTGGAGTTTCTCGGAAGCATAGTGCAGCTCTTGGCATGGACACAACCAAATGACACACAGCCTTCGGAATTGTGGTCAGTGTCAGATGGAGAGCTCAACGAAAGCTTCATGGACAGCAGGAGGTGAGGACATATTTTTCTTTGGCGATTGGCATAGATAGCACACAGTCAATTCAGTTTCCGCTGGTAATGCACTCATAGCCTGCAAAATCCAGCGGACCAATCGCACACTCGCCTCCGTCGCCTCCGGGCCGCGCCGACGCAAGCGCGCAGGCCGCTCGGCTTCCTGGCCTGCACCCCCGCTACCGGCGGCGTCTCCCGTCCTCATCGCCGCCAGAGACGGCAAGACGGCGGCAGCAGAAGCCTCGTGGTGACCTTCTAGGGATGGGCCCGTGCTTTTCACTTTCAGACGGCCGCTCTGTGTGGGGCGTTTGCTCAGCGGCCGAGGGTGGATGTTGGCTCGCTTATGTTGTGTTGTTCTGTTCACCGTCAACAATAAACTTATTTTGCAAGGAGGAAATGAACGAAGAGCCCCCTTCTGTTCCTGCATGTAAAATCCACGGATACGGCCAATCATGCATCGTATAGCAACTCATCCTCCATGATCGAGTACCCCGCCATCCTTCGTGCTCTAGAAAAACAACATGGCTCAAAGACATTTGAACGAACACCTGTCGGGCATGGTGTCGGCCATGGACGTCGTCGACAGGGGGCGGAGAGGAGTACCTGGCCGCGGATGGGTCCTGGGTGGACGACGCCATCGTGAAAGGCGAGCGGGCGCTTCGGTGCTGGTTACAGACATTCGGCAATGTATGTGTGGCGGCTAGAGAGGTACAATGATGGCGTCAGAGGAGGAGGGTGCAGATGCAAAGTAAAGAGTAACATGGGGTGGAGTGGAAGAGAATGGGACCATGAGGAGGATTTGAGTGGGCCAAGGGTCTCCGGATCCTATGTGGCGGTGGTCCGAACTCCCTCAAAACCCCTACCATTTTGTCTCTGGTTTGCGAAAAAAGGTGACCGGACCGGCGAGCGGACCGATACAGAACCGTGTTGAATGACAAAACATGTCCGAACTGCACGGTCCAAACGGTTGCGGGAGGTTTAGGCGTTGGTGTAGCAGATGCCCTTAAGCCGCCGATGGCTAGCATCATAATGGCTTTGCGTTAGGGTGCGTCGATATTAAACATCTAAATTTTGCTATCCTCACGCTTATTTCTAAGATCATTGGGTTAATAAAAATTCTGAATTCCGACCAATAGCTCTCATCAACGTTCTTTTTAAGCTAGTAGTGAAATACTACGCGCTTAGGCTTGTTTTTTTTAAGCTAGTAGTGAAATACTACGCGCTTAGGCTTGTCTCTAATGCTGCTAAAATTGTCGACACATCTCGAACGACCCTTATTAAGGGTCGGATTATTTTCGAAGAGGTTCTTTGTCTTAATGAAATCGCGCATCTATACCGATATAAAAAGACCCGGTGAGGCAGATCCAACAGATCTCAGCCATCCATTAGCATAAATCCGACAGTCCTTATTATCTTAATGGTGAGCAACCAAACACGTTTAGCGCTAAACACGTTTACTGCTAATCAATCTTTTCTCTCCTCGATCCCCTTCCTTACGTGCCCTTTCACACGAAAGGAAACTGCCACAACGAACCGTCGTGCGATCCCCTTCCTTACGTACCATTTTACACGAAAGGAAACTGACACAGCGAACCGTCGTGCGATCCCCTTCCTTACGTACCCTTTCACACGAAATAAAACTGCCACGGCGAACCGTCGTGCGACCCCTTCCACAGCGGACAATCGTGCAACCCCCTTCCTTACATACCCTTTCACACGAAAGGAAACTACCACAACAAACCGCCATGCGGCCCCCTTCCTTATGTACCCTTTCACATGAAAGGAAACTGCCACAGCGAACCGTCGTGCGGTCCCCTTCCTTACGTACCCTTTCACACACAAAAGGAAACTACCACAGCGAACTGTCGTGCGATTTGTCGGGAACGCCGCCTAGACCGCATGGTCGTCCGTTGGCGTCGGGCCGTCGGACCATCATGGACACTGCCTGAACCGCCCACCCGTTCTTCTCCATCAGGGGACATGTCGCCGTCAAACACGCAACCAACTAGCCAGAGGTTTTTCATCTCTGCTTTCTTCATTTCTTCCGGAGAAGATTGATTCATGTTTTACTAAACAGAAAAGCAGTTTGTATGCACTAATTAAGCTTCATTATCCACGTGCACTATGAAACAACTTCGTTACATAGTGATATGGAACTTTTGGTAGCACCTGGGTAGTAGGTCAGGTGTGCTGATTTCAATGGATTGTGCTTACATTTTTTGGATTTCTCTTTTAGCGGCCTGAGGACAAGGTATGTGCCTCCTCCCCTGGTTACTTGATATATCATTAACTACGTTGGATTAGTACAATTTTTAACCTATTTGAAGAAAGAGATGGACCTGTCGCTGATGGTGCTTACACAAAATATTTCTACATACCTCCTCCCCTGGTTACTTGATATACCATTAACTACGTTGGATTAGTACATTTTTTAACCTATTTGAAGGAAGAGATGGACCTGCCGCTGATGGTGCTTACATAAACTATTTCTTTTGATGCTACTTTTCTAAAGAAAATTCAGGTATATCTTCAAGCCGGATTAAGATTACACATGTGTTGCACGTGCGTATTTACTAGTAAGCTCAAAAGGATGATAATGCTTGCGATTATCCTTAAACTAGACTTCAAGAAAACAAGGTTAGTTGGTCATTCCTATCTGAGGTCTTGCACCGTCAAAGAGTTTGTACGGAGTATTGCAAATCGTCTAGCAAGGACAGACTACGATCAGTAAAATAACTAAACTCCTGGCTGTGAGCGTCCTGGTGAATCGAGGGTGGTTGGCAGTTAGATGGGCTCTGCCTGTACGTGTATGCACCGTTGGGTTTGACTTTTGGGCCCACTAGCGTGTACTTGAAGGCATTTGGTCCGCATGTGTCGGTTTGGATTGAAACAGACAAAAACACCGTCCCAAATTTGCATCCATGCGGACATGAGACGGCCGCGCGCGATCGCTCACATGTTTCCTATTTTAAGTTGGTCCAACTTTCATTCCTTAAGCGGTATGAGACTAAACTGGCTGAAGTGCGAGCTCTCGCAGGAGCATGACTTGAACACATTATCTACATGGAAAATATTGATGCGCACTTTACCATTACACAACGAAATCGACCGTATCTTAGAGCATCTCCAGCGCGTCCCCAACACGCCCACTCCCCCCCCCCCCATAATTTTTTTCGCGGCAGCGTACAAAAATTGGCCCAGCGCGCCCCCCCAGAAGCCCGCTTTTCGCTGGTTTGGGCCAAAATTGGCGTTGACGGACCCAAGCCGAACCCGGCGCGCTGGGAGGCGCCTGGGGGCGCCGGGGAACGCAATTTTGGCGCGAACGAGGATAGGCCCGCTGAGTCAGCGAGACGCCGCTTCGTCGTTCTCATCGCCTCGGTTCCCGCAAGAATCAATGCAAACGCTGGCCAAGGCTGCCGCGCCAGTTAGCCTCCATTGACGCCTCACGGGCGGCGCAATGAAGGCGCCACCGACGCGCGTCCCGCCTGCTCCCGCCACGCCTCGCCCGGCATGCAGCCTCTCGCCGCCCCGCTGCGGCTATAAAAGGCGACCTCCCCGACAGCGAACGCCACAGCTTCCATCCCCCCTCGCATCCGCCGCACAAAGCAACACTCTCCCCCCTTCCAGCCGACGAGCAAATGGCGGAGAGGTTTTCAGGCGACGACACGGCGGTGGCGGCTTCGGCCGCCGCCATCTCCAAGAGCCGAAGGCGCGCTATGAGGCCGAGTATCCGGCGCCCCAGGACATGCGTGTGCCGGGGGCGTGGAGGCTAAGCGCCGGCGGCGTCCCGGTGCCACCGGTGCCCGAAGGGGCGGCACGGCTAGCCGAGATCGCCTACATCCGCTCGTCCCTGATGGAGGAGCAGCGGAACGAGCCGAGGTACGCCGACGACAGCGAAACACTGTGAACGACATACTTCGAGCGCCGCCGCCAAGAGCAGATCGCCTCCGTCAACGGCATCATCCCCCGCGGCCGCCTCAACGCCGACGGGCGGCGCGAGTGGTGGGGCGTGCCAGGCCGCACCGTCGAGGCCGTCCTCGACCACATCGAGACCGACAACGTGCTGCGCCTCGAGTACCCGCCGCGGCCGTCCTTCTCTCGCCGCCGTGGCAGCTCCTGGACACCGTGGCGAATGGAGTCGGTGACGTCCTCGTTGTCGGGCTCCGGCTCGCTCTCCTCCGGCTCGCCGGCGCTCCGCCCCGTCAAGTCAGAGCCAGAGGAGACGCCGCTCCGGCGCCGCACCCGCAACGGCGCCCTTGTCATCAACGAGGGTGCCCGGCCCTCCCCGCGCTCCCTCCGCCTGGTCTGCCCGAAGCCCGAGCCAGGTCTGCTCCCCGTGAAGCTGGAGCATGTCGACATGGTGGCCCCCGACGATGTGGCCGCCCTAAAATGGGCGAGGGAAGACTACGTCCGCGAGCAGGTGCGCCGCCAGCGCCGGGCATATGCGGAGGTCCAGGCCCGACGCCACGGGCGCGAGGAAGGCGGCGTCATCGTCCTCGACAGCGATGAGGAGGACGAGGCCGGGCCGTCCAGCGCCCCACTGCGCGTCGGCGACCCTGGCCAGGGGTGCAGCAGGGACGACGGCGGCACCGGCGAGGCGCGCGATGACGACGGCGACGACTACACCCGCTTCTACAGGCTTCTCGGCATATAGATGGCGGGCGGTGGACGCGGGCGCAGTGGTTGCGTAGTTTGGTGTAGTAGTAGGCGTAGTTTACATGTTTTTTATGTTTTTTGTACAAATTTCAATGAAATTTTGCCGAGTTCGTGCCAGATTGCCGAGTTTGCAATAGTTTAGTACGGAATATTGCCGAGCCCGCGGCAACCTGTGGGCCAACGACTCGAAACGGAGTCACCCTCACACGCCAATCTAGTGCCGGTTCGCCCCCAGACGGCTTTTTTTCGACGCCCTCTAGGGCGGCTGAAGATGCTCTTAAAGCCATGCAACTCATGCATCGGCCATCGCCGGCTCGGTAATCAACTCATGCATCGCCGGCGGCTCGGTAAGACGGTGACGGAAAGAGTTTGAGCCACGCTCGTCAGTGCATTTCACATACATGGCCGCAGCTGCTCGTCGCCCTACTCTCGCCTGAGCGACCGGCCTGCGCCGTCGAGTCTCTTTTGCGCGGAGGACAGCCCTGCAGGCAACCGTGAAAACATGCGCCACAGAAATCTGCCGTGTCGGCTTTGTACGCGTGGCCGGCGTTGAGGCGATTTGAAGAAAATGCCTCGAAAGGGTACCGATCGGAGGCATTTTTCAGAAATGCATCGAAATCTAGCCGGAGGCATTTCGAGAAACGCCTCAGTATGTCTATTTGATGGCAATTTCAAAAGATGCCCTGAAAGCTTCATTCAATCGGAGGCATTTTCCAGATACGCCTTCTTGTATATAGTTGGAGGCATTTATAGAATAGATTTACTATTTACATCTAGATGTGAAATAATATCTCACATCTACTTTTCTAGCCATATAATATAGACATCAAAATTAGTATTTTTATTTATTTTTTATTGACTGATCATTTTCCTGTACGCATTACTTGTGGGGCGCCCGTCGTGGCAGTAGGCCGCTGTTGATCCATTTGATTTTGTTCCTCGTGCGTGCCTCCTTGGCTGTTGTGGCTATAAGTGAATTTTTTTCATTTTTCATTTTTGTTTCTTTTGTCTTTTTCTTCTTCTTTTCTATTTCTTCCAAATTTGTTAACTTTTTAAATTCATGATTTGTTATTTTTTATTTTCAAATTCTTTTAAGCTCATGATTGTTTTCATCGTTGTTAGTTGAGTGTCCACCATCAAATATGGGTTGTTTTTTTTTCTAAGTTGCAAGTCTACCCTCAACTTACAATTCAGGTCCGACCTTTTTTGTCGTAGTTGAAATCCCATCCTCTCGCAACTGGACTTTAACATTTTTTGTCTACGTTGCAAGTCCATTCTCAAATCGCAACCGTAGCCCGAAACTTTTTTGTCCTAGTTTTAAGTCTATTCTCGATTTGCAACTGAGGCCCAACTTTTTTTTCCGCTAGTTGCAGGTTCATCTTCAACTCGCAACTAGAGACTGATCTTTTTTAGTCTCAATTGCATGCCGACCCTCGACTCGCAACTGGGGCCTGAGTTTTTTTGTCCTCGTTACAAGTCCACCATCGACTCACAACTAGACTCGACATTTTTTCCTTGGTTGATAGTCCAATCTTGACTCGCAACTGGGTCAACATATTGTCCCAATTGCAAGTCTACTGTCGACTTGCAACTGGGCCCAACATTTTTTTGTCCCAGTTGCAAGTTCATTCTTGACTCGCAAATGAGGGCCGTACCTTTTTATGTCCCAGTTATAAGTCCACCACCGGCTCGCAACTGGGTCTTACATTTTTTGTTTGTCCTAGTTGCAAGTCTACCTTCAACTTGCAACTCGAGCGCGATCTTTTTTTTGTCCCAGTTGCAAGTCCATCTTTGACTCGCAACTCGGCCCTGGTCTTTTTTTGTCCCAGTTGTACGTTCACTCTTGACTCGCAACTAGGGTCCGACCTTCTTTTCCAGTTGCAAGTCTACACTCGACTCGCAACTGAAGCCCGACCTTTTTTTGTCTAAGTTGCAATCTCACCCTCCACTCGCAACTGGTGCCCGACTTTTTTTATCCCAGTTGCAAGTCCATCCTTAACACGCAACCCGGGCACGACTTTTTTCATCCCAATTGCAAGTCCACTGTGAACTTGTAACTGGGGTCCGACCCCTTTTTTGTCCGAGTTGCGACACAGTGGGTGCGTCACTTTTTTGTGCGCGACAAACAAACAAAAACAGTAAGATTATATTCACCTCGTCCTAAAAATATATTCACCTCGTTCTACAATTTATTCGTTGATTTTTTTTAATGTTTACATTTGTCACTCGAGTGCTTGTTAATGTGTTAAGTGATCCCTAGTATAGGACGTTTGTGTACACTGAGAAAGGAAGTCAACACAGTAGTACGTTATTGACGCAAAATGAGTGAAGTCCAAAATAAACCTTAAACTCGTGCATCTTGTCGAAATCAAACCCTCACCTCTGAATCCCTGAAATCAGTACCCTATATTCTTTGATCCCGGTCAAACTCAACCCTAATACCGGTGTAGATCAGTTTGGTGCACTGGAAAAAGGCCAACCCCCACCGGGATAACTTTTGCTCTCACTGACTATTCGGTCCCACTCGTCATGTCCATCTTCCCTCTCCCGTGTAACCGTGTTGGTTCACTCCAGAAAAATTCCGCTCGCAGGAGGACTACCCTCCACCTTCCATGGATTCCGTCGTGGCTTGCCCGTCCCTACGTGAACCTTCTTCATCTCCAAGCAGCTGGCGCCCTACGCCCCACGCCGCTCTTGCCGCTATCCTCCATCCCCCACGACTCCCGCTGTCTTCGTCGCCATCTGGAGAGACACTGGGCCAGCACGGCGGTGAAGCGGCTGGTGACGGCGGCCGATCCCGGTCTAGGTGGTCGTGAAGACCTCCATCTCTAGCACCGTGTGTGCCTCTGCGAGTTTGACGGCTTTGGAAGCTTAGTCAGCCACCTGGATGGCGCCGGTGTAAGTGACGAGGAGGTGCACGAAACGAATCACGGCGTTCTGCTTGGAGTCCGCGAAGCCGGGCGGGACTGTGGAAAACGGCGGGCAAGACTGCAGAGTAAAGGCGCATACGTAGCCAGGTCAATGCAGTATGCCATGTTGGCAGATGGGTGAGGGCGCTCGCCGGACACGGAAGTGAAGGGGCGGGTTTCATCCATTGCCAGCCGAAGGAAAGTGGCCTCCATGATTCCTGTGTAGTGTATCTCTCCCTTTTAGGCCTTCAAGATTTGAGCTTAGAAATTGCAACATTACAAGGCCTAATCGAAGGGGAAAATAGGATGTATGATCATGGAAGATTATGAAGGTCTCGTTTTGCTCACCAGCGTTCAGATCCGCCGTCTCTGGCCATGGATTTGTGGGGTGAGAATTTTAGTTCGGGATAGGAGAGAGGGAGCTGGAGGAAGAAGAAAGCACGCACAATAAGATTCCTGTCCGAAAATACTTGTGGAAGGAATAAATGCATCTAAATGTATTTTAGTTTTAGATACATCCATTTTTATTCATTTCTGCGACAAGTAATTCCGGACGGAGAGGGTAGAATATATGGGTCCCAGCTAATGTTATATACTGTAGCAAAATCGCTGTAGCTTCGATTTAAGCCGGCGTAAAACTGAACATGTGAAAGATGAAAATGACAGGTGGGGTCGGGATGTCAGTGAGAGTATCCGTTGATCCTTGTCGCGAATGATCGTTTCCTAGTGCGCCAAACAGGGTCAGGGTTAGAATTGATCGGGATCAAAGAATATAGGGTACCGATTTCAGGGATTCAAAGGTGAGGATTTGATTCCAACAAGGTGTACGAGTTCAGAATTTATTTCAGAGTTCACTCACGCAAAATTCCTGTAGCAAATCGTGTGTCAGTGTAGACGGCACTGTAGCACTGCAGCTCAACATCAGCGACTCAGCGCAGCCTAGTGTGTAGAAAATTAATTTCACTCTAGTCCGGTTCGTGCATGCGTGACAAGAAAAAAATAAAGACAAAAAAAAACAAAAAAAAACAAACAGTTGATGATACCATCTTAGATGTGACATAATATGTCATATTTAGATGAGCTATAGACACATTCAAAAAACGCATCAAAATGCCTCCTATTGACAACCGTGTTGTAGTGGTATGTGGAAGTCGCTCTTGTGATTTGGCCGTGTCGGACAATGTACCATAGGTTTGAGCTCATGTTTACGGCTTGGACTAAAGTGACAAAGGTGGATCCTATGTCGGATACTTCCATTGCACGTGTATAGGCCTCATGCTATGAAGACCTGGCAGAGGCAATGACTGACATGTTTTTTGTCTTTGTTTCTGCGTTCGTAAGAGCAACTTCAATGGGGACCCATTTCATTCGCCCACGTTTGTTTAAGTTGGCACGGACAAAAGTGGCGGCCCAACGCGCCGACCCAAATTTAAATCGTGTCCGCCTGGCGTCCGCCCGACCCATTTTCGGCCCAAAATTACGTCTACGCCACGCGTCTCCTCGCCGTCCGCCGCGTCCTCACCTGGCGGCCACCCAACCGCCACCGGTCGTCTTATTTATGACGACTACCGACAGTGGGCCCACGCGTCATCCAGTGGAAGCATCCTTTTTTAACCACGCGTGCGGCAGGTCGGCCTCATCCACTTCTTCCATCCACATCTGGCCCCCCACCACTCCCTTTGCTTCCTCGCCGGCGACCGCAAACCCTAGCGCGCCCATGGGCCTCTTCGGCAGCAGCAATGGCAAGGGCAAGGGCAAGGGCACCCCCGGCGCCTCGTCCTCCCGTGCTCCCCATCCCCCTCCACCGCAGGCACGTTTCCACCCTGAACGCCGGCGCCTGCACATGCCGGTGCACCAAGCGCGGTGGCACTGGGAGTACAGACAGTCCCTCCCCTACCCCGACGTGACGCTGCCGCACCATTGGCACTTGGATCCCCAGCGGATCCCGGTGCCGGCGGTTCCGCGGAGCTAGCGGGCGCAAGACGACGAGGTGCGCCGGCGTCGCGCGCAGCTCACGCCGGAGCAGCGTCGGCTGCCCGAGTACGCCGCCGACTCTCCCAACTGGGAGGCTTGGTTCGCCCTCGAACACGAGGAGCAACGGCGCTCGGGTGTCGACGCCGTCCTGCCGCCGTTCCCACCGCCGCCCCCGCAGGTAGAGCCGGAGGACATGGAGGCGGAGGCGGAGTACCAAGCCGCCCTCGAGGAGGCCCTGCAGCACGCGCTGGAGGCTAGCCGCATCGAGGAGGACGCGCACTGGGATGGGCTGGAGCAAGCCCTTGCCCTGTCGGCGGCGGGGGACTCCGTCCACACCCCTCTCTTCGTGCCGCCACCTCCACCGTCGCCGCCCATCCAGCCCAAGCCGAAGCCGTCGCGTAAGCGCTCCCCGCCTCCACCCACTTGGCCGGAGGAAGCCTACTCGTGGACGGGCCAGTACCGCGAGTGGGTGAGCGCACCTTCCATCTACTTCGCCGCGACGCCGGAGGAGGAGGCGGCCCACCTCGAGCGATGGAAGGAGCACTGGTTCTGCCAGGAGCAGGCCGACGACGAGGAGCAGACGCGCTACGAGGCCATGCTCCAACGTGACGCGGAGGCGCTCCGGCTCGAGGAGGAGGAGGAGGAGCCGCGCGGCTTGCCTCAATGCCGCCGCCCCAGCAGACGCCGGAGGAGGCCGCCCTGGCAGCGTACCAGGCGGCGTTCGGGTGGGCTGGCCCTGCTCCGGTCTTCATCGACCTCACCGACGACGGCGCGGACGCCGGCAAGGGCAAGAGTAAGGCCGACGATGTCTAGGGCAGCGTGCCGGGCGGCAGCAGGCGGGCGCAGACTTTTTTTAATGTTTTATTTAATGTTTATTAGATTTAGGTGGACTTTGGCCGGCGTTTGACCGGCCACTTTATGTTTAATTATGTTTATTTCGTTTAACTTTTTATTTTTTTTCCACGGCGGAACATTTAGGTCGGCCTTCCCGTTGGACGGTCAAGCCGATCTATTTTAAAATGCGGACGCGCATGTCCGCCTGGCCGACTCAAACGGACAAAAAGCAGAGAAAGCGCGTGTCTGTTTGGGTCACCCCGTTGGAGTTGCTCTAAGTTCTTCCCTGAGGGTGAATCTGCATATCATGATTTTGTCGCAGCAGACATTGCTTCAACTGCCGGTGTAGTGAAACTGCCTGCTCTTCTTGTTTGGTGCTCCCTCCGTTCCACAATGTAGCGTGCTCACGTTTTTCGAGACTCAAGTTTGACCGTAAATTTAACCAACGAGACCGACTGCGGTGGGGTAAAAATTATATCACTGAATTCATATTGAAAATACGAATTCAGTGATATAATTTTTGTTACCGCCGCAGTTGGTCTCGTTTGTTAAATTTACGGTCAAAATTAAATCTCGGAAAGTGCAGGCGCACTACATTATGGAATGGAGGGAGTACTTTCAAGTGGTTTCTTTTTGAACTCGGTGCATTATGTGGTGTATAGAGGGGGTGTTGCTGAATCTTGGTGCGCTACTACCGAACGCGATCAGATCCCTCAACGTGTGTCCCAAGATTCAGCAACACATCTCTTCTGGATTGAGTTTATGCCACGGTTGCTCAAAAACTGGCGCAAACTTTCTCCGTTCATGAAACGTTATATGAACTCTTTTCCGAAAAACCGATCCTTTTTGTACGGAACAGGTCTTGGGATCTTGGCCTATCTCCATCCAATTCATACAAATCAACGTGTCCTCTTCTTTGGTGTATGATTTCGTGCGAATGCTTTGCTTCCTCCTTTGTTCGTCGGCTTTTTGGGTGAGCTCATCGATAAACAATGGCTCCTCAACAGTCTCGACCTCTTCTTCCTCATCTTCGCAATACATGTCCTCGCCATGGTTGTCGGCCTCTTCTTTGTGGACACCGTAGTGGTCGGCACCATCTTGGCCGCGACCGTCTTAGCTTTGGGTCTTGTCGGGATCGTAGCCTTGTCCTTGGCCGGCGGGGTGGAAGGCTTGGCCACGACCCTCGAAGATGACATTCTCGACGAACATGTTGTAGTCAGGTTCGTCGGCCGCCGACATCGGGATTGGCATTTCGTCAAATAGATTGTGGGTGCCGGGAAGGTTGGCCTTAGGAATAGATCGGGGCTACTTCCTGTGCATCCCGTCGGTGTTGGAAATATGCCCTAGAGGCAATAATAAAAGCATTATTATTATATTTCCTTGTTCATGATAATTGTCTTTTATTCATGCTATAATTGTATTATCCGGAAATCATAATACACGTGTGAATACATAGACTACAATACGTCCCTAGTAAGCCTCTAGTTGACTAGCTCGTTGGTCAACAGATAGTCATGGTTTCCTGACTATGGACATCAAATGTCATTGACAACGGGATCACGTCATTAGGAGAATGACGTGATGGACAAGACCCAATCCTAAGCATAGCACAAGATCGTGTAGTTCGTTTTGCTAGAGCTTTTTCAATGTCAAGTATCTCTTCCTTAGACCATGAGATCGTGTAACTCCCGGATACCGTAGGAGTGCTTTGGGTGTACCAAACGTCACAACGTAACTGGGTGACTATAAAGGTGCACTAAAGGTATCTCCGAAAGTGTCTGTTGGGTTGACACGGATCGAGACAGGGATTTGTCACTCCATATGACGGAGAGGTATCACTGGGCCCACTCGGTAGTGCATCATCATAATGAGCTCAAAGTGACCAAGTGTCTGGTCACGGGATCATGCATTACGGTACGAGTAAAGTGACTTGCCGGTAACGAGACTTAACGAGGTATTGGGATACCGACGATCGAGTCTCGGGCAAGTAACATACCGTCTGACAAAGGGAATAGAATACGGGGTTGCTTGAATCCTTGACATCGTGGTTCATACGATGACATCATCGAGGAGCATGTGGGAGCCAACATGGGTATCCAGATCCCGATGTTGGTTATTGACCTGAGAGCGTCTCGGTCATGTCTGCATGTCTCCCGAACCCGTAGGGTCTACACACTTAAGGTTCGACGACGCTAGGGTTATTAGGAAGACTTGTATGTGATTACCGAATGTTGTTCGGAGTCCCGGATGAGATCCCGGACGTCATGAGGAGTTCCGGAATGGTCCGGAGGTAAAGATTTATATATGGGAAGTTGTCAAACGGACACCGGAAAAGTTTTGGGGCATATCGGTATTGTACCGGGGCCACCGGAAGGGTTCCGGAGGTCCACCGGGAGGGGCCACCCCTCCCGGGGGGCCACTTGGGCTGCGTGGGAAGCAGCCAGCCCCTGGTGGGCTGGGCGCACCCCCCTCCCTTGGGCCCTTGCGCCTAGGGTTTGGGGGGAACCCTAGAGGGGGGCGCCCCCCCTTGCTTGGGGGGCAAGCCACCCCTCCCTGGCCGCCGCCCCCCCCCCTCTAGATTCCCATCTAGAGGGGCCGGCCCCCTTGCCCTTCCCCCCCTATAAATAGAGGGGTTGAGGGGAGGGCTGCATACACAAGCCAAGGCGCGCCCCTCCCCTCCCCAACACCTCTCCTCCTCCGTACGTGCTTGGCGAAGCCCTGTCGGAGTACTGCTGCACCAACTACACCACACCGTCGTGCTGCTGTTGGAGCTGTCTTCTTCAACCTCTCCTTCCTCCTTGCTGGATCAAGACGGAGGAGACGTCGTCCGTACCGTACGTGTGTTGAACGCGGAGGTGCTGTCCGTTCAGCACTTGGTCATCGGTGATCCGAATCACGGCGAGTACGACTCCATCATCACCATCCCCTTGAAAGCTTCCGCACTCGATCTACAAGTGGTATGTAGATGCAAACTCCCTCCCTTGACTCGTTGCTTAGATGAACTCATAGATGGATCTTGGTGAAACCGTAGGAAAAATTTTAATTTTCTGCAACGTTCTCCAATAGTGGCATCATGAGCTAGGTCTATGTGTAGTTCTCTATTGCACGAGTAGAACACAATTTGGTTGTGGGCGTAGATCTTGTCAACTTTCTTTCCGCTACTAGTCTTATCTTGCTTCCGCGGTATTGTGGGATGAAGCGGCCCGGACCAACCTTACACGTACGCTTACGTGAGACCGGTTCCACCGACTAACATGCACTAGTTGCATAAGGTGGCTGGCGGTGTCTGTCTCTCCCACTTTAGTTGGAGCAGATTCGATGAAAAGGGTCCTTATGAAGGGTAAATAGAAGTTGACAAAAATCACGTTGTGGTTATTCGTAGGTAAGAAAACGTTCTTGCTAGAACCCAATTGCAGCCACGTAAAAGATGCAACAACAATTAGAGGACGTCTAACTTGTTTTTGCAGCAATTGTCATGTGATGTGATATGGCCAAGTTGTGATGAATGATGAATGACATATTGTGATGTATGAGATCATGTTCTTGTAATAGGAATCACGACTTGCATGTCGATGAGTATGACAACCGGCAGGAGCCATAGGAGTTGTCTTTATTTTTTTGTATGACCTGCGTGTCATTGAAGAACGCCATGTAAATTACTTTACTTTATTGCTAAACACGTTAGCCATAGAAGTAGAAGTAGTCGTTGGCGTGACCACTTCATGAAGACACGATGATGGAGATCATGATGATGGAGATCATGGTGTCATGCCGGTGACAAGATGATCATGGAGCCCCGAAGATGGAGATCAATGGAGTTTTATGATATTGGCCATATCATGTCACTACTATATAATTGCATGTGATGTTTATTATGTTTATTCATCTTGTTTACTTAGAACGACGGTAGTAAATAAGATGATCCCTTACAAAATTTCAAGAAATGTTCTCCCCTAACTGTGCACCGTTGCTAAAGTTCGTCGTTTCGAAGCACCACGTGATGATCGGGTGTGATAGATCCTTACGTTCACATACAACGGGTGTAAGACAGTTTTACACATGCAAAACACTTAGGGTTAACTTGACGAGCCTAGCATGTACAGACATGGCCTCGGAACACGGAGACCGAAAGGTCGAACACGAGTCGTATGGAAGATACGATCAACATGAGAATGTTCACCGACGATGACTAGTCCGTCTCACGTGATGATCGGACACGGCCTAGTCGACTCGGATCGTGTAACACTTAGATGACTAGAGGGATGTCTAATCTGAGTGGGAGTTCATTTAAATAATTTGATTATATGAACTTAATTATCATGAACCTAGTCTAAAACTTTTGCATAATATGTCTTGTAGATCAAATGGCCAACGCTCATGTCAACTTGAACTTCAACACATTCCTAGAGAAAACCAAGCTGAAAGATGACGGCAGCAACTATACGGACTGGGTCCGGAACCTGAGGATCATCCTCATAGCTGCCAGGAAACAATATGTCCTAGAAGGACCGCTAGGTGACGCTCCCGTCCCAGAGAACCAAGACATTATGGATGCTTGGCAGTCTCGTGCTGATGATTACTCCCTCGTTCAGTGCGGCATGCTTTACAGCTTAGAACCGGGGCTTCAAAAGCGTTTTGAGCAACACGGAGCATATGAGATGTTTGAGGAGCTGAAACTAGTTTTCCAAGCTCATGCCCGGGTCGAGAGATATGACGTCTCCGACAAGTTCTATAGTTGTAAGATGGAGGAAAATAGTTCTGTCAGTGAGCACATACTCAAAATGTCTGGGTTGCACAACCGCATGACCCCAGCTGAATATTAACCTCCCTGATGAGGCGGTCATTGACAGAATCCTTCAGTCGCTCCCACCAAGCTACAAGAGCTTTGTGATGAACTACAATATGCAGGGGATGGTGAAGACCATTCCTGAAGTATTTTCAATGTTGAAGTCAGCAGAGGTTGAGATCAAGAAAGAGCATCAAGTGTTGATGGTCAATAAGACCACTAAGTTCAAGAAGGGCAAGGGCAAGAAGAACTTCAAGAAGGACGGCAAGGAAGTTGCCGCGCCCGGTAAGCCAGTTACCGGGAAGAAGTCAAAGAATGGACCCAAGCCTGAGACTGAGTGCTTTTATTGCAAGGGGAAGTGTCACTGGAAGCGGAACTGCCCCAAATACTTAGAGGATAAGAAGGTCGGCAACACCAAAGGTATATTTGATATACATGTAATTGATGTGTACCTTACCAGTACTCGTAGTAACTCCTGGGTATTTGATACCGGTGCCGTTGCTCATATTTGTAACTCACAGCAGGAGCTGCGGAATAAGCGGAGACTGGCGAAGGACGAGGTGACGATGCGCGTCGGGAATGGTTCCAGAGTCGATGTGATCGCCGTCGGCACGCTACCTCTACATTTACCTACGGGGTTAGTTTTGAACCTTAATAATTGTTATTTGGTGCCAAGTTTGAGCATGAACATTGTATCTGGATCTCGTTTAATGCGAGATGGCTACTCATTTAAATCCGAGAATAATGGTTGTTCTATTTATATGAGAGATATGTTTTATGGTCATGCTCCAATGATCAATGGTTTATTCTTAATGAATCTCGAGCGTAGTGTTACACATATTCATAGCATGAATACCAAAAGATGTAAAGTTGATAACGATAGTCCCACATACTTGTGGCACTGCCGCCTTGGTCACATTGGTGTCAAGCGCATGAAGAAGCTCCATGCTGATGGACTTTTGGAGTCTCTAGATTATGAATCATTTGACACATGCGAACCATGCCTCATGGGCAAGATGACCAAGACTCCGTTCTCCGGAACAATGGAGCGAGCAACCAACTTGTTGGAAATCATACATACCGATGTGTGTGGTCCAATGAGCGTTGAGGCTCGCGGAGGATATCGTTATGTTCTCACTCTCACTGATGACTTGAGTAGATATGGGTATGTCTACTTAATGAAACACAAGTCTGAGACCTTTGAAAAGTTCAAAGAATTTCATAGTGAGGTAGAGAATCAACGTGACCGAAAAATAAATTTCCTACGATCAGATCGTGGAGGAGAATATTTAAGTCACGAATTTGGTACACACTTAAGAAAATGTGGAATCGTTTCACAACTCACGCCGCCTGGAACACCTCAGCGTAACGGTGTGTCCGAACGTCGTAATCGCACTCTATTGGATATGGTGCGATCCATGATGTCTCTTACCGATTTACCGCTATCATTTTGGGGATACGCTCTAGAGACAGCTACATTCACTTTAAATAGGGCACCGTCTAAATCCGTTGAGACGACACCGTATGAATTATGGTTTGGAAAGAAACCTAAGCTGTCGTTTATAAAAGTTTGGGGATGCGATGCTTATGTCAAGAAACTTCAACCTGAAAAGCTCGAACCCAAGTCGGAAAAATGCGTCTTCATAGGATACCCTAAGGAAACCATAGGGTATACCTTCTACTTAAGATCCGAGGGCAAGATCTTTGTTGCCAAGAACGGATCGTTTCTGGAAAAAGAGTTTCTCTCGAAAGAAGTAAGTGGGAGGAAAGTAGAACTCGATGAAGTACTACCTCTTGAACGGGATAGTAGTGCAGCTCAGGAAAATGTTCCTGTGATGCCTACACCAACTGAAGAGGAAAATAATGATGATGATCAAGGTACTTCGGATCAAGTTGCTACTGAACTTCGTAGGTCCACTAGGACACGTTCCACACCTGAGTGGTACGGCAACCCTGTCCTGGAAATCATGTTGTTAGACAACGGTGAACCTTCGAACTATGAAGAAGCGATGGCGGGCCCAGATTCCAACAAATGGCTGGAAGCCATGAAATCCGAGATAGAATCCATGTATGAAAACAAAGTATGGACTTTGACTGACTTGCCTGATGATCGGCGAGCGATAGAAAATAAATGGATCTTTAAGAAGAAGACGGACGCGGATGGTAATGTCACCATCTATAAAGCTCGACTTGTCGCTAAGGGTTATCGGCAAGTTCAAGGGATTGACTACGATGAGACTTTCTCTCCCGTAGCGAAGCTTAAGTCCGTCCGAATCATGTTAGCAATTGCCGCATACTATGATTATGAGATATGGCATATGGACGTCAAAACAGCGTTCCTTAACGGTTATCTTAAGGAAGAGCTGTATATGATGCAGCCGGAAGGTTTTGTCGATCCTAAGAACGCTAACAAAGTATGCAAGCTCCAGCGATCCATTTATGGGCTGGTGCAAGCATCTCGGAGTTGGAAAATTCGCTTTGATGTGATGATCAAAGCGTTTGGGTTTATGCAGACTTATGGAGAAGCCTGCGTTTACAAGAAAGTGAGTGGGAGCTCTGTAGCATTTCTCATATTATATGTAGATGACATACTTTTGATGGGAAATGATATAGAATTCTTGGACAGCATTAAGGCCTACTTGAATAAGTGTTTTTCAATGAAGGACCTTGGAGAAGCTGCTTATATATTAGGCATCAAGATCTATAGAGATAGATCGAGACGCCTCATAGGTCTTTCACAAAGCACATAC
>LR880972.1:185283100-185295173 GCA_904067115.1 Aegilops sharonensis | reverse complement strand
ATCGAGACGCCTCATAGGTCTTTCACAAAGCACATACCTTGATAAGATTTTGAAGAAGTTCAAAATGGATCAGTCCAAGAAGGGGTTCTTGCCTGTATTGCAAGGTGTGAGATTGAGCTCGGCTCAATGCCCGACCACGGCAAAAGATAAAGAAGAGATGAGTGTCATCCCCTATGCTTCAGCCATAGGATCTATTATGTATGCCATGCTGTGTACCAGACCTGATGTAAACCTTGTCGTAAGTTTGGTAGGAAGGTACCAAAGTAATCCCGGCAAGGAACACTGGACAACGGTCAAGAATATCCTAAAGTACCTGAAAAGGACGAAGGACATGTTTCTCGTTTATGGAGGTGACGAAGAGCTCGTTGTAAAGGGTTACGTCGACGCTAGCTTCGACACAGATCTGGATGACTCTAAGTCACAAACTGGATACGTGTATATGTTGAATGGTGGAGCAGTAAGATGGTAAAGCTGCAAGCAGAGTGTCATGGCGGGATCTACATGTGAAGCGGAGTACATGGCAGCCTCGGAGGCAGCGCATGAAGCAATTTGGGTGAAGGAGTTCATCACCGACCTAGGAGTCATACCCAATGCGTCGGGGCCGATCAAACTCTTCTGTGACAACACTGGAGCTATTGCACTTGCCAAGGAGCCCAGGTTTCACAAGAAGACCAGGCACATCAAGCGTCGCTTCAACTCCATCCGTGAAAATGTTCAGGATGGAGACATAGAAATTTGTAAAGTGCATACGGATCTGAATNGCATGAAGCAATTTGGGTGAAGGAGTTCATCACCGACCTAGGAGTCATACCCAATGCGTCGGGGCCGATCAAACTCTTCTGTGACAACACTGGAGCTATTGCACTTGCCAAGGAGCCCAGGTTTCACAAGAAGACCAGGCACATCAAGCGTCGCTTCAACTCCATCCGTGAAAATGTTCAGGATGGAGACATAGAAATTTGTAAAGTGCATACGGATCTGAATGTCGCAGATCCATTGACTAAACCTCTTCCGCGGGCAAAACATGATCAACACCAGAACTCTATGGGTGTTCGATTCATCACAATGTAACTAGATTATTGACTCTAGTGCAAGTGGGAGACTGTTGGAAATATGCCCTAGAGGCAATAATAAAAGTATTATTATTATATTTCCTTGTTCATGATAATTGTCTTTTATTCATGCTATAATTGTATTATCCGGAAATCGTAATACACGTGTGAATACATAGAGTACCATACGTCCCTAGTAAGCCTCTAGTTGACTAGCTCGTTGGACAACAGATAGTCATGGTTTCCTGACTATGGACATCAAATGTCATTGACAACGGGATCACGTCATTAGGAGAATGACGTGATGGACAAGACCCAATCCTAAGCATAGCACAAGATCGTGTAGTTCGTTTTGCTAGAGCTTTTTCAATGTCAAGTATCTCTTCCTTAGACCATGAGATCGTGTAACTCCCGGATACCGTAGGAGTGCTTTGGGTGTACCAAACGTCACAACGTAACTGGGTGACTATAAAGGTGCACTACAGGTATCTCCGAAAGTGTCTGTTGGGTTGACACGGATCGAGACAGGGATTTGTCACTCCATATGACGGAGAGGTATCACTGGGCCCACTCGGTAGTGCATCATCATAATGAGCTCAAAGTGACCAAGTGTCTAGTCACGGGATCATGCATTACGGTACGAGTAAAGTGACTTGCCGGTAACGAGACTTAACGAGGTATTGGGATACCGACGATCGAGTCTCGGGCAAGTAACATACCGTCTGACAAAGGGAATAGAATACGGGGTTGCTTGAATCCTCGACATCGTGGTTCATCCGATGACATCATCGAGGAGCATGTGGGAGCCAACATGGGTATCCAGATCCCGCTGTTGGTTATTGACCTGAGAGCGTCTCGGTCATGTCTGCATGTCTCCCGAACCCGTAGGGTCTACACACTTAAGGTTCGGTGACGCTAGGGTTATTAGGAAGACTTGTATGTGATTACCGAATGTTGTTCGGAGTCCCAGATGAGATCCCAGACGTCACGAGGAGTTCCGGAATGGTCCGAGGTAAAGATTTATATATGGGAAGTTGTCAAACGGACACCGGAAAAGTTTCGGGGCATATCGGTATTGTACCGGGGCCACCGGAAGGGTTCCGGAGGTCCACCGGGAGGGGTCACCCCTCCCGGGGGGCCACTTGGGCTGCGTGGGAAGCAGCCAGCCCCTGGTGGGCTGGGCGCACCCCCCTCCCTTGGGCCCTTGCGCCTAGGGTTTGGGGGGAACCCTAGAGGGGGGCGCCCCCCCTTGCTTGGGGGGCAAGCCACCCCTCCCTGGCCGCCGCCCCCCCTCTAGATTCCCATCTAGAGGGGCCGGCCCCCTTGCCCTTTCCCCCTATAAATAGAGGGGTTGAGGGGAGGGCTGCATACACAAGCCAAGGCGCAGCCCCTCCCCTCCCCAACACCTCTCCTCCTCCGTACGTGCTTGGCGAAGCCCTGTCGGAGTACTGCTGCACCAACTACACCACGCCATCGTGCTGCCGTTGGAGCTGTCTTCTTCAACCTCTCCTTCCTCCTTGCTGGATCAAGACGGAGGAGACGTCGTCCGTACCATACGTGTGTTGAACGCGGAGGTGCTGTCCGTTCAGCACTTGGTCTTTGGTGATCCGAATCACGGCGAGTACGACTCCATCATCACCATCCCCTTGAAAGCTTCCGCACTCGATCTACAAGTGGTATGTAGATGCAAACTCCCTCCCTTGATTCGTTGCTTAGATGAACTCATAGATGGATCTTGGTGAAACCGTAGGAAAAAGTTTAATTTTCTGCAACGTTCTCCAACAGTCGGAGGACTGGCCAGCGCCACTGTACCCAAGCATGACGTTGAGGTCGATGACGGCCGGCTGGGCCGGGGTGGCCGGCGCGATCACGCTGCCGTTAGGCGACGTGGAGAACCAGGTGTGAGCATGCTGCTGTGGCGGATGGAAACGGGCCGTCTGCGGTATTATGGAGGAGCTTATTGCTAGGCCGGGTCGGCACAACCCTAGCATGACGAGGGCCTGCGTCATTCTGACATGGCCTTGGCAAGGATGGCCTCGTTCTCGTCGACGACGGGCTTGTGCTACAAGTAGGGGTGGAATTCGAGCCGAGTCGAGCCAACTCGACTCGACTCGCTAAAGCTCGTTTCTTTAATGAGCTAGCTTGACTCGACTCGTTACTATAACAAGCTCAAATCCAAGATTGGCTCGACTCGTATAACTAGCGAGCTAGCTCGTTTAGCTTGTTAAGCTCGTTAAAGATATGAACATCAGACCTTACAAATACGATAAAAATATTAACCGAGAATTTAGCATGTGCATATGTGGTCATGTACGTGTGAGTCTCCTGGGTGGCTCGACCTTGAGTGGCTGGGCCTTGTGCTGGGACGCAAGGTGTTTAGTGGTTGTATTTTACTACCCCTAAAAAACACTGATTCTTTTTACCGAGCCTAACGAGTTACACGAGTACTCGTGAGATCGGCTTGTTTAACTTGGTCCGTAAACGATCTTAAACTAAAGCTCGGCTCGGCTCGTTATTGTTCGAGTTCGAGTCAATTCGAGCCGAGTCACGAGCTTCAAGCTTTTTTTTCCAGCCCTAGCTGCGAGGCCACGGCCTCGGCCGAGAAGTCGGCAGCGGCTTTCTTCTACGACACAATGGTACGACGAACCCTCCTCTTGGCCAATTCAATGTCGGGCCATGCGACCTCTTCCAGCATGAGCTATGACTGCGGTTTCTTCGGGCCCTTCTTCTTCGTCATGGGGCACTCGGTGGTAGCGGCCGGGTCGTCAGGTTTCTTCGGGGTGCCGGCCATGGAGGAGGGAGGTGAGGGGGAGCGCGGGAGGTTTTTTGGAATGAGGGGGAAAGCGGGCGTGTTTGTGTCCCCGATGGGTGGGCCAGGGAAGGATAAGGGCGTACGTCTCACACGTCCGTGCATTGTCCGCTTCGACACAAACGTGGCTCAAATTTGAACCGAGAATGGGTCAGCAGTGGACAAAAACAAACATTTGTTCATTTGCTCCCGTGTGTTGGGCCGTTTTTGTGTCCGTTACGCGACCGGATCATTTGGGGTCGCGCATTGGAGTTGGCCCGAGTACCATATATATGTAGCTAACACATTGTTGTATCCAATATTCTGTTATGGTTTTGTTTGGGTGAAATAAACTTCTGATCAATGCTCTCTTTGGAACTCTCTAAGTGAAAAGGAGTTACATGAGAACAGAAGACATTTTTTGGAAAATAAGACATGGATAGGGAGGCCTAAATGCAGAAACTTAGTTGGGGGAGGCTAGTGAGAAGGTGGCGATGGACTAGGTTTTTTCTCTTAGTTTGTGGTGGCATTGAAATTATTTGCTTTTGTTAAATGGTTGGAGTACTTCTATATATGTTGCTCTTCATTGATTAAAAATGGCACAACAAGGCGCACGTTTCCTTCTAGTCATGTTTGTAGACATGGATAGGGAGGCCTAAATGCAGAAACTTAGTTGGGGGAGGCTAGGGAGAAGGTGGCGATGGACTAGGTGTTTTCTCTTCGTTTGTCGTGGCATTGAAATTATTTGCTTTTGTTACATGGTTGGACTACTTCTATATCTGTTGCTCTTCATTGATTAACAATGGCACAACAAGGCGCACGTTTCCTTCTAGTCATGTTTGTAGACATGGATAGGGAGGCCTAAATGCAGAAAGTTAGTTGGGGGAGGCTAGGGAGAAGGTGGCGATGGACTAGGTGTTTTCTCTTCGTTTGTCGTGGCATTGAAATTATTTGCTTTTGTTACATGGTTGGACTACTTCTATATCTGTTGCTCTTCATTGATTAACAATGGCACAACAAGGCGCACGTTTCCTTCTAGTCATGTTTGTAGACATGGATAGGGAGGCCTAAATGCAGAAAGTTAGTTGGGGGAGGCTAGGGAGAAGGTGGCGATGGACTAGGTGTTTTCTCTTCGTTTGTCGTGGCATTGAAATTATTTGCTTTTGTTACATGGTTGGACTACTTCTATATCTGTTGCTCTTCATTGATTAACAATGGCACAACAAGGCGCACGTTTCCTTCTAGTCATGTTTGTAGACATGGATAGGGAGGCCTAAATGCAGCAACTTAGTTGGGGGAGGGGGGGGGGGGGGGTACTTCTATATATGTTGCTCTTCATTGATTATAAATGGCACAACAAGGCTCACGTTTCCTTCTAGTCATGTTTGGAAAAAGGTTAAGTTCTGAAAGTTGTGAATTCTTTACATACAGGTCATTTTTGTGCGGGCGTTGTTAGGCGCCCGCGCGCCGGCCCAAATTTGGGCCGGTCTGTTGCCAGGCGTCGGATCTACCCGCATAAACGGGTGAGATTGCCCCTGCGACCCAGGTCGTCTTCCTCCCTTCTGGATGTGCGTGAGAACAAAAAAAAGAAAGAAATCCGCAGGTCAGCCTCCCCATGTCGCCCTTGGCCGCCCCGTCGAGGCTCACCGGGGCCGCTCGCGCCGTCGCAGCTCGCCGGGGCGCTGCAGATCGTCGGGGCCGCTCGTCGTCGCCACTCGCCGGGGCCGCTCCCTGGATGCAGCTCCGCCTTTGCATCTCGATGTGTCTCACACCCCCTGGTTGCAGCACCGCCGGGGTGAGGGTTCCAGCATCGCCACCGGCCGCTGTCGTAGCTCGTCATGCGCCCATTGCAGCACCGTCACGCAGCTTCGTCGTTTGCCGCTCGCCATTGTTAGCCACCGTTTTCTGTTTGAAGCTTTTTTAGAAGCGGGTTGTAGCTTTTCTCGCGGCCGGTTGCAGCTTTTTTCGGCTGCGCGGTGGTCGACCTCCAACTACCACGTATCTGTTTGAAACTTTTTTTGAAGCCGTTTGTAGCTTTCTTGCCGCCGGTTGCAGCTTTTTGCGCTGCGTGGTGGCCGACCTTCAGCTATCCCGTATCCGTTGAAGCTTTCTTCAAAGCAGGACGTAGCTTTTTTGGTTGCCGTATGTAGCATTTTACAATACTGGTTGCAGCTCTGACACACGTCCGTCGAAGCCCATTCTTCCTCAGCGCAAAAAATGCCACCGGGCGTAGCATTTGGCATTGACGGTTGTAGCTCCGATGTGCACTGGTTGAAACATCTGATTTCTCTTGTCCGGAGCTCGTCGTCTTTGCCGCCGGCAGCTACTGGTTGCAGCAAGCGTGGCCTCTAGTTCCAGCATCTTCAGACTCCGGTTGTAGCAAAACAACTACAAGTTGTAGCACCGGAGCCCTCCGTCTCCACCACCGGCAGCTGTTGGTCGCAGCAAACATGGCCGCCGGTGAGGGAAGCTTGCAGTGGTTCGTGAGCAGCGTGAAGGAGAGAGAAAAATCATGGCTGTAGACAGCAGAACATGTCATGGATGGAGGTAGAAGAAAGACAAAAGGGAAGGCCAGGGAAAGGATAAGGATAAGAGAGAGGGCGGTTGTGCAAGGCCCACCACGTGCACACGTTTTACGCGGTGGGTGGTTTCGCTGGACCCAGCGTGGCGCGCGATCCGGCCGAAAGTTCGGCCGGTGCACCGGCTCTAAACGTTTTCCTTTTTGTGTTTGTATCTATGACCAATAATACTACAACTACAGATAGGTTGCTACAGAAAGATGGCTACATACTGACATGGCAAATTTCTATGCGACTGAGTGAGGTGAGGTGAGGACAACTACTTGATTATATATTCAACTGTATGAGGCCACGTCCTGTCCGTAAGGTGAGTGCGTAAATGTGTGGCATAAATGTAGCATTTCTCATCTATGACTATCCAATCCAAGCATCCCCATTTCCTATTTCTAACTTCAACGTCCGTGCTGTTGTTTCCCACTGTCCTCTGAAAAGTGAAGTGCCGCCGGTCGCATCACCGTTCGCCGCCGGCACCTGTCGCTGTCGTAAACCAAACCAAGGTAACTTTCCGACTCCCTAGAGGACCACCACCACCATCGGGTTAATTATTCGCAGCCAGATCCATGATTTCCTCTCTCTCTCCATTTGCAGATCTGACCTGACCGTGTCCCCTGCCCAGCCCTTCCTCCTCCATGGAGGCGGAGAAGGGGGAGATCTTGGAGTGGAACACCAAGCCGAGCTCCATGGAGGAGGCGGAGAAGGGGGAGATCTTGGAGTGGAACACCAAGCCGAGCTTCATGGAGGAGGCAGAGAAGGGGGAGATCTTCGAGAGGAACACCAAGCCGAGGTTGGACGACCATCCGCAGGCGACGGCGACGGGGGCGGCCAGCCTGTTCAACGTCGACCTCATCCTGGAGATCCTCTCCCGCCTCCCAGCCAGATTCATCCACCGCTTCAAGTGCGTCTCAGTGCTCTGGCGCGACCTCATTGCGGACCCCGCCAACCACAAGAAGCTGCCCCAGACCCTTGCCGGCTTCCTCTACACGACCTTCTGCAGTAGTGGGTATCGCCACCACTTCGCCGGTTTCTCCGGCGGCGCAGCCTCCTTCGACCCTTCCCTCCCTTACCTGCATCCTAACAAGGATGAGGGCATCACCCAGGTGGACGCTTGCAATGGCCTCCTTATCTACCGCCGCTACAACAGCAACAGGCATGATTACCACTTTGTTGTGTGCAATCCCGCCACCAGGAGGTGGGTGGAGCTACCACCTCAACCTCAAACGCAGGAGCCGATGAGCAGACTTAACCATACCGCAGGCCTGGCTTTCGATCCAGCAGTCTCGTTCCATTTCCATGTTCTTTGTTTCGAGCGGACCTTTCCGAAAACTTTGATCACAGGAGTGAACATCTACTCGTCTCGCACAGGAGCCTGGATTCATAGAGACAGTGGGATAGTTGAGAAAGCTACCCTGTTCAGGAGTAAATGTGTCTTTGTCGGTGGTATGCTGTACATCATGGGTAACCTGGAGGACATCAACGACGAGTATGTGCTGGTGGGGGTGGACATGGAGGGGAAAGTGTGGAAGACTATCCGTGTGCCGTACGGTTCAAAATTTGGTACTATTGGATTGTCGCAGGGGTGCTTACACTATGCTGTAGCTCCTGCCAATAATAACAATGAAATACTAGTTTCTGAGATAGCACTCTGGTGCCTCAAGGATTGTGACAGTAAACAATGGGTCCTGAAGCATACTGCCAGCATCGATACGCTTATGAGCATGACTGAGGAGAAGTACATGGTGGTTGAGATTCATCCAGATTGTGACACAATTTTCATGGCTCGGTATGGAGGTGATATCTTGGTATCATATGACATGTGGCATCAGAAAGTTGGCTGTATCATTAATCTTGAGAAAAACAGTGTACAGAAATTTCTACCCTATGTTCCTCTATTCTCAGAGCCATTAGCAGATGCTGAGGGGTAGTAGCTTTACCTTCAAGCCACCCTGTGTTTCCTCCCAAAAACTGGCTCTTCTTTCGTCTGAACAATTTGTCTGTGCACCTCTGATTCTGCTTCAATCATGGCCCCCCAATTTGCTGGTGCTTGTACTCCTGCTTGCTTGATTTCCAGTTCAGAGCAATGCCTGATAAACATAAGCATTATTTCATTTTCAAAGAATGTTGTTAGTTTGTTACCCTTATTCTTGTTTGCCTACCACTGGTTGTTGTTCTGGACATGTCTTAGTTTCATGGGGCTAAATTGTACTGTAATAGGCCCTCTTATCCATACCAATCAGTTATTATTATTATCCAAAATCTTAGTGCATATCGTCAACCTGCTAGTGTACTAAAATGTTCAGTCAGACTTGTTACTGGTGTGATCTCTAGTTGACTTTATGCATTTGGTATTTTGCAAAGCACTTCCTTTGAGAAATTCTTTATTTGGGTTTGCTGTAGCTAACGATTCAGTAAAGCTTTGGATCTGCTGACCACAGAGAAATTACAGGAGTACTAATATCTGAAAGTGAAATATAATTGTAAGCTTTCATGAAAAAAAAGTGCCAGGTGTATGCGTGTTTGGTCCATCATATAAGCTTGCGCTTCACGTATGAAAAATAGGATTTTGGCAGGTGCCAGGACGGGGCATTTGCTGTGCTAGAAATGTAGTGGCCATGAACATATATAGGCTTGTCTATTGGTTTAGACGCTTTGCGTTTTGCGCTCTTAACTGAAGCCTGGGTAACGCGGCCGATGTGCCTTGTGGCTGTACGCGTCGAAACCGTACGAGAAAAGTATACTTTTCGTCCTTTAACTTTTGTGAAAGTCTAGATTTAGTCCTTCAACTTTAAAACCGGATAAGTTGCATCTCTAAATCTTAATACCCGACAGGTTTAGTCCCTTGTCTTGGCTGACCTGGTATCTGCTGGTTTTGACTGGTTTTCGTCCATGTTGCAGTATTTCTCTCTCCCACCGGGCTCTATCTCTTCGTCTTTCTTCCTATGTCTGTTTGAGCATTTCAGCAAACGTAGGATGCATGCGCGCCTACCATTGGTGGTCCTGCTAGGCACCAAACGTCACCATGGCCGCATCGGGGGCTGCCTACTGGTCGCTCCAAGCCACCGCAACAGCCCTGCTCACCCCGTGCACCTCGCCATGGCACAACCCCTGGCTGTCTGCCAACCTCTGCCCGCACTGCCGCGGGCCGCACCAGCACGAGACAGGAGCTCGCCGGCAACGCAAGCGACCAAGCTGACGTTCGTGCTGTTTTCGAGCTCCCCTTCCGAAAACCAGCTGCGCCGCCTGGTCGACTACGAGATACTCAAACTCCAGATGCATCGAGCTCGGCGGCGTGCGTGTACTGATAGACCTGTGGTGCACCTCCTCGACGCTGTCTGCGGAATGCTCGCCGAGGACCTGGACAACGCGCTCCCGCCACTTCTGACGTGCAGCCACGCGTTCGTTGCCGCCGGTGGTGCTTGCCCTCGAGCTCGCGGGCACTCGCATCCGGGACCGCGTTGGTGCGCACGCGCTGGGGCAAGGGCCAGGCCGCGGAGTCTAGGCACCCGGGCGTCGAGCTCTAGCACGTTGCTTGGGAAGTTTCTATGGCCGGTTAATTTGGGTGCGCCCGCGATGACAGCATGGTTCACGCTACTGTATGTGGCCGGGCCGCCGTTCCACCGCTGTATCCATGCCATGCAAGCCAGCTTTCCAACCGTTGCCACTGGTCCCGCGGGATGCTCCTGGCCACCAGCAATGGGATCTCCGAACGGCGCTGCTGGACATGCGGGGGTAGAGCATCGGCTGGACGAAATAACGAGCATCGGCTGCCTATGAAATGTTCGATAAAATGCCTCGCACAAGTAAGAAGATGATGATGAGGTGGACGTTGTGTTTGACTTGAGACTGGTCAAAACCGACTTGAGTCAGCACAGAAACAACCTCAGGGACTAAACTTGTCCGGTTTTAAGAGTAAGGGATGCAAGTTGTCTGGTTTTGAAGTTGAAAGACTAAATCTAGACTTCGCCAAAAGTTAAAGGACGAAAAGTATACTTTTCTCAAACCATACCCGGCAAGGAAGAAAAATCACCGCGTCAGACTCCCAGATTCTGTCACAATATGCAAATCCTAATGTCAATATCTTGCTGTGCGCTAAGCCGCCAACTCCCATGAAATCCTGCAATGTGGAAAATCATCTTTAGGAAAAGCAAAACAAATTAGCATATTGCATGTACTTCATGATTCGGTAAAGAGGCAAGAAACAGCGTGAAGCAAAGGGCCATGTAGACAGTATGAAGACAGCAGGCAACAGATTGTTCACGCCTTACTTAGAGAGGAGGAACCGCATACTCTTGTAGGATTATCTCCATTTCTGCTATAATTTCAGGTGCAGTAGCAGCGTAGAAGAAGTAGATCGGACTATTTCAGAGGTTTCAGTCCAAGTTTCTGTTTCTGAAGCTGCTCCTCTCTTGTGAAGGTACGAGCGTGCCACTGTTTAGGTTACCGAATTGGGCATTTTTACCGAGGGTGCCTGGTAAACGTGGTTGCCACGGTTACCATAAAATTTCGAGCAAATTTCGAATGGAATTTATAATTCAAATTTGAATACAATTTTTTTCAAAATACATATAGATAGCACTTGAACTTACATTAGTCCAAAAACAAGTGCAAGAAGGAGAACTGAAACCAGCTACCTTTTGAACATGGAAATAGGTTGTTACCACCAATGCCAGAACTAACTATGTTGAAATAATTGAGAGGCTGCCGTATTTACGGTACATTGAGCATTTAAATTTAAAATATTCAAATATTTCATTTTTTTGCTTGAAATGCCCATTTACCGAGGGGCATGGAAATACGCGGTAACCGTGGTAAATCTTAAAATTTCGAGCTGTAACAAAAACCCTGGAGTATACTACTCGTAGTATATGTATTAACGGAGAGGTGGGTTCCTTCTTCCAAAACAAACATGGTCTGCGCCAAGGCGATCCCATCTCCCCCTACTCTTCGACATGGTGGCATACTCGTTGTTTGCCATCTTAGACAAGGTTAGGGCTGCCGGCCACCTTAAAGAGGTCGTCCCTCATCTTATCCCTGGAGGTGTGACTATCTCAAATACGCTGACGACTTGGTGGTTTTCTTTCAATCGGATTCTCTCAGCATAGCCGCGGTCAAGATCCTGCTCATCTGCTTCGTGGGGATGTTAGGTTTAAAAATCAACTACTCAAAAATGTGATGTGATTTCCATTGGAAGGACAAGGAAGTGGGTCAAAGGATAGCGGATCTCCTAAACTGTTCTAAGGGTTCTTTTCCCATTACCTACCTTGGGCTCCCATGCGTTGACAAGATCACTGCGGAGTGGATCCTACTGTCTAGAAGGCTGTTAAAAGATGTGATTTGTGGCAAGTGAAGCTCATGTCTTTTGCGCCTCGTCTTACGCTGACTAACGTGTGTCTCTCTGTGATTCCTACCTTTGTGATGGGCTTGTTTATCCTTGGGGAAGGGGTTCACTCTGAATTTGAGAAAGTGCAGGCTAGATTTTTCTAGGAAGCCGATGCCAAAAAATGCAAATATCATATGATCAGATAGGCAGACCTAAAAACCAAGGAGGCCTCGAGATTCTGAATTCTAGAAACATGAACCTCGCCCTTATTACCAAATGGATTTGGAAACTCTCACAGGATGACGATGGCCTTTGGGCGCCGTTACTTAACATATAT
>LR880972.1:185258727-185272759 GCA_904067115.1 Aegilops sharonensis | reverse complement strand
TTAAGCGAGCGTGGTGGGTAAGTTGGTGCACCCCTGCAGGGAAGAAAACATCTATCGATAGCCTGTCCTACGGTAACGGACACTTGGAGTTGTATCCCGATCGATACAACTAGAACTGGATACTTGTGATGAGAACTGGATGGTGATGAGGATTTGATTGTGATGATAACTGGATAGTATGGCTCTGGGATGCCTTTCTCGCAGGGAGTCGAGAAAGGATCTCTGGCCGAGGTTGATAACACTTCTACTACTTTACTTTATGCTACTCTACTCCCTCCGGTTGCTGCAAGATGGTGGTTTCCAGAAGATGCTAGTCTTCGATAGGACTAGGCCTTCTCTGTATTCTGGCATTTCTGCAGCCCAGTCCACATATACAGCCTTCCTTTGATAATGTTGCATAGTAGTGTAGATCCTTGCTTGCGAGTACTTTGGATGAGTACTCACGGTTGCTTTGCTCCCCCTTTCCCCCCTTTCTTCTTCTTTCCGGTTGATGCAAACAGATGACAGAGCCCAGGAGCCAGATGCCACCGCCGATGCTTACTACTACGTGGAGGCCGCCGATGACCAGGAGTAGTTAGGAGGCTCCCAGGCAGGAGGCCTTGCCTTTTCGATCGATGTTGCTTTTGTGCTAGCCTTCTTAAGGCAAACTTGTCTAACTCAGGTCTGTTCTCACATATTGTTGCTTCCGCTGACTCTTGTGTTTTCGAGCTTATGTATTCGAGCCCTCGAGGCCCCTGGCTTGTAATATAAAGCTTGTATTATTTTAATTTGTGTCTAGAGTTGTGTTGTGATATCTTCCCGTGAGTCCTTGATCTTGATCGTACACATTTGCGTGTATGATTAGTGTACGATTGAATCGAGGGCGTCACAAGTTGGTATCAGAGCTGACTGCCTGTAGGAATCCCCTTCTATACTCCTTGGCCGAAGTCGACTCTAGTCAATACAAAACTTTTACTAACATGGTTGTGTGTCTTACAGGCACACGTCGCCATTGGGTGGTAGTAGGATCTTTTATTCCTCGACCTATACTCTGGGACTCTGATCTCTCTTCTATTCGGGTTAAATGGTTTTGCTAACTCTAACTCTAGGTTCTCATAAATACTTTCTCCCGGAGAGCCCCTTCATTCCAGATGATGGCCTGCTTCACCAGAAGATTCCGAAGATACTCTTTGATATTCTCTCGAGACTTTGTGCCCATCACTTTTGCTATTCCCGACCACCGATAAATCCTTATGGATAACTTCTTACACTTTCCATTCATACGATCATCCCCCATTGGTCTTGTTAATACAAGATACCCTGAAAACTCGTCGGTGCTTCGATAATCCTTTGATCTTACTGCCTTGCTGTTCTTTGTCACCTAATTACCCCTACGGATAATTCTCGCACTTATCGAGTATCCGCTCATCCCTCAGTTGATCATGTGTTGCACAAAAGTCTTCGAAATACCATTCGATCTTCCGAAAATCCTCAGCAACCTATTGCTCTGGAATTTCTTGTTTGCTTTCATTATGATTAATCCCATAAGTATAGTAATCATATTGACATCCTTTGTCACCATCATTTTTGAGTCCATTGATTCAATACGTTGCGAATGTTCACAATCATCAGTCGAGTCCTGGGGTTAACTTTCCGGCTCAGACGTCATTTTGAACATGAGCTGGTTCTCGACCAAACTATCTGTCGTCGATTGTGCCTCTGGTATATTCAATTGATCCATCCTTGATCAGAACGTCTGCTTCTAATCCTTTGTTCTGGAAATCATAATTCCTTTGCATTTAAGCTTTGAATTATTCAGATGATTCCATAACCCGTTGCATTTGCATTCCTTCCTCTTCTGGATGAGTATCGATACTCACATCAGATCCTTTGTGGACCATCAAGTCCTTTGTTGGATTGTTATCCGACAGTGTCCTTCACATTTGATCACTTTGTGAGTTCTTCCCCTGATACAAAATGCCTTTGTTAAGTTGTATCCTCTGCTTGGCCAACCATGCTCTGCTTTCGGGCTTGTGTTATTTACTCTTGAAACTTGTGGTATGTGTTTCTAAGAAGCCCCTATGGGTTGAACATATGCCTTCTCTAAACCGTGTGAACCCGAAAGTTTTCATGAGTCATACTCTTCTGGTATTTTGCCAGATAAAATTTCAACACTACAACTTCATTGAACGCGAGAAGTGAATGAAAGGTTGTGCATTGGAGAAGTGGGAGTCGACCTTGAACTTGTGTTCATGCCCATGGACACGATGTAGATCTTATCATTAAAGCTTATCTTAAATTAATTATTCCTTTGGTATAAGTTCATCTTATATCTGGGATCTGGCCTTTTGCAATCGTGGTTCCGACCATGTTCTCTTTTAAATACCATTTCTCGTGCAAGTTTAAGCACTTGTTTTCGGTAGAGCAATACCCCAGTCCAACCTCTACTTTGATCTGTCATCGAGTATTACCCCCCTGGTATCTCGAGATTATCATGGAACTGCATAACATCTTATGAGTTCTTCATCAAGTGCTACATTCCCACTGATTCCAATTTTTCACGGGCTCTGAGTTATTAAACACTCAAAGACACCAATAACTGAACCGAGTCCGCACTTCGGTTCAACAACTCTCCAGTAAGCTTCTATAAGTACGAGCTTGTACCCGATTACGCCATTCCTAGCCTGTTTGGCTATATCGTTGTCGTGATGATTCTAACTGTGCCACCTGGACCTTATTCTCGGAGCACCAATCTGCGACGATAGCTAAGCTTACGTCGATTTTCCTCGTCATACCCTTTCACCTTAAACAACAAGCTTGAGTTCGAGTTTGTGTCGTAACTGTGGTTCCACTAACCTCTTGCTTCATCATTCCCTTGACTTGATTTCGTCGCTGATTGATTACATCTTCATGAAGTCTCTCGACAAATGTGTCGTGATCATCTTTAGCATTCGGAGCTCTTCCAGGATATCAATGGAATTCATGATGAGAAATACCATCCTTGCCCTCGATGATTTGTGTTGTCATCGACCACTTTAATGCCTCCCCTCCAACACAAACTTGTTCGTGTTCTGTGTTATACCTTGAGTTCCTTGCTATCCAGCATTTGTTCTTCTTCACCTTGGAGTATTACCATCTTTTATGTCAAGAATGTCGTGGGAATTTCACCACCTCTTAAGAATTCTTGGTATAGTGGTACTTCTCACCATCACCATTCTTTCTTAGGTCCTCGTATCGATACCAACCGGGGTACCAACAAGTGAGCGGTACTTTTTGGATTCTGCCCTTCTAGCAACCCTATTGCTTTGAAGTTAATGGTCGGCCGTTCATTCTTAGATTATTGATTATTGAATCATCATTCCGACGTTGGTCGTGCAACCCAGCCCATATTTCGATGCACCTCTCATCCAATGTTTAACTGTGTATGTTCTCCTCGAGCATACACCATTTTATCATTTGATCCGACAAATGTTATCTCCTTGTTCACATAACTGTGGAAATCCACCTTTTTGGAAATCTCGAGGATTCTCGCTGATTCCATCAGCTACCCCCTCATCCTCTCCTTGATTTAATGATGAGCTCTTGTTTCGGAACTTGCTCCCATAGTTCATTTCTCGAGAATTTTACAATGTCATCTTGCCAATTGTATTACACCTTTTCCTCTCAGGCATCCTGAGTCTGAGGTATTTTGACACCGATTAGATATGAATCTTGGTCAGATATGATGTTGGAACATTTTCCAAGAGTCACAACATTGGTCTTTATATGACCCGGAAAGGTGATGTCATGCCTAGCACACCTGGCCGGAGGCCCTATTGTTATGGTTTCCTTTTCAGTCAGGCTATCCTTTCTTCCATGAGGAAATTTTAAGACTTATTTTATAAGTTCCTCCTGATGGATCCTTTTTGTTTCTTAAGTCTGATATTCACGTGTTGACCATGTCAATGCTATCTCGAAGCATGTCTATGGTGCTCCGATTTTCAACCGGAACATTTGAAGCCCAATGCTAAATGTTTCCTGCTCAATTATCCTAACACCGTTGTATGGGTAATATCATGAGATTCATCCCCCCTTACCTAAATGGTTTTCTACTTTATATCCTGTCATGGATATCTTGCTCTGCTTGTCCTTGGGAAGGATATACCCTTGAAATATGTGTTTAAACATATTTTCCTTTCCATTGTTCTGTTTAATCTGATGATCATATTTTCCTTCCATTGGTGTGTTTAAACCTTTTCTATGATCTATATGATATAAGCAGTAATAATCCACTGCTTGTGCAAACACCTCGATGTACAACTCTGTCAGTAAGACCTTGTTACTATTGTTGATGACATTCCGGTAACCACCGATGGACGGGAACCTTGCCTATTGGTCCGCCTCGTTCAACGAGCAGGAAAATGGTTCTCTTCGTCCCTCGCCCTTGGTACCTATGTTGTTGCCGACATGACACACAGACTCTCCTCTGACATGCCTTGCTTACATGATCGTGCAAGATGTCACCGACCTTCCTACTTTTAACCACATGGTGGGCCCATAACCCACAGTTCCACAGGATCAAAACCTGACTCTCCTGTACACCCTCATGTTTCCAAAGTTATTCCTCGCGCGTGGACTCGTATGAAATTCATGAGCCACCTACCGATGAGGTCATCAATTCTGGCATCAGACACAATAATTATTCCGTTGCTTTGATCCCCTTTCACGCCCGGTAACAGGCATCGAACGATTGCCTACCCGCTTGAAACTTCTCGTGGTACTTTCTTACTTTGCTCTCGATATTTTCTTAAGTTTCAATTCGAGAGTTACTTTCCGCCACCTTCCCCGATCTTATCGACCAGATAGTTAACCTTGCAGAGGTCTGTTCTCCCTGTATGCCCACCCTTTATTCTTTCGTAAGTACGATGGAGTTCCGGAAGAAAGGAAGATGACTTCATCATGATGACCTGAAGCAGAGAAATGAAGACATCAATGTAAGGGATCGACCTCTTCGAGAAGAGCAACCAAGCCCGAGAAAATCCGTTAGAATCTCGTAACCAGACCTTTCCCCCTTACTCCCGCTCCTAAATCTCGAGACGAGATTTCTTGTAGTGGAGGAGAATTGTGACGCCCGGGTAATCATGCTACAGTAACCTCTACACGTCACCGAGGTCACTGCTGTTAATCTCGCGTTAATTCCAAACCCGGCCGAATTCAAGTTCAATATCAAACCAAACGATGAAGTTTTCAAACATTAAAACTAAAATGCTCGGAGTGTGTCGATTAATCCATAAGTAGTGGTAGGTGATGAAACCACACTTTTATAAAATATTTATGTGCACTAAAATAATTAAAACAATATTTGAAAATACTTAATAAATGCTTTTATGTATATAGGTAATTGTAAGCTAGTTAAAATAGTGTGTGAACATTTTATTATGCTACCTTACTAATTTAGGTATGGGTTTTATAGTTTGTTAAAACTGTTTTGATGTTAAAACATTTAAAACCGAAGTTAAAAGAATAAATAAAGCCAAAAAAATAAAATAAAAGAACCCCCGCCCTAACTGGGCCAGGCCCAGCTGTCCACTGCGTCGATCGGCCCTCCGGCCCAGCCGCCCACCTATAAGCCCCCCCTCCCGGGTCAAACCCTAGTCGTAGCGACCCACTCCCCCCCGATCCCCTTCTCCTCCCCGTCGCCCTGGATCGGGATCCCGTCGATCCCGACGCCCTTCGCCGGTCAGCCGCCGCCTGGCCGGCCACCTCCTCCGCCACCTCGCCTCCCCGCGTCGGCCTCGGCAACCCTTGCCCGGGCCACCACCCCGGCCCGAGCCACCACCCTTGGCCCCGTCACCGGATCGCCGCCGCCCGGAGCTGCCCTCGCCCTGGAACCGCCACGCCGTCGCCGGACTGCCTCCTCGTCTTCCCCTGCGCCGCACGTCGTCCCCGTCCTCCTCCCCAAGGGCTTCACCGAGCCACGCCGACCCTCTCCCCGGCAACGTTAGTGAGCGCCACCCCCTCTCCCCCTCGTCTAACGCGCACACGCAGCGGTCGTCGCGCCCCGCGCGCGCTCGGCCGCGCTCACCGCCTCGTTCACTGCTCAGCTCGCCAGGGCCTCGTCTCTGCCGCCTCGCGTGAGGCCGCATCGCACCTACTATTGCCTCCGGTGACCCCTCTGCCCCACCGCCTCCGGCCGCTGGCCCGCGCCCGCCGCTGGCCGCCGTGGCCTCGCCACCGCCGGGCACAACCCCGGCCGGCCTCGCCTCCCCCCGCATGGTGGGCGCCTGGGTGCGCCCCGCACCCACACACCCGTAGCCCGTCGCCCGTTTAGGCCCCGTGGGCCACTAACGTCGGGGCCCCACGCCCCCTTAAAAAAAGGGTTTTTAAAATAAATAAATACATTAATTAATTAATTAACTTAATTAATTGTGTTTAATTAACCTAATCAATTAACTAATCTAATTAACCCTGTTTAGCTAGCCTTAGTCTATGACAGGTGGGTCCCGTTGGACCCACAAGCCAGGTTTGACTCTGGTCAGCTGGGTTTGACCTGCTGACGTCATGGTGATGTCATGCTGACATCACCTTTCACTGTTCTGGATAATGTTTAATTTAATTAAATAAATTTCAGAAATCTTTAAAGCTTTGATAATTCATATAAAATAATCTGTAACTCGGATGAAAATGTTTTCTACATGAAAGTTGCTCAGAACGACGAGACGATTCCGGATACGCAACCTGTTCGTCCGCCACACCCCTCTAACCTATCGAACTCGCAACTTTCCCCCTCCGGCTCCTCTGCCCGAAAACACGAAACACCGGGGATATTTTCCCGGATGCTTTCCCCCTTCGTCGGTATCACCTACTACCGCATTAGGGCACACCTAGCACCGCGTATTGCCTCGTTATGTTTGTGATAATTTGTTGGCTCCGTATTTACTGTTTCTTCCCCCCTCTTCTTCCCCGGTAGACCCCGAGACCGGCGATGATGCCACCGAGTACGACTACATCGACGACGAACCCTTCTCTTGCCAGAGCAACCAGGCAAGCCCCCCCTTTGATCATCCCGATATCGCCCATTCCATTCTTTCATGCTTGCATTAGATTTTGCTACTGTTATTGTTTGCTCCTATTGTGCTGCATAGCCTGTTTATTGTAACCTGCTATTGTTACCTACCTGCTTATCCTAAACTGCTTAGTATAGGTTGGTTAGAGACCCATCAGTGACCCCCCCCACCTTGTCCTTGTTGCCCCTGCTTCATCATTGAAGACCCGATCAACGGGACCGAAGACCAGGCCCCAGCACCGCACATCACTTTCCCCTTAGTTGCTCAACACTACTGGGTTACTATCGAGTGCCGAGGGTGAGACCTCTACAGCACTTCTGATGTTAACCCTGTAGTATAGTTAATTGGTCGTGGTCATCGAGGGTGATTTCCTCTTTAACCACTTCTGATACGACTCTGTCGTGCAACCCCTCAAGTGTGGACCTCGAGGGTGAATCCTCTTACGTTCACCTTGATGACTACATCGAGTGGAATTCATCGGGGGTGATTCCTCGGGTTTTCCCCTTGATGTTTGGACACACGGATACTTGTACTTTACCACTGTTACTTGGGAAGTCGGGTCGACCCTGAGGGGTACCCGCGCGAGCTTAATTGCGAGTGATGTGGAGACGGGTTGACCTGGAGGGTGCCCGCGAGATAATTACGAGGCGTGGCCTGGCATTCCTAGCCCTTGCCGCAAGTCCTCGAGACGGGGCAACGGGGTCACATCTTTCGTGAGTCTCTGCTTGTTACCGCGCGTTCCTAATCCACTACGATTTGGATGTTTGATCTGAGGGGCCTCTGGCCTGATAGCACTAACCATCACGTGGGCATAGTATGCGCGTTCTGCGTCGTATGCATCAGCCGAAGCTTGATAGACGTCAGCGACTGAGCGGCGCGCGCCGGGTTGGACTGGTAAGCTCCTGCCTTTTTAGGAAGGTAGCTAGGTCTGCTCACCGGCCGCGTACGCAACGTGCAGGAGTTCCCGGGGAGATGTCCCATGACCCCTGGGGGCATAGGTTTAGTCCGGTGTGCTGGCCTCTCTATTAAGCCTAGGTCGGGTTGCGGCGTATTGTTTGGCCGAGGCCGGGCATGACCCTGTAAAGTGTGTCCGGCCGGAGTTAAGCGAGCGTGGTGGGTAAGTTGGTGCACCCCTGCAGGAAGAAAACATCTATCGATAGCCTGTCCTACGGTAACGGACACTTGGAGTTGTATCCCGATCGATACAACTAGAACTGGATACTTGTGATGAGAACTGGATGGTGATGAGGATTTGATTGTGATGATAACTGGATAGTATGGCTCTGGGATGCCTTTCTCGCAGGGAGTCGAGAAAGGATCTCTGGCCGAGGTTGATAACACTTCTACTACTTTACTTTATGCTACTCTACTCCCTCCGGTTGCTGCAAGATGGTGGTTTCCAGAAGATGCTAGTCTTCGATAGGACTAGGCCTTCTCTCTATTCTGGCATTTCTGCAGCCCAGTCCACATATACAGCCTTCCTTTGATAATGTTGCATACGTAGTGTAGATCCTTGCTTGCGAGTACTTTGGATGAGTACTCACGGTTGCTTTGCTCCCCCTTTTCCCCCTTTCTTCTTCTTTCCGGTTGATGCAACCAGATGACGGAGCCCAGGAGCCATATGCCACCGCCGATGCTTACTACTACGTGGAGGCCGCCGATGACCAGGAGTAGTTAGGAGGCTCCCAGGCAGGAGGCCTTGCCTTTTCGATCGATGTTGCTTTTGTGCTAGCCTTCTTAAGGCAAACTTGTCTAACTCATGTATGTTCTCAGATATTGTTGCTTCCGCTGACTCTTGTGTTTTCGAGCTTATGTATTCGAGCCCTCGAGGCCCCTGGCTTGTAATATAAAGCTTGTATTATTTTAATTTGTGTCTAGAGTTGTGTTGTGATATCTTCCCGTGAGTCCTTGATCTTGATCGTACACATTTGCGTGTATGATTAGTGTACGATTGAATCGAGGGCGTCAGTTCCAAAAATCACACTCCCGAAGGTTTCATTCCGTTTGGACTCCGTTTGATATTCCTTTTCTTCAAAATACTGAAATAAGCAAAAAAACAGCAATATGAGTTGGGCCTCCGGTTAGTAGGTTAGTCCCAAAAATTATATAAATGTGTAAAATAAAGCCGATAAACATCCAAAAGGGGTAATATAATAGCATGGAACAATAAAAAATTATAGATACGTTGCAGACGTATCAAGCATCCCCAAGCTTAATTCCTGCTCGTCCTCGAGTAGGTAAATGATAAAAGAGAATTTTTGATGTGGAATGCTACCTAGCATAATTCATAATGTAATTTTCTTTATTGTGGCATGAATGTTCAGATCCAAATGATTACAAAATAAAAGTTCATATTGATAAAAAGAAATAGTAATACTTCAAGCATACTAATCAAAGTAATCATGTCTTCTCAAAATAGCATGGCAAAAGAAAGTTCATCCCTACAAAATCATATAGTTAAGCTATGCTTCATTTTCGTCATACAAAGATGTTCTCAACTTCTATACCCCCGATGACAAGCCAAGCAATTGTTTCATAATTAAATAATCTCAAACTTTTTCAACCTTCACGCAATACATGAGCGTGAGCCATGGATATAGCACTATGGGTGGAATAGAATATGATGATGGGGATTGTGTGGGGAAGACAAAAAAAGGAGAAAGTCTCACATTGACGAGGATAATCAACGGGCTATGGAGATGCCCATCAATTGATGTCAACATGAGGAGTAGGGATTGCCATGCAACGGATGCACTAGAGCTATGAATGCTCAACAAAAGAAAACTAGTGGGTGTGCATCCAACTTGCTTGCTCATGAAGACCTACGGCATTTGAGGAAGCCCATCGTAGGAATATACAAGCCAAGTTCTATAATGAAAAATTCCCACTAGTATAAAAGGACACATGGTGCTACTTTGAAGCACGAGTGTGGAAAAAGAGATAGTAGCATTGCCCTTTTTATTTATTTTCTCTTTTTTTGGGCCTTTCTTTTTTTCTCTTTTTTTTGATTGGGCAATGCTCTAATAATGATGATCATCACACTTCTATTGATTACAACATAAGGATTACAACTCGAAACTAGAACAAGATATGACTCTATATGAATGCCTCTGGCGGTGTACCGGGATGGTGCAATGAATCAAGAGTGACATGTATGAAAAATAATGCATGGTGGCTTTGCCACAAATACGATATCAACTACATGATCATGCAATGGCAATATGACAAAAGTAAAGTATGTCATGATGATGATGAACGGAACGGTGGAAAGTTGCATGGCAATATATCTCGGAATGGCTATGGAAATGCCATAATAGGTAGGTATGGCGGCTGTTTTGAGGAAGATATATGGAGGTTTATGTGTGATAGAGCGTATCGTATCACGGGGTTTGGATGCACCGGCGAAGTTTGCACCAACTCTCAAGGTGAGAAAGGGCAATGCACGGTACCGAAGAGGCTAGCAAAGACGGAAAGGTAAAAGTGCGTATAATCCATGGACTCAACATTAGTCAAAAGAACTCATATACTTATTGCAAAAATTTACAAGTCATCAAAAATCAAATACTACGCGCATGCTCCTAGGGGGATAGATTGGTAGGAAAAGACCATCGCTCGTCCCCAACCGCCACTCATAAGGATGCACAAGCCAGGTACACTTCATGTTTCAAATTCGTTACACAACTTTAACCATACGTGCATGCTATGGGACTTGCTAACTTCAACACAAGCATTCTTTAAATTCATAATCACCCAACTAGCATGACTTTAATATTACTACCTCCATATCTCAAAACAATTATCAAGTATCAAATTGATCATAGCATCCAATTCACTTCCTATGATAGTTTTTATTATACCCAACTTGGATGCCTACCATTCTAGGACCAACTTTATGACCATAGCAAATACCATGATGTTCGAAAAGACTCTCAAAATAATATAATTGAAGCATGAGAGACTAGCAATTTCTTCAAAATTAAGACACTACCGTGCTCTAAAAGATATAAGTGAAGCACTAGAGCAAAAACTATTAAGCTCAAAAGATATAAGTGAAGCACATAGAGTATTCTAGCAAATTCTAATCAAATAGGATTCTCCCAAAAGGTGTGTACAGCAAGGATGATTGTGGTAAACTAAAAAGCAAAGAATAATATAATACACGACGCTCCAAGCAAAACACTTATCATGTGGTGAATAAAAATATAGCTCCAAGTAAAGTTACCAATGAACGAAGACGAAAGAGGGGATGCCTTCCCGGGGCATCCCCAAGCTTAGGATTTTGGCTATTCTTGAATGTCTTGGGGTGCCTTGGGCATCCCCAAGCTTAGGCTCTTGCCACCCTTTATTCCATAGTCCATAAAAGCTTTACCCAAAACTTGAAAACTTCACAACACAAAACTCAACAAGAAATCTTATAAGCTCCATTAGTGAAAGAAAACAAAACCACCACATAAGGTACTGCAATGAACTCATTCTTTATTTAATTTGGTGTTAAACCTACTGTATTCCAACTTCTGTATGGATTATAAACTATTTTATTGGCCATAGATTCATCAAAATAAGCAAACAACACACGAAAACAGAATCTGTCAAAAACAGAACAGTCTGTAGTAATCTGTAACTAACGCAAACTTCTGGAACTCAAAAAATACAGCCAAAATTGGACGACCTAGGCAATTTTTTTTATTGATCAGCAGCAATTGGAATCACTATTTTATCACGTTCTGGTGATTTTTAACAATTGTTTTCGTGAGCCGAAAGTTTCTGGAAATTACAGCAAGATCAAATAACTAGGGGTGGGCATAAAAACCGACCAACCGAATACCGAACCGAAACCGAAACCGAAAAAACCGAATTGTCGGTTTTTGCAGTTGGTACATTAAAATACGGTTTTTACTTATGAAAACCGAAATGAAATCACTCGGTTCGGTGTAAAACCGTATTACCGAAGGAAAACCGAAGTCGCACGTCACGCAAAGCTCACCCTCACATCGAAGCCGCTAGCCGCCGCTCGCGACCACGCCTCGTGTTCGGCCGCACAGGCACATCTGCGTACAAGCTCTTCACGTGCGAGCTAGCCAGTCAACTTGATGGGCCTAGAGGATAGAGTCTTTTGCGTCAGGCATAGGCCTTTTACGGAGCTTGCAAGCCCAAACCCAATAGCCAATGTTTCTGAGGGCTGGTGGAGCGTGAAGCAACTTTCTTTTAGTCCCACATCGCCTAGCTAAGCTCAAGGAGACGAGGTGACCAGTTATATAAGAGGCTGGGAGTGAGTAGGTACTACTCGTGCACAGCTTTGTAAGCAACGAAGCAAATGTTTGGTAAAAGCTGAAACCGAACCGAACTAACGGTTAACCGAATTTTCGGTTAGCTGTTTTGGGTTGTTATTTTCGGTTTCTAACATTGGAAACCGAATTTGACAATAAACCGAACGGTATAAACCGAATTTTCGGTTTCTACCGAATGCCCACCCCTACAAATAACTATCATCCAAGAAGATCCTATAGGTTTAACTTGGCACAAACACTAATTAAAACATAAAACCACATCTAAATAGAAGGTAGATGAATTATTTATTCCTAAACAGAAATAAAAACAAAAAAAACATAAAGAAAATTGGGTTGCCTCCCAACTAGCGCTATCGTTTAACGCCCCTAGCTAGGCATAAAAGCGAAGATAGATCTAAGTGGTGCCGTATTTAATTTTCAGTTTTTTAGCGGAGTCATGCTCGAATCCGGGAGGCTCTTTCTGCTTCCCTTCATACTCGGAAATTTTTAGATCTAAAGAATCCAACCGCTTATTGCAAAGAGTGATCAACATATTCATGCGGTGAAGATTTCCGCTAACACTTTTAAGCGGCTCAAGAGACTTTTGTAAAAAAAAATTGTTACTTCGCAGATCTTTTCAAACACTTGGGTTTCTTCTTGGGTAGGATGTGATCCTCCCTTTTGAGGTAGTGTTCCCACTATTCCCTCTACAAGTTCATGCGCAATACTGGGATCAATCTCAATGAAATTTCCCTTGGCAATGCAATCCAAGAGTTGTCTATGTGTCATATTTAACCCAACATAAAAATTACGAAGAAGAATTCTGAAGTTCACCTCTAGGGTGCACTTGCGATAAGATTCCATTATCCTATATCAAGCATCTTTTAAGTTTTCTCCTTGCCTTTGCTTGAAGTGAAGAACTTCAAACTCGGGAGACATAGGAGCGGATAAGGAACTAGACATAACGACAAGCAAGCGAATTAACACACGAGCAAACAGAAAAACGGCAAGCGAAAAGAGGGAGGAGAAGATTGGGAAACAGAGGGCGAATAAAACGGCAAGGGTGAAGTGGGGGAGAGGAAAACGAGAGGCAAATGGCAAATAATGTAAATGCAAGGGAGATGGGTTTGTGATGGGTACTTGGTATGTCTTGACTTGAGCGAAGACCTCCCCGGCAACGGCGCTATAAATCCTTCTTGCTACGTCTTGAGCTTGCGTTGGTTTTCCTCGAAGAGGAGAGGGTGATGCAGCAAGTGTAGCGTAAGTATTTCCCTCAGTTTTTGAGAACCAAGGTATCAATCCAGTAGGAGGCTTCTCAAAAGTCCCACGCACCTACACAAACAAACTGAGAACTCGCAACCAACGCAATAAAGGGATTGTCAATCCCTTCACGGCCACTTGCGAAAGTGAGATCTGATAAAGATAGTATGATAAGATAAATATATTTTTGGTATTTTATAATATATATGCAAAAAGTAAAAATGCAAAGAAAAGTAGATTGGGAGCAAATATGATAAGAGATAGACCCGGGGGCCATAGGTTTCACTAGTGGCTTCTCTCAAGATAGCATAAGTATTACGGTGGGTGAACAAATTACTGTCGAGCAATTGATAGAAAAGCGCATAGTTATGAGATTATCTAGGCATGATCATGTATATAGGCATCACGTCCATAACAAGTAGACCGACTCCTGCCTGCATCTACTACTATTACTCCACACATCGACCGCTATCCAGCATG
>LR880972.1:185237950-185257893 GCA_904067115.1 Aegilops sharonensis | reverse complement strand
GGCCATAGGTTTCACTAGTGGCTTCTCTCAAGATAGCATAAGTATTACGGTGGGTGAACAAATTACTGTCGAGCAATTGATAGAAAAGCGCATAGTTATGAGATTATCTAGGCATGATCATGTATATAGGCATCACGTCCATAACAAGTAGACCGACTCCTGCCTGCATCTACTACTATTACTCCACACATCGACCGCTATCCAGCATGCATCTAGAGTATTAAGTTCATAAGAACAGAGTAACGCATTAAGCAAGATGACATGATGTAGAGGGATAAACTCATGCAATATGATATAAACCACATATTGTTATCCTCGATGGCAAAAATACAATACGTGCCTTGCAACCCTTTCTGTCACTAGGTAAGGACACCGCAAGATTGAACCCAAAGCTAAGCACTTCTCCCATGGCAAGAAAGACCAATCTAGTAGGCCAAACTAAACTGATAATTCGAAGAGACTTGCAAAGATAACTTAATCATACATAAAAGAATTCAGAGAAGATTCAAATATTATTCATAGATAAACTTGATCATAAACCCATAATTCATCGGATCTCGACAAACACACCGCAAAAAGAGTTTACATCGAATAGGTCTCCACAAGAGAGGGGGAGAACATTGTATTGAGATCCAAAAAGAGAGAAGAAGACATCTAGCTAATAACTATGGACCCGTAGGTCTGTGGTAAACTACTCACAACTCATCAGAGGGGCAAGGATATTGATGTAGAGGCCCTCCGTGGTTGATTCCCCCTCCGGCAGAGTGCCGGCAAGGGCTCCAAGATGAGATCTCGCGGATACAGAAGGTTATGGCGGTGAAATTGTGTTTCGTGGTGCTCCTGGATGTTTTCGGGGTACGTAGGTATATATAGGAGGAAGAAGTACGTCGGTGGCCGCCCGATTTTCCTCACTTTTTCCTTTTTCTGCCTTTTTCAAAATCGACGAACTTTTTTTCAATTTTATGAACTTTCTTTCAAATTCGATGAAGTTTTCTTCAAAATCGATGAACTTTTTTCATATTTTGTGAATTTTTTGCAAAATCGATGAACTTTTCTCACCAAATTCCATGAACTATTTTCAAAATCGGTGAACTTTTTTCAAATTCAATAATCTTTTTTTGAAAATCAGTGCACTTTTTTAAATTAGATGAACTGTTTTCGAATTGGATGAACTATTTTCAATATCCAAAATATCTTCAGATTTTTCGAAATTCTTTTGCCTTTTCAGAATTTTTTTTTTGAAATTCCAAATTTTGTTCATGTTTTCGAATTTTGTTCACGTTTCAAAAATAGTTTCGAATTTCAAAATTTTGTTCACCGTATTGAGGAAAAATATTCACCATACATTGAAAAAAAGTTCAGTGTGTATAAAAAAATGTTTCATCGTGTATAGAAATTTTGTTCAGCATGCATTCAAATCGAGTTCATCGTATTGAAAAAAAAAGTTCTATGTGTATTTGAATATTGTTCACCATACATTGAAAAAATGTTCAGTGTGTATAAAAAAATGTTCATCATGTAGAGAAATTTTGTTCAGCATGCATTCAAAAAAAGTTCAACGTATTTTGAGAAAATGTTCAGTGTTTCTTTGAATAATGTTCACCCTATACTAAGAAAATGTTCAATGTGTATTCTAAATTCCCTTTCTAAAAATTGTTCACAGTACAAAAAAAGTATTCAATTTTCGAAACTTGTTCACTTTTTGGTTTTTGAAAAACATAGTTCACATTTAAAAGAAAAGGAATATTTGAAATTTGCGTACGATATTCGAACCATTTGTTCGCATATTTAAGATTTTCATTTTTTCTAAGAATTAATGGAAAATGTTGAAAAAACCCTGGATCTACCATTTGGGTTAGTACTTAAAAACAAAAGCCGTTTTTAGGATGTACACAATTAGTATCCCAGCTGGCCAGCTTCGTTAGCATGCAGCGCGTCTGGAATTCGAGTCCCATTACGATTGTTTTTTCAAATTCGTTGAACTTTTTTTAGATTTGATGAACTTTTCTTATAAAAGAAGGATGAACATTTTTTCAATTTCGTTGAACTTTTTTAAATTCGATGAACTTTTCTTAAAAAAAGAAGGATGAACGTTTTTTCAAATTTGTTGAACTTTTTTTAGATGCGATGAAATATTTTTAAAAAAGAAGGATGAATTTTTTTCAAATAGATGAATTTTTTAATTTACTGAACTTTTGTTAAACATCAATGAACTGTTTTTTTAATTCGTAAACTTTTTTCAAAATTTGATGAAGTGTTTTTAAAATAATTAAGAAATCTAATAAGTAGCGCTAATTTATTGGTTCTTATACATTTCGCGTTCGTTGTAGTCAATAGCTGTTACTTGTTGTAGTGGTTAGCGGAATGGTTCCTCCCTTGTAGTTTCAAGGCGTGAGTTCGAGTGACTGTACCTGCAGTTTTTTTCGCGAGACATTTTTCCTTCCTCAGCGCGTGGTGGGCCGGCCCATGAGGTGCGGCGTGTGAGCGCCAGCTTCCTGAACTGGCGCTTAAGGCGCCGGGTAGGAGCTCCCCCCTGCAGCGCCAAATAGGAAACGCCATTAGTTCCGGCAGATCCTATTTGACACCCGCAGGCGTCAAAAGGACGTGGCTCCGCTGAAGCCTGCACACCCGACGCCCCATTTGGGCCGGCCCACGGGCGCGATGCTTTTTCTTCTTTTTCCTGCTTTTTTCATTTCATTTTTTTTCTGTTTCTATTTCTTTCTTTTCTTTTACGTCGTTTTTCTTTTTTGTTTCTTTTTCGTGTATTATACACAGTTCATTGCATAATTATATACAAAAATGTTCATCGTATATTTAAGAAAATGTTCATTGTGTATTTTAAAATTGTTCAGCATATATTCACAAGAATGTTTAATGCATATTTAAACATTGTTCATCGTATATCACGAAAATGTTCAATGTGTATTTAGATATTTGTGCAGCATATATCAAAAAATGTTCAGTGTGTATTTTAAAACTGTTCAGTGTATATCACAAAATTTTCAATGTATATTTAAAAATTGTTCATCATTTGAAATTTCAAAATTTTGTTCATGTTTTCAACAAATGTTGATGTTTTTAAAAGTTTGATCCAATCTCTAAATTTGTTCACGATTTTCAAACGTTATTTTATTTAAGGAAAATTGTTTTTTTCAAGAAATGTTGAAAAGTTTGAAAAAAGAAACGGAGCTGCTGCTGCACGTAGTAGTTTTACTTATCAGGTGATGCAAATTGGTTCTTAAAGTGGGGCGCCCCAAATCTAACACTAGAACACGTTAGGTCTGTTAGTTGGGATGAGGTATCCACTACAGGCAGCTTGCGAGTTCGAGCTTTACTCATGCAATAATTTTCTGGCGAGTTTTTTTTACACGCCTGTATTTTGCTAGCTCCAACTGGGCCGGCCCGTTCGTTTCTCTTAAGCGAAGACTTGACAGCCTGACGCTCACGGGCATCATACAGGGGGTCTCATTAGTTCCTCTATGCTTCTAGTGAGTCCGAAGGAAGACTCGCCTGAAGCAAGGCGCTAGATGGCCTGGCCCAGGCATGGGGAGGCACATTTAATACGATGTTAACCAAGCATTTAAAAATGGTAAATGCGTACAGAGAAAATATTTATCATGTATACAAATCATGTATTTAAATAAAAGTTAAATCTAATCATTTGATAAAATATTTAAAAAGTATTTATAAAATGTTAAATTTTTATAGAAAAATGTGAAATCATGTATTTAAAAAATAGTTTCTGAAAAATGTGAAAACAATTGAATTTTTCTGTCAAATGTGTATTGAAAAATGTTTACCATCTACCAAAATGTAAATATGGTATTTGAAAAATGTTACTCAAGCGTTTGTGAAAATGTTAAAAGCGTATGGAAGAAATGTTGACCATGTATTTTGCTAGCTCCAACTGGGCCGGCCCGTTCGTTTCTCTTAAGCGAAGACTTGACAGCCTGACGCTCACGGGCATCATACAGGGGGTCTCATTAGTTCCTCTATGCTTCTAGTGAGTCCGAAGGAAGACTCGCCTGAAGCAAGGCGCTAGATGGCCTGGCCCAGGCATGGGGAGGCACATTTAATACGATGTTAACCAAGCATTTAAAAATGGTAAATGCGTACAGAGAAAATATTTATCATGTATACAAATCATGTATTTAAATAAAAGTTAAATCTAATCATTTGATAAAATATTTAAAAAGTATTTATAAAATGTTAAATTTTTATAGAAAAATGTGAAATCATGTATTTAAAAAATAGTTTCTGAAAAATGTGAAAACAATTGAATTTTTCTGTCAAATGTGTATTGAAAAATGTTTACCATCTACCAAAATGTAAATATGGTATTTGAAAAATGTTACTCAAGCGTTTGTGAAAATGTTAAAAGCGTATGGAAGAAATGTTGACCATGTATTTTGCTAGCTCCAACTGGGCCGGCCCGTTCGTTTCTCTTAAGCGAAGACTTGACAGCCTGACGCTCACGGGCATCATACAGGGGGTCTCATTAGTTCCTCTATGCTTCTAGTGAGTCCGAAGGAAGACTCGCCTGAAGCAAGGCGCTAGATGGCCTGGCCCAGGCATGGGGAGGCACATTTAATACGATGTTAACCAAGCATTTAAAAATGGTAAATGCGTACAGAGAAAATATTTATCATGTATACAAATCATGTATTTAAATAAAAGTTAAATCTAATCATTTGATAAAATATTTAAAAAGTATTTATAAAATGTTAAATTTTTATAGAAAAATGTGAAATCATGTATTTAAAAAATAGTTTCTGAAAAATGTGAAAACAATTGAATTTTTCTGTCAAATGTGTATTGAAAAATGTTTACCATCTACCAAAATGTAAATATGGTATTTGAAAAATGTTACTCAAGCGTTTGTGAAAATGTTAAAAGCGTATGGAAGAAATGTTACCCATGTATTTTGCTAGCTCCAACTGGGCCGGCCCGTTCGTTTCTCTTAAGCGAAGACTTGACAGCCTGACGCTCACGGGCATCATACAGGGGGTCTCATTAGTTCCTCTATGCTTCTAGTGAGTCCGAAGGAAGACTCGCCTGAAGCAAGGCGCTAGATGGCCTGGCCCAGGCATGGGGAGGCACATTTAATACGATGTTAACCAAGCATTTAAAAATGGTAAATGCGTACAGAGAAAATATTTATCATGTATACAAATCATGTATTTAAATAAAAGTTAAATCTAATCATTTGATAAAATATTTAAAAAGTATTTATAAAATGTTAAATTTTTATAGAAAAATGTGAAATCATGTATTTAAGAAATAGTTTCTGAAAAATGTGAAAACAATTGAATTTTTCTGTCAAATGTGTATTGAAAAATGTTTACCATCTACCAAAATGTAAATATGGTATTTGAAAAATGTTACTCAAGCGTTTGTGAAAATGTTAAAAGCGTATGGAAGAAATGTTGACCATGTATTTAAAATACGTAGATCTGGTATTTGAAAAATGTTAATCAAGCATTTGAAAAATGTTAAATGTGTATATAAAAAAATGTTGACCACATATTCAAAAAATGTATATATGATATTTCAAAAATATTCCTCAAGAATTTGAAAAATGTTAAATGTGTATAGGAAAAATGTTGACCATGTATTCAAAAAATGTTAAATGAGGTATCCACTAGAGGCAGCTTGCGAGTTCGAGCTTTACTCATGCAATAATTTTCTGGCGAGTTTTTTTTACACGCCTGTATTTTGCTAGCTTCAACTGGGCCGGCCCGTTCGTTTCTCTTAAGCGAAGGCTCGACAGCCTGACGCTCACAGGCATCATACAGGGGGTCTCATTAGTTCCTCTATGCTTCTAGTGAGTCCGAAGGAAGACTCGCCTGAAGCAAGGCGCTAGATGGCCTGGCCCAGGCATGTGGAGGCACATTTAATACGATGTTAAGCAAGCATTTAAAAATAGTAAATGTGTACAGAGAAAATATTTATCATGTATACAAATCATGTATTAAAATAAAAGTTAAATCTAATCATTTGATAAAATATTTAAAAAGTATTTATAAAATGTTAAATTTTTATAGAATAATGTGAAATCATGTATTTAAAAAATATTTTCTGAAAAATGTGAAAACAATTGAATTTTTCTGTCAAATGTGTATTGAAAAATGTTTACCATCTACTAAAATGTAAATCTGGTATTTGAAAAATGTTACTCAAGCATTTGTGAAAATGTTAAATGCGTATGGAAGAAATGTTGACCATGTATTTAAAATATGTAGATCTGGTATTTGAAAAATGTTAATCAAGCATTTGAAAAATGTTAAATGTGTATAGAAAAAAATGTCGACCACATATTCAAAAAATGTATATATGATATTTCAAAAATGTTAAATGTGTATAGGAAAAAATGTTGACCATGTATTCAAAAAATGTAAATCTTGTGTTTGAAAAATGTCAAATGTGTTCATCGAAGGTTGTTTGTTCCAACTATAAAAAATGACCAAGGTGAACATGCAAATGCAAGGGGCCATCTAATTGCTCAGACCAAGGCTGTGCGGTGCGATTGTTACTGAAAATTATGTGTTATTAGAAAAGCCGGTGAAATGGAAAATATCCATCTCCTTAAATAAGGATGGTGTGAAATTTGTTGCTTCAGTGTTTGCACTGTCTTAAATGGAAGTTATACTTTACTATAAGAGGACGGGACGAGCCCTTTCTTCACAAAAAGTTGAGTGTGGTTGGATTTTGTGGAGGGGAGTGTACTGAAGCAAGCCTCTTTGAGAGAAACCAGAGTGACAAACATAAAAAGATACTTTCTTTGCTAGGGATGGAAAAACTTAGTACTGTCGATGCCGAAGTCAGCTCGAAATCTGTTTAGCAATGCATGCCAAACATGATAAGCATTGTAGAGTGGTGCGCACTGAAGATGCGAGGATTGGGAGATATTAGAAAATGTAGTAATGTTGAGATGGTCGGCGGGACTGTTGATCAAATTTTGTTGATTAGGTCCGATGAACTATTGCCTACTGCAGCCTTTTTATCCACTATTAGCAACTTGACAGCCTACAAGATGGAGGGCTACAACCAGTGGCACTGGCAGCAGTCTCGTAACTTGGGGACTGCTTGGATCGCACCCAATAACTATCCTACCAAAATCTTGGCTGTGACTGTGGACATCGGCGAGCGTTTGAATGGCTGCCAAAATTTCAGATTTAGTTGAACTTTTTGTTCAGCTGTCCAATTTGCTCGCCAAAATTCAAATGAGCCCACAGCAGCCAAATCTTTCTTCAAATAATTGATGCGCCTGTGATCTGGCAGGACGGACTGGGTGTCATCCGCCCCTCAGCTGGCTGGACGGACTGGGTGTCATCCAAATAGGGCCTTGGTATATAGATTGGGCAAGATCTGATAGTTGTGGTCTTCGGAAAGTGGATGCCCATAAAAGCCACCATTGTTCGCAGCTCACAACTATTATTCTTCAACTTTTTGTGTACACGGGTGCTTAATAATGAGAATTAAAGAATTTTATTATGAAATGATAATTTAAGGTGAAATATTCTCTTTCTATGACTCATTTCTTGCATCCATTCGGCAACATTATGAAAATCTTATATCTCCATACCTACTTGTGGTAGGATATATGTATACAGTGTTTTTCTCCTGAATCCACGCAGCCGCTATTCCATTGGCAGTCGATGGCGACAACGTCGACAACTAGTGCAGTGGAGCATGGAGAGGCGCCTTCAGAGGGTGAACTGTTGGCTGCGTTATGATTTGTCTACCATAGTTTTCGTTTGTCCGTCTGTCATGAGGTGTGTAATTGATGTCTCGGCACATGTGTGAGGTCTTGAGCAGTGCTTACTGGTTCCTGCCGGCCACATTTGCTGCCTCGAATAAACGCATGCTCATGGTGTTAGCGTTCGCCTTTCAGACTTCAATGCAGTGTTTCATTGTCTGCTTCACTCCTCTGTCTTTGAAGTTGTTTGATCGGTCGCTTTGTCATGAATGAATCTAACGATCGTGTCAGTGCATTGTATTGGTTATGTGATCAAAGTTCTAAAGAATCAATACGTTTCTAAATGCAGTTTGGCGTAATATAAGTGCGCCAACGTTGAGTTCTGAAGAATATTGCGGCTCGGCATGGACACAACAAAACCTAATTCCAACTGCTCTATGTTGCCCAAGTATGAATGACGAGTAAGGTGAATATGCAAATGCAAAGAGCCAAGAGCCCTCCAATTGCTCAGACCAATAATTGCCGTTATTTCTATTATTTGTGTGCTACTTTTTTTTTCCAAAGAGGACGATAACCCCCGGCCTCTACACCAAGACAATGCATGTAACCATATATTATTAAGAATGCAAAATCCAGCAACCGAATAATATTAACCCGGAAATAAAGCGAAAAGAAAATGCGAGGCTGCATGCCTCACGACAATAACTCCACCAGAGGGCCACTAACCCTGTGTTACAAGACGACATCAACACAATACATAACTCCTAGGCTACGCCTTCAATGAGGAACCGCCACACGTGCGCCGATGATGGCGAGATCAACACAACTTTGAACTCCAGATTCCCATCCCGAAGACAAGCTTCAATCCACCACTTTCAGCAAGGACAAACGACGCAAGCACGCGTCAACATAGCATGACCAAAGATCTTGTGTTTCCACCGGAGTATATATAGTGGTCGACATCCCTGATCTGACTACCGACGCCTTGATAACCGGATACCATTGGAGAAGACACCAGAAGACAAACGTCCCATACTGCCTTCCTTCACTGTCGCACCACCTTCGATCCAGCAGCAACATGATAGACATGAGACCTCTACCAGAACCATCGTGCAGCCCATGCCGATAGCAGGCATGACTTGACGCCCTCACATGAGACGTCATTCATAGTATCCTCTGGCGGTGCATCCGGCATGGGCTTCACTTGTCGGTGACAAGCACTGCCCGATGACTCCGAAGAAGATGCATGCGTCACCTGCCGGCGATAGGCACTGCCCGACGACTCCGAAGGAGATGCATGTGTCACATGCCGAGCCGCATCAAACCCGATCTATTGATGGAGGGGACATCCCATACCGCCACTAGCCTCAGAAAGGTCGGCGCCACCTTGAGATCCAGACTTCGAGTCGCATGCAAGACCTCGGAGTCTGCCGCCGTCGAAGAAGAGGGGCCGCGGCTCCAATTCCGGGTGCTACAGTGAGCACCCACTGCCGCACCAGCCGCTGTCATCGCCCATACAACGGCAACCGCCGCGGAGAGTGTGAGATCCTGGCACTAGGTCCCGAACCCCTCGCGCGCCACCCTGCGGTCAGCCGCACTCGACTGCCTCTGTCGCGATGAGGAGCAGGCCACCACCATAACCGCCGCCACCGTATCAGGTCGTTGTAGACCTGAACCGGGACAACGCATGGGCACCACACATATATGCACTGATATGAGATCCGTCGGCCGCTCGAGCACCACTGCAGCTAGCGCCGGCTGGACCCGCACGGGCTCCCACCATTGCCAAGCTGCCGCCACACGTCCTTTTGCACCCACGCTCGCGGTGCCCGGATCAGGGTTGCCGACATAGATCAGCTGCCACCAGCAAGCATCTTCACGCCAGGCCGCATGAGCGCCCCCGTGTCGGTGACCAAGGCCGCTGGGCGCCACCTACCGACGCGCAAGCCCCCAACTCGCAACATCCACCACCACTCGGAGAAACCCCACCGTCGGCTGCTCCACGCGAGCTTCACCCGCGCATGGCGCGATGAAGGCGAGGGGTAGAGGGGGCGGGGTTCCCGGCACCGCCGGTGGTAGGGCCGCCGCCTATGTCGCCCCTGGGGACGGAGGGAAGTGGGGGCCTATCCAGTTTTTTCAGATCGCGGTAGAATTATTTCCCGGTCAAACTGAGTTTGTCAGGTATTGATTGTATTCCCGCCTACCTAACTTTAGTGCTGCTAGAGAAGGTGGTGACATCGAATTAATGTAGTATCCGTATCCCTAAAGCAAAAGGTATGATGTCTTCAACTTGTTGCCTCCATGTCTCGGGATCATGTCCTCAAAGCGCATGAACATTGCACTCCTGACTCGGTGGCTCCGGCGGATTGCCAACGGAGATGACGGCCTGTGGCTTCGCATCATTCAGCAGAAATACCTTCGTGGCCAGCCCCTCGCCTTCTACCAGCGATCTGGGGGCTCTCAGTTCTGGCAATCCATCATTCAGCTCCTCCCAGTTCTCCGGATAGGGACCTCGATCGAGATCGGGTCTGGCACTGCCACGTTGTTCTTGTTCGATAGATGGACTGGAGACACGCCCCTCGCGGCCCGCTTTTTGGGCCTGTCCTCCATCGCGGTTGCCTCGCGGATTTCCGTCGCGACCGCCCTTATTGACTTAGGGCAACTCGCATTCCAGAGGCCTTTTGGCCCGGCTGAGAACGCGGACTGGCAGGAGATGCTAGACTGCATTGCACTTCACGAGCCTGATCTCACGACTGACGATGATCGATCTAGATGGAGACCAGAGCCTTCTGGACAATTCTCCACCAAATCTCTCTCCCTGGCCATCGCCCCCTCGCTTGGCCATGAGGCGCTCACCTCCATCTGGGAGATTCGCCTCCCTCTGAAGATTAGTATCTTCTTGTGGCAATGGATTCGCAGTCGCCTTCCATCCGGCGTTGAGGTCCTGAAGCGCAATAGCCCTGGTGATGGGCGTTGCCGCTCTGCGGGCCGGAAGAAGATTCGAACCATATCTTCTTCACCTGCGTGTCCGCGCAGTTTCTATGTAGTTGTTTCCGCGAGATAGTGGGTGGAAGCTGGGACCACAACAACTTCCCCGCTCTTTTTGCCGAACTCCAGGCAATACCACCTGCGATGCGCCACATTAGGTGGCTGACCATTGGGGTACTTGCCTGGACGTTGTGGACTGTTAGGAATAAACTTGTGATTCAGCGTATTCCTCTTCGTCGTGCTACTGACACTTTTTTTCAAATGGTCTGGTTACTTGTAGCTTTGGCGGCCGCTTAGCCGTCCCAGGGAGAGAGACGCCATCACCTCCATCATCACCCAGCTTCACGTGATGGCTCTCTGAATGGCTCCACCGCTTCCCCCGCCACCACCGGAACCTGATTAGATCGTCGTCTGCTTGCCTCCATCATCGCCGTCTATGTGTTGTATCGTCGTGCGTCTGTGTTGGGCTTGTTGTACTGTGCCCACACCTGAACTTGGATCTGTTTGTCTGTATGTGTGCGTGTGTTTTGGACCTTGCCTGTGGTGGCACCCTGTGGGTGTGTGCTGTGTTGTTACCTTGATACGTTGTGGTTGGTGGTTGTTTTATTTATAAAGCGGGGCGAAAGCCTTTTTCGATAATCGTAGGTGGCACTAAAGATACACTTTATAAGACGAGTGGAGATTCCCTCGAAAAAGAAAAAAATAAGAGGAGGGGAGGGATACCATTCTGCAAAGGAGGCGAGGAGTGTGATCGGACGTGAAGAGAGACTAGAAATATTAGCATCAAAAGATGTTTCTTTTGCTAGAGATATAGTAGTGCCAATGTCAAAATCAGCTGGAAGTTTCTTTAGTAATTCATGCTGGAATTTTTGTCTATTTGGGCCTAGCTCAATAGCAGTTTCAGAATTCCTAATAAATCCTAGAGGCCCACGCAGCCCATTCATATAAGGCAGGAGGTGGAACTAAAGTTTAGTCCCACATTGCTAGTTTAGAGGGAGTTGAACCTCTTTATAAGGGAGGTTCTTTCCCCACATGTATGAGCATGAGAACAAGAGGGACATCCACGCGCGCTCCTCCTCCGCCGCGCCGCGGGTTGCGGGAATGAGCTGAGCCGATGTCTAAATTTTTGCCACGCACGACGGGTATACGAAAGGTCACACGGAAGCTGAAAAGTTTTTGTGATAGTGGAGTTTGAATGCGAACGGTGCAACCCTTCGACTGCTGGCTGTTCGCTTCATCTTCGTCTCTTCGTTTCACCTTCCGTCTCTGCCCTCTCGCCTCCTTCTCTTGTGCCTATAAAAGGGAGGTCGCTCCTCTCAGAGAGACGCACCAGAACTACTTCTTCCTCTCGCCACCGGTTCCTGAGCACTGCACTACTGCTACGATCTTCCCCATCCCGGCTTGTGGCGTGCACCGCAGGTCGAGACAGTAGGCCTCCGAAACCGCACCTCTTTGAGTCCTGTACGGGAGAAGGGTGATAAGGTTTTTGGGGAGCGCTCTGCGCGACTACTGACTTCTTCGTCACGGACGCCCCGGACTCCGACGACTACTTCCCCAACGACGACTACTTCCCCGACGTCGACAACCTCCTCGATGACATGGAGGACACCGACCCCAAGTCCAGTGCCTCTGCTCCGGCTGCTGTCTCGTACGTGTTGTTGTTTTTCCTGTTAGAGGTCCTGTCACAGTTCCTTGTTCTAGTGTTTGCCCTAAACATGTTAGGATCTGCCTCATATATGCATCTTGATCTACTGTTTGCTCTAGAGATGATCGGTTCTAGCTCATACATGCAGATGTTATTTACCTTCTCTTTGTCAAATCGCATGACTTGTTTTATTACTGCTATACTAGTCATGCTATATCTAGTATTTCTGTTAATAAAATTATTCGGTAAATTGCTTATATTTCCAACAATCCAAAAACCTTATTATAGGCAATTTACGCAAAGTGGTTTTGCTGCTTCCATGAGACCTCCTATGTTTGAGGGTATCCACTATAAGAGGTGGCGTGTGAGAGCAGTCTTATGGTTTCAAACCATGAGTTGCTATGACGCCACTCTTGGCAAACCTGAAGGAGAGCAAGATGTCCAACAGGCACAAGCTTTTCAGAAAATGGATACTCTGTTTAAGGCTGCTCTCTTGAGTGTTCTTGGTGAGAACATAGTTGATGCTTATACTTCAATTGATAATGGAAAAGATATGTGGGACGCACTCGAGGCCAAGTTTGGGGTCTCGGATGCCGGCACTGAGCTGTACATCATGGAGCAATTCTATGATTACAGGATGACTGAAGAGCGCTCCGTGGTTGAGCAGGCTCATGAGATACAGTCATTTGCTAGAGAACTTGAGCACTTCAATTGCATGCTACCGGACAAGTTTATTGTTGGGGGTATCATCACTAAGCTTCCTCCTTCGTGGAGGAACTTTGCTACCTTACTGAAGCATAAGAGACAGGAGTTTTCCGTTCCGGATCTCATTGGTACTCTTGATGTGGAAGAAAAGGCGAGAGCAAAGGACACACGTGCTCGAGGTATTGAGGGAGGATCTAGTGCCAATCTGGTATAGAAGAAAAACTTCCAGTCCCACAAGTTCAAGAACAAAGGCAAGTTTGATGGTAAAGCAAAGTTTGATGGGAAGAACAAGGCTGTACAACACACGAACTTCAAGAAGAAGAGTGACAAGAAGAAAGGTGATTGTCATGTGTGTGGAGATCCTGATCATTGGGCTCCTAATTTCCCTAATCGCTATGACAAGCGTCATCCTGGGAAAGGCGGCAAGACCGCTAATGTTGTCATTGGAGACACAAACATGAAGGATGCTGGGTATGGTATATTTCCCACTATTCTTTCAGTATGTCATTCTCCTGATTGGTTGATTGACACGGGTGCTAATGTGCATGTATGCGGTGATATTTCCATGTTTTCGTCTTATCAGACCGCAGGGACTTCAACCGTGCTGATGGGCAATGGTTCAAGTGCTTCTGTTCGTGGTGTTGGCACGGTTGATCTGAAGTTTACTTCGGAGAAGATCGTGTGGCTGAAGAACATGCATTATGTCCCCTCCGTCAATAAGAATCTTGTTAGCGGATCTCTGTTATGTAGAGATGGCTATAAGCTTGTCTTTGAGTCGAATAAATTTATAATATCCAAGTATGGAACGTTTGTTGGCAAAGGCTACGAGTCAGGAGGCCTGTTTCGTTTAAACTTATCATATGTTTGAAATATAGTTGTTAATCATGTTTGCAACAATAGTGAATCAAATGTGTGGCATTCACGTCTGTGTCATGTTAACTTTGGTTGCATGTCGCGACTAGCCAAATTAAACTTAATCCCTAGTTTCACCACCGTCAAGGGATCTAAGTGTCAAGTTTGTGTGCAAGCTAAGCAACCTCGTAAGTCTCACACGACTGCGGAAATGAGAAATCTTGCACCACTAGAGCTCATACATTCAGATCTATGTGAAATGAATGGTGTTTTGATAAAAGGTGGAAAGAAATATTTCATGACGTTAATTGATGACTCCACTAGATACTGTCATGTGTATCTTCTAAAATCTAAGGATGATGCTTTAAATTTTTTCAAGATCTATAAAGCTGAAGTGGAAAACCAACTTGATCGTAAAATCAAGAGGCTTAGGTCCGACCGTGCTGGAGAGTATTTTTCCAATGAATTTTATGCTTTTTGTGCGGAACATGGTATAATCCATGAGAGGATGCCTCCCTATTCACCTCAGTCAAATGGGGTAGCCGAAAGAAAGAACCGTACTCTAACTGATTTGGTTAACGCCATGTTAGACACATCGGGTCTATCCAAGGCATGGTGGGGGGAGGCGATATTGACTGCATGCCATGTCCTAAACCGAGTTCCCACAAAGAACAAAGAGATAACTCCATTCGAGGAATGGGAGAAGAAAAGGTTAAAACTCTCTTATCTACGAACCTGGGGTTGTTTGGCGAAAGTCAATGTGCCAATCTCAAAGAAGCGCAAACTTGGACCAAAGGCTGTGGATTGTGTTTTCTTGGGATATGCTTTTCATAGCATTGGCTATAGATTCTTGGTTGTTAAATCTGAGGTACCTGACATGTATGTCGGTACGACCATGGAGTCGAATGATGCGACTTTCTTTGAAGATATATTTCCCATGAAGGATATGGCTACCTCATCTAATCAGGAGATGCCTAGTTCATCGAATCAGGAACCAGTGACAATTACTGAACCTGCCATTTTGATGGAACACTTTGAAAGTCCTGTGAAGGAAAACATTGAAGTTCCTACTAGGAGCAAGAGACAGAGGACTGCAAAGTCTTTTGGTGATGATTTTCTTGTGTATCTCATAGATGACACTCCCAGTTCTATTTCAGAGGCCTATGCATCTGAAGATGCTGACTACTGGAAGGAAGTAGTTCGTAGCGAGATGGATTCCATCTTGGCGAATGAAACTTGGGAGATAATTGATCGTCCTTATGGGTGCAAACCTATGGGATGCAAATGGGTATTCAAGAAGAAGCTCAGGCCTGATGGTACTATTGAAAAGTACAAGGCTCGGCTCGTGGCTAAAGGTTATACACAAAAGGAAGGTGAAGACTTCTTTGATACTTACTCACCTGTGGCTCGACTGACCACCATTCGAGTTCTACTTTCACTAGCTGCCTCACATGGTCTTCTCGTTCATCAAATGGATGTTAAGACTGCTTTCCTAAATGGAGAGGTGGACGAGGACATTTATATGGAACAACCAGATGGGTTTGTAATAGATGGTCAGGAAGGGAAAGTGTGCAAATTGCTGAAGTCTTTGTATAGACTCAAGCAAGCACCCAAACAGTGGCATGAGAAGTTCGAAAGAACTTTAACAGCTGCAGGCTTTATTGTGAACGAAGCTGACAAATGTGTGTACTATCGCCATGGTGGGGTGAGGGAGTTATGCTTTGCTTGTATGTTGATGACATACTGATTTTCGGAACAAATCTGAATGTTATTAAGGAGGTCAAGGACCTATCTCGCTGTTTTGAGATGAAGGATTTAGGAGTGGCTGATGTCATTCTGAACATCAAGTTGTTGAGAGATGATGATGGTGGGATTACATTGCTTCAATCTCACTATGTGGAAAAGATCTTGAGTCGCTTTGGCTATAGTGACTGCAAGCCCTCTCCAACACCATATGATGCTAGTGTGCTGCTTCGAAAGAACCGAAGAATTGCTAGAGACCAATTGAAATATTCTCAGATTATTGGCTCGCTTATGTACTTAGCCAGTGCTACAACACCTGACATCTCTTTTGTTGTTAGCAAACTGAGCCGCTTTGTCTCAAAACCAGGAGATGTGCATTGGAAAGCTCTAGAGAGAGTTTTGCGTTATTTGAAAGGCACTGCGAATTATGGAATTCACTACACTGGGCATCCAAAGGTGCTTGAAGGGTATAGTGACTCAAACTGGATCTCAGATGCTGATGAGATAAAGGCCACGAACGGATATGTATTCACTCATGGAGGTGGCGCTGTTTCTTGGAAGTCTTGCAAGCAGACCATCTTAACGAGGTCAACAATGGAAGCAGAACTCACAACACTAGATACAGCTATGGTCGAAGCAGATTGGCTTCGCCGGCTCTTGAATGACTTGCCGGTTGTTGAGAAACCTGTACCGGGTATCCTTATGAACTGCGACAATCAAACTGTGATCACGAAAGTGAAGAGCTCAAAGGATAACATGAAGTCATCAAGACACGTTCAGAGAAGGTTAAAGTCTGTCAGGAAAATGAGGAACTCTGGAGTTATTGCATTGGATTATATCCAAACGTCTAAAAATCTGGCAGATCCTTTCACTAAAGGTCTATCACGTAATGTGATAGATAATGCATCGAGGGAGATGGGTATGAGACCCTCAATATTAGTTGTTCACAGTGGTAACCTATTCTTTGTGATCGAAGATCCCGTGAATTAGATCTGGAAGACAAGCTGTTGGTCAACTGGGAGGAGAGTACCCTTACTATTAAAAATACCACTCCATGAAGATGCAATACTCTCCTAATCTGCATGGAAGGTTGATGTATATCTTAATGTGTTCTAAGTGGCTCTTTGAAGCAGAGATGTTGTCCTGCAGAACATCTTTTGAAGAACGCACCTATATGAGTCTGATTGTTAAACATCGCAATCTATGAGAGTAGGGTTCACTCTAGTAAACTCATGAAAGGTCTCGGAGTATGACGCATAAGCTCCACCCGCGGGGAAGACCCACGGTAGCCACGTACCGGTCAAGGCTTTGTGTGAAGCTAGATTCGCAGAAAACTTGCAGTTCAAGGCCTAGTCCACTGTTCAAGTTGCTTACTAGTGTAGCATAGAGTTCTAAGTAGAAGTTCAACTTAACAGTCTCCACTGCAGTACCGGTATATAAAACAGTGTTTTGGAACCAAAGGCAAATTTTGTGTGCCTCTGGGATCTGGTGGGGGATTGCTGAACTTTTTTGTCTATTTGGGCCTAGCCCAATAGCAGTTTCAGAATTCCTAATAAATCCTAGAGGCCCACGCAGCCCATTCGTGCAAGGCAAGAGGTGGAACTAAAGTTTAGTCCCACATTGCTAGTTTAGAGGGAGTTGAACCTCTTTATAAGGGAGGTTCTTTCCCCACATGTATGAGCATGAGAACAAGAGGGACATCCACGCGTGCTCCTCCTCCGCCCGCCTCGTCACGACGCGACGCGCCGCGCGGCGCCGCGGGTTGCGGGAATGAGCCGATGTCTAAATTTTTGCCATGCACGACGGGTATACGAAAGGTCACACAGAAGCTGAAAAGTTTTTGCGATAGTGGAGTTTGCATGCGAAACGGTGCAGCCCTTCGACTGCTGGTTGTTCGCTTCATCTTCGTTTCACCTTTCGTCGCTTCCCTCTCGCCTCCTTCTCTTGCGCCTATAAAAGGGAGGTTGCTCCTCTCAGAAAGACGCACTAGAACTACTTTTTCCTCTCGCCACCGGTTCTTGAGCACTGCGCTGCTGCTACGATCTTCCCCATCGCGGCGTGCACCGCAGGTCGGGACAGTAGGCCTCCGAAACCACACCTCTTTGAGTCCTGTACGGGAGAAGGGTGATAAGGTTTTTGGGGAGCGCTCTGCGCGACTACTGACTTCTTCGTCACGGACGCCTCGGACTCCGACGACTACTTCCCCAACGACGACTACTTCCCTGACGTCGACAGCCTCCTCGACGACATGGAGGACACCGACCCCAAGTCCAAGGCCTCTGCTCCGGCTGCTGTCTCGTACGTATTGTTGTTTTTCCTGTTAGAGGTCCTGTCATAGTTCCTTGTTCTAGTGTTTGCCCTAAACATGTTAGGATCTGCCTCATATATGCATCTTGATCTACTGTCTGCTCTAGAGATGATCGGTTCTAGCTTATATATGCAGATGTTATTTACCTTCTCTTTGTCAAATCATATTACTTGTTTATTACTGCTATACTAGTCATGCTTTATCTAGTATTTCTGTTAATAAAATTATTCGGTAAATTGCTTATATTTCCAACAATTCATGCCAGACATAATGGTGTGCACCCAAGATGCAAGGATTGGGAAGTATTAGAAAATGTAGTAATGCTTCGACCGGCTGTTGAGCAAATTTTGCTGACTAGGTGTGATATGCCTACAAGACGGAAAGACCAACCGCGTATCAAGCACGTTCGTATAGGCTGGGCAAGATCTGACAACTGCTGCTTCGGCGAGCGATTGTCCATAGCTCATGGAGTACTTAAACTATTTTTTAGAGAAAAGACGCAGCTGAGCCTGAGAAGGGCGCTAGCCTAGTTCAACTTTGAATTAACAAAGGCATCAACCGGTCAGGGTATAACTCGAGAGTACAACAACGAACTAGAACAAAGAAAGCATCATAGGTACAGAGGCGCTGGAAAGCAGCTCACAAGCCTCAAGCACTCCACACAGGAAGGATATACAATGGGGCACCTAGCTGAAGGACTTGAGGTCCTCCACCGCGACTATACATGGTTGGGAGCAATGCCAGCTTTGGAGAGGGAATGAAGCTGCACCTACATGGCCTGCTTTCACCAAAACCTAAGGGCCTCGGCACGACACGACCATCCAACCCCGTCTTCGAAGGAGGCCACAACCTCCTCGCCGGGATCGCAAGGCGCATAACCGTCGAACAACGGGAAGTTCCCATGAACATGGATGAAAGCCGCCGGGCAGACCCAAGGAGCGGATCAGAGCACCAAAATGTGTCGAGAGGCTCAGCCAAAGTAGAGCAAGCTGCAAAACCAACGGGCAGAGCACGGCGGAGGAAAAGCTAAAGTTTGGACTAAGAAGAACATGCCAGCAGCTGCTGTCAACGCACCCCAATAGTGCCCACCACCCCACCCCTCAAGGCGGCGCCTTCAGAAGGTCACGGCGCCGAGGATGCCGCCGCCGCCACCCGCCGGAGTTAGGGTTTTCACCCGAGGAGGGGGAGGGGGGTAGTGGAAGGGCAGACCTTGACCGACGTCTCCATGAAGAAATCTGGCGCCCGCATGCATCGTCGTTGTCTCGGCCAGCCGGAGCCGACCAGGGGTTTCCCCCAGTCTGGATCCCAACCACCAGAGACGCCCACAGGTCGGGGCTGGCCAGCCATGCCAGCACAGCCGGGATCCATTGAGGGCGATGCACACTGAGCAGGGGACGGAGAGTAGCAGCCGGGTCGAGCGCCGCCAGCCGCCAAGGCAGCCACGGCCAGATCTGGCGCCGCCAGCCGCCAAGCCAACCACGCGAGGTCCCAGTCCACTGAAGTTTCGTCGGCCACCCAACCAGAACGCCGGCACCACGCCAACCCCGAAGCACGCCGCAGGAGCAGACGGGCCTCGCCGGGGGACCGCCGTCTCAGATCCATAGCCCTCCGATGCGGCCGGAGTTGCGAAGGCCCCGCCGCGCAGTCCCAGCCGCGCTATGGGCCTTGCCCGGCGCCAGCCTCGTGCGGCAGCGAGGAAGAGGAGAGAGGAAGGGGAGCTACGCCGGCGGGAGGAAGGGGGCCCCGAGTCGCCCATGCGGGGCGGCGCGGGGGAGGGGAGAGGGGGTCGTCAAGTTCTTTTTTTTTTACGTCTCGTAAGTTCGCCGCCATTTTCGCCGTACTTAAACTAATGAAGGTTTCATGGTGATAGTGCACGCCTAATACTGGTTGAACTTCTTGTATACCGGTCCTTAACAGTGAGTGGCTTTATTACAAAATGGTAGTTCAGACCTGAGGGTCAAACCTCCGAAATTTGACTATTTTCTTGCATTCATATTATATAT
>LR880972.1:185224947-185237560 GCA_904067115.1 Aegilops sharonensis | reverse complement strand
TATATATCCCTTTTCTTTGAAAATTCAATTATATATATCCTTTCCTACATGTGGTAGGATGCATGAATACCACGTTTGATACTTCAAGAGTGTTTCTCTTCAAGGAAAATGTTGTTTATGAAGGTTACGTAAATATCTTGGGAGTTTGAATATGTAACACTAATATTTTGTTGAACCCAGCCTGTGTCCTTCGGTGGTTTTCTTGATGTAGTGGTCGCGCTCACTGCCGGTCTCATGACTGCCTTCCTGTGTTCTTGCCTGCTCTCGGGTTAGCAGCTCCTCTCTATAGACAGTGCGTCACAGGCGCCTCTGTTACGTACTTACGTGACCCCCTTTAAGTTTCTGCTAGGTCTTCAAGTTTTAGCCTTTTTTCCCTGTTCATAGCATTTTAGCTTCCCTTCAACACCTTGTATCCCCGTTATATTTTCATTTTACGGTTGTTTGTTTTGTTTGGTTCTAATCCATGCCGGTTGATTGCTTTATTAACTCAAAGTCTGGTGAGAATCGAGCCTTTTCTCCGGCTCGGCCTGAGCCTTTCCCCTAAAAAAGTTACTCCTACCTCTTTATAGATAAATGCACACCATATTAAACTTTACTTTCTTAAGGTATTCCACAACAAAATAATGATTACCATTTGTGCCCAATATATGTGTATCTTTGAGAAGTGATGGCGTACGTGCCAATTGTTGACTTGAGGAGGGTAGGAAGGAGCTGGAATTAAGATAGATAGATATCACTGTTAATCCGCAAAAAGAAAGATATGGTCATAATTGTGTCGTCAATTAAGCGAATCACTCGTTAGCCTCTTTGGTAATTCAAATAAGAACTTAGCAACCATTCTACAATAGTTTCTTCTTATGCAACTACACGTTGACGGAACCGTATCCTCTAACATTGAGAAGAAAAGTTAAAGAAGTTACAATATCCTGACTTCCCTTCTTTCTATCCACATGATTAAGGTTAAAATGACTTAAATTAATTTGTAAATTGATGATCTACTGCGTATATTTATAGTAATTACATACAAAAAAATTGATGGTGAAATAAAATTATTTATATCTACAGTAAATATCAACAGTAAACAACCTCCTAACTATCTACTAGCCATCCCTAACTTTCCTTCTTCATTTTACACTAGGCTAGCACTGTAGCACGGTGACTTTCCTTCGCTATGTTAGAGGATCCGGTTCCCACGTTGACATGCTAGTAGTCGCAGGTGTTCGCGAATGCAAGAATTTCTGCGACTAAGAGTGGGTCATGGTCATCTTTCCTTGAGTCACTCCGATGTTTGCTGGCACCGCTTTACAATTCCATTCTCGCTTCCTGTGTCGATTGGTTTCAATTATATTTCACATGTGAAAGGCCAAGCAATCAAGTAATTATATTGTACATGGCACAATTCAACGTCGGAGTTAAGGATGGCAATGGGTAGGGTATGGGTAGGGTAGAGCAATACCATACCCATACCCGTATAGTCAGTGGGTACAAAACTCTACCCATACCCGTACCCATGGGTATGAAACTTTACCCATACCCATACCCGACGGGTACCCATACCCATTGGTACCCAACGGGTAGAACAAATAGTACACAAGTTGTTCACAGTTTTATGCTCATTGATAGCATATTTGACAAAAAATCAATTATCTCAGCTCAATAATAGGCAGATGAGTAAATGACATATATCAAAATTTAGAAATCACAACATACTCTTAATTCAATAGGAGTAGACGCGTCACATGACAAATTAATACTAACTGACGACAACTTAACATTAGTTCACAAACGGGCAGGGTATGGGTATACCCGCGGGTACAAGGTTATACCCGTACCCTACCCATGACTTAATGGGTAGGGTATGAGTACTACCTATGGGTATAAAAGTGTGCCCATACCCTGTCCATGCGGGTGCGGGTACCCGCAGGTACCCGTACCCGTGGGTAAAATTGCCATCCTTAGTCGGAGTTGGCAAGCATGGTTCCAGCTATGGTTACTAGAACAAGGAATTAAATGCGCATAATTTCTCAGTAGTTGCTTTTTTAAATGCTGGCGAGAAAAGAAGTCATTCTTCTATTCCAGGAAAAGTGAACTCATCAAAGGGGAGGCTCTCAACTGGCATTAAGGGTACACTAGTCGTTAACCTATGCACTTGCACGGGCTAGCACTTTTAATATTACATATAACAAAGTTGTTACAAATTAGAAATGTCAGACAATAACATGAATATGTTGATATGGGTTATTGTTGTCACACATGCATGTTTATCTTTGTTAGACATAAGGTTCAACAATGTTACATTGCTTCAGATTATTTTGTTATTCGATTGTTTGCCTCCAATTGTGTGACAACCTTATTAATATTGTCATGTGTGATGCCAAACAAAAGTTTGTAGTATATTCTCATTACTATAAGCACTATAGATTATTCCGACTTTAAGTTCTAGTCTCAGCAAACAAATTCTTAAAGAATTTCTTATATTTTTAATATGGATGTCTTTTTTTTATATTTTCTATCCGTATTGTATACATACCTACATCACATAGATAATCATGTGTTTATTAGATCTTCGTGGCGCATGATACATCTATATTTTCTTCTTACTCCGGTAATTTGAATCTATTTAAAGATGCTTTAATAGCTAATTTTCTCTTTTTTCTAAGACCAAAATAAAGACATGCATACGTACTATATATGCAGATAAGTGTTAGCAATCTGCGCCTTAATCTATTACTATCATGGTTGGATCATAGTCTTCTCGGAGCATGAATCCAAGAACTTATTAGAGGTTGTACTTGGTAGTTGGCCTTTTTTTGTTAACATAAAATAGGGTGAACTTTGATGCTCGGGGTGGATGGAAGGAGATGTGGTGACAATAACAATGAGGAAGATCGATCACCGCTTGGGGTCGCAGTCGATCTTGCATCATACCTCGCAGCACCTGTCTTCAGGTTCCTTTGCGGTTTGTTCGTTGGCACTGCGGATGGGAGAGCGCACTTGATGGTGATGGCGAGTTAGGTATATCCTTCGGTTAGAGAAATCGCCACTACCGGCCACATGTAGGAGAGCAGGATTGAAGCGGAGGTGGAGTATGCGGCCATGTAGAGGAACAGAGCTAGATGTTTTTTCTTTTAAAATTCATCGACAGAAGATTTTATTTATGGAGTTTCATCGGTCATCAACAGGATTCCGTCTTTCTTTTCCTTTTATCGGTAGTGCTTTTTTAAGGACGCTATCTTTTCTATTTAAGGGACGGACCGATGTTTTTTTGACAATGTTGGACGTATCACATGACATTTTTTTGGACCGGACAATCTATGGTCGTCAAGTTTTCTTTATCGGATATAAATTTACAACTTAGTGGTCTGATTAGTAAGAAGGCTTGAAAGATCTGGCCATATACAGGAGACGTGGTTGCCTAAAAAAATGTACAGGAGCGAGTGGAGACGTTTTCTCTTTTTTGGGGAGGGATGCTTTCCTTTTTTTTAATAGGCGAGAAGAGCTCTGTTTTTCACGTAGGAGCTGTTTGTTATGTAAGGATGCTTTTTTTTTTGTTTGAGACGGAGACTATCTCCTTTTTAAAGGAACAGATGGATACCTTTTTCTATTTCTTTTCTAAAACTGGACGTGTCAGACTATTTTTAATAGACCATAGAAGCAGAGGTTGTCTAAATAACGTACAGGAGCTGAGGGAGATATTTTCTATTTTTCTTTAAGGAGCGATGTAGTTCCTTTCTTTGAAACTTGTAATTCCGTATCCTGCATGTCACGTATCCTGCATGTAAAAAAAAAGTATCTCATGGTTTTATAGATTTTTTTTGAACGCTCAGGGTCCTATAGACTTATTAAGGAAGGAGTCTATTCATTTGTTTTAAAGGAACAGATGGATTTTTTTTTTTGTTTCCAAACATTGGCCGTGTCATATCTCTTTTTTTGGACCGGGGAACTATTTGTGTTACGCAAGTTTTCTTCTTATCTCGGACGTCGATTTTACAATCCAACGGAGTAATTAATTATGATGATGTGGATTAATTAAAAGGCTTGAATGGTGCCTCCAATTAGTAGATATAAGATATAAGATGGATGTTATATCGATCCTACCTACCAAGATACTAGTAAATTCCATCGTTGCTGAGATTAATCAGATTTTTTCCAATGATGGCACGTTGAAGGTCTAAAATTTATTGGAATTAGGAGATATCATCATGTAATTAGACCGTTCTATGATCAGTTTACCGCCACTTACTATTCTAGGGAGACACTGATACACAACTCTGATCAGCGTAGCTGTAACGGCATCAGCCTTCCGTCGGCCAATGGGTTGTGAGCCGATGGCCCAGTCTATGCTGACGGCTACCGTTAGCGTATATTGGTGCTTTGCCGACGGCTATTGTTTGCCAACGGTCCATGTTGGCTTATATGGGTGATTTGCTAATGGTATTTTTGCTTTTTCATTTTTTGTCCTTCCTTTCTTTTTCATTTTCATCTTTTTTTTCATGATCGTTTTTCTTTCTTTTTTCTTATTTTCTTTATTGAAATTGTGAACATTTTTCTAATCAGGAGCATTTTTTAAATTCACGAACATGTTTTCAAATCGTTAACATTTTTTGAATTTGTTAACATTGTTTTACAAATTCTCAGACAGTTTTTCAAATTGTAAACATTTTTTCATTCCGCGAACATTTTTTCAACTCGTGAACATTTTTGGATTTTCATTTTGAAATTGTGATCATTTATTGAAACATGTGGACATTTCTTTTGAACTGGTGGACATTTTTTGAGTCAGCGAGCATTTTTCGAAATTGGGGGATTAATTTTGAAATACACGAACATAGTTTTGTTTGACAAAGATTTTTGAAATGCATGAACATTTTTCGAATATATGATCATTTTTTAATCAACGAACTTCTTTTGTAATTCAAGAGCATTTTTTGAATTTTGTAAACATTTTTTCAATTTTCAAACATTTGTTCAATTTCACGAACATGGTTTGAATAAACAAACCGTCTTCAAATTCAAGAATGTTCTTACTTCCCCAACGTTTTTTTTCAAAACCTTAATATTTTTATATGCCAACATTTCTTTTTAGACCACAAACATTATTTTGTAACTGCGAATATTTATGGTTTCTTGAACATTTTTTAAAAGTCTATTTTTTGTTTAATTTCAAGTCATTTTGAAAATTCAGACTTGTTAAAGAAAAGAATAGACACAAAAAATAAAAATAAAACGAAATGAAAAAATAGGGCACCCACACCATGGGAAGCCGCCAAATTGTGCGCTAGGGAAGCGCGGATGCGCGGGCCTTCTGCGCCAAATGACTAACTAAGGGTAAGCTTTGCAAAGGTCACTCCAATCTTCCTAGGCTGTGACAAGTGGCGGACTGCATGTGCTCCACTTGTCGCAACCTGGGATTTTTTCCTTAGGTTTAGATTCGTTTATTCAAAATATTTTATCTCTTAAATTGTGCGTCCAAATCATGAACCGTTTTCACCGTTAAATTTCTTGTGCTTAGATCTTCAAAACTAGAACTCATGCTAATAGGTTTCGATGAACTTATGTTTCAGAAAAAAAACAGAAAACCGAAAAAAAACCGAGCCGGAAGCACCATCTTCACCCCATTTTTTCCCTTTCTGATAGGCACAACTATGCCTCTCACAAAAATAATCTATGTTTTCCATGAGAAACAACTATGTGCCTCTCACGAGAAGCTAATATGTGTCTCTCGCGAAAGAATAAAAACATGTTGTTTTGTTTTTTGAGAGGCACAACCATATCTCTCGCGAAAGAAAAAACACATTATTTTTCTTTTTCGAGAGGCAGAACCGTACCGTGCCTCTCGCGAAACATATATGTGCATGCACGAGAAGCAAATTTGCGCCTTTGGTGGAAGAAGAAACATGTGTTTCTTTTTCTCGAGAGGCACAACTATGTATCTCGCGAAGCAAACCTGTGTCTCAACAAAAGTAAATATGTGCTTCTCGTCGAAGAAAAAACGCATGTTTTCCTTTTTGAGAGGCACAGGTGTGGCTCTTGTGAAGCAAACATGCGCCTTCGGGAGAAGTGAATCAGTGGCTTTCGCGGAAGGAAATAATTTTTTCTTTTCTCCGATAGGCATAGTTGCGCCTCTCGCAGAAGCAAAGCTGTGCCTCCATGAGAAGCAAAGTTGTGCTTCTCGTGGAAGAAAAAAAACACGCTTTTCGTGAAAATATGATTTTGTTTGAAAATAAAAACTTGGTCAAAAATCTAGGGGAGACCAGGAAAAAAACCAGAAAACTGAAAAAAAAGGCCATTTAACACGAAAACATGTACAAATAAAAATAAAAATCCCAAGTGTACGCCTAGAAAGCAACAAGTGATGGCGGCTGAGAGCGCATCAAGTGGCGCACTCTTATGCCACCCAAAGAGACTCTTGAGGGGCACCCACAAGGGCTACCCCTCAATTAGTTCCTCTATGCTTCTAGTGAGTCCGAAGGAAGACTCGCGCGAGGCGCTAGATGGGCTGGCCCGGGCGTGGGGAGGCTACAACCTTGTTTTGGTTATTTTTCACATGTTTTTTGTTTCCAGTTTTTTCATTTTTTTACTTTCGTTTATACTTTCAAATATTCTAAATAAATGCATTAGAAAAACAATCTACATAAAAAATTTAATAAAATGTTAACCAAGCATTTCAAAATGGTAAATGCGTACAGAGAAAATATTTATCATGTATTTAAATAAAAGTTAAATCCAATCATTTGATAAAATGTTTAAAAAGTATTTATAAAATGTTAAACTTTTATAGAAAAATGTGAAATCATGTATTTAATTATTATTTTAAAAATGTGAAAAAATTGATTTTTTTTTGTCAAATGTGTATTGAAAAATGTTTACCATCTATTAAAATGTAAATATGGTATTTGAAAAATGTTACACAAGCATTTGTGAAAATGTTAAATGCGTATGGAAGAAATGTTGACCATGTATTTAAAAATGTAGATCTGGTATTTGAAAAATGTTAATCAAGTATTTGAAAATTGTTAAATGTGTATAGAAAAAATGTTGACCAGATAAAAAATGTTAAATGTGTATAGAAAAAATGTTAAATGCATATAAAAATAGTGAAAAAATTACTAATCAAATCCTCGCACGTTTGCTTTTTGTACTCGTATTTCATTTAAGCTAGAAGCTAATGGGTCGGTGCGGTATTGTATATGCTTTGACCGAGAGTTCCTACTGTCTCGCTACAAGCGAGATATAGCCTTTGGACCAAATAGGCGCTTCCACAGCCTCTTGGTGTGGCATCGTCGTGTCCCTTGGGTGGGGTGTGCGCTTAGGGCCTTTGGCGGCCGTGGAGTGACAGAGTATGAATGTTTGAAACTCTAGCCTTCTAGGTTAATCAGGCACCCCTTTATCTTCTTATGTTGCCGTGTTCACCGTGAACATCAAGGAGAAAATGAATGTAGAAAGCTGAACCATGAAGATCATTTATTAACTAGTATGTTTGTTTGTGTATTTAGATGTTTCCAAAATTGAAAAGATTTGGAAGAGCAAAAACTCATTTTACTAAAAATTTCATCATAGGTTCCTTGGTCCAAGTAGTATAAATAGTGTTAACATGCAAAATTGCTCAGACCAAAGGTGTGCGATTGTTATTGCAAAATTTGTGATGTTAGAAAAGCTGGTGAAATAAATATATTTATCTTCTTAGACATAATGGTCTAAAATCTATTGACGCAACTTTTGCCTCTGTCGTAAATGGCATTAAAGTTACACTTTATAAGTGGAACCAAGAGGGACACCCGTCTTCAAATAAGCCGAGGAGTGTGGCCAAATGTTAGGAGATACTAGAGAGATAAGCATCAAAAATTAATTTATTAGGTATAAAGTATCTTAGTAGTGTTGATGTCCAAGTCATCTCAAAGTTTGTTTAGTGATGCATGCCATACATGATAACCTATGTAGTACAATTGTGCGCACAAAAGATGCAACGATTGGGAAGTATTAGAAAATGTGGTCATGCTACAACGGGCAGTAGAGTTGTTGAGCAGATTTTGTTCATTAGGTTTGATGAGGTATAGCCCGCAACAATCCTATTAATTAGCAATGTGCCAGCCTACAAGATGGAGCCCCAGAGATACAACCATCACGAGTTCGTATAGATTGGACAAGATTCCACAGCTACGACCTCGGCACGCAAATGCCCGTAGAAACTGATTATGAAACCCTCGTGTAGTAAAACTATTGAAGGCCTCGTGTGCGTTGCCTGAGCATGTGGCTCCACCATTGGTGATAGTCCGCAATTAATACAGCTCGAGTTTATCATACTTCCGTCCCTTAATAGTTTTTTTGTAGAGCAAGCAAAGCTTTAGGGTCAAAATAGTGAGAATCAATTACAAAATTGTGTAGCTTAGGGTCAAATATCCCCTTGCTAGACATTATGACTGTTTTATTATATTCATTTGAAAAAAATTATGATAATCATATATCTCCCTTCCTCTTTGTGGGAGGATGCATGAATATCACATATGAATTACATCAAGAGGGTTGTTATTCATGGTCATGGGGAGTGTAATTTTTTTGTAACATCCCAAATTTTCAATTTGGAATGTTATACATACATCATTCATGCATATCATATTTTATTGCATTTTGTTTCGCGATCCTCGAAATCCTAAGCAGCTCAAGGACCCTCGGAGAGAGTTGGAGATTTCCCGGTTCTCATATTTGATATTTATCAAATATTGAAACGAGGATTTTGGTTTTAATTATTTTTCTTTCTGAAAAAATATTTCATATTAAAATATATGAGAGGAGATAATATGACTTCTCCAAAACAATTGAAATATTGGAGGAAAAATATTAAAATCAAATATTTCATTTTATTCGGATTTTATTGCTATTTTATTTGTATTAGAAAAATTGCAGGTTTTTCAAAATTGCATTTTAAGGCCAAGAAAATGTTCATCTCGTTCTAAATATTTTATTTAGACGGTGAAAAATTGTTTTGGCATTTTTAGATTTTTATTTTATTTTCTAGGATTTATTTTTGGTTCGGTGAAATTATTAAAAAAAAGTTCAGCGCCCGACTAGGCAGAAGCCCCGCCAAGCCGGCCCACTCCCCCGCGCGCCGTCTCCCTCATGGAGACCGACGCCGCCGCCGCCTTGGACCCGGAGTCCGGCCAGGATTCCACCTCCCCGCCTCCTTGCCCCCTCCTCCAAGCCACACCCCCTCCTTAAATACCCCCCAACCCCGCCGCCACCACCACCAACCCCGCCGCCGCAGCCCGCCCCAACCGCAGCGCCGCCGCCGCCGCCTTGCCGCGCCTCGCAACCGCCACCGCAGCGCCGCCGCCGCCTTGCCGCGCCTCGCAACCGCCACTGCAGCGCCGCCGCCGCCCGCCTTCCCGCCGCCGCAGCCCCGCCTCGCCGGAGGTAACGCCGCCGTTGCCGCCGCCGGTTTTTTTAAGAAAACCGATCCGATTTTTTTAGAAACCCTAGTTCGTTTTTTTAGATAGGTTCACCGGTTTTTCTCGGTTTAGTTACTTAGCAGACGTTCGTTCGTACGTTCGTTTTAACGAACGGTTTTTGCTCGATAGTTACAGACAACGAACGTTCTTTCGTTAGCCTGTTCATCGGTTTTCTTTTTCTCAGATTTTTCTGCGATTATTTTCGATCGCGATTTCTGGTCCGATTTTCATTTCAGTTTATCTTTTCGCTCGTTTATCGGAATCAGGCGATTCAAGCGTCTAGATCTTCGTCTCGAAACCCTCTTTCTGTTTAATCAACTTGAACAAGATTTTGATACTGTAAAATTTGACTTTAGTTCAGATTAGTAAACGGATCTTGTCTCTTTCGCAGTTTGAGTTTCGTTGCTCCGTTTGATTTGATTCTTTTTGCAAACCGGAGTTCTTAAGTTCAACTTTTTGGTCAATTCTTCTTATTTGAGTTTTGCCTGTGCATCTTTGCTTGATTGCTTATGTATGCTATTGTTTGTTTGCGATAGAATTCCCAGAGTGCGAAGCGTGCTAGTACGAGTCCCTAGGTTTTGCGGATCGTCAGCAAGGCAAGTAACACATTGATCACACTCTTTCCATACCCAGTTTTTATGCATTAGTTTTAATTCTCAAACATTGCATGGTTAGGATGTCATTAACTTGTGGGTTGGGAAGTAGTTGATGAGGTAGAGCCTATTGCCCTGTTATATTCAAACCCTTGGGAGTTACTTCTATGTATTGCTTATATTGCTATGCTATGCTCGTGGACGTGGTTTGGGTGAGTGAAATCCATGACAGATGTGAGATTGTTAATTAATGGTTCAACTTAAGGTGGCAACTTAAATACACATCTAGGTGGATTGAGGCACCTGGAGAATCCAGTGTTGCCTGTATTTTTGGAAATCCCGGGGTTCCGTGTGATTTTCCTATGGACCGCCACCCAGGCTCAAAGTTAACTGAGATATTTTCACGCTAGAAACTTCCGTGTGCAGCCACAAGCTATTATGGGCTCTAGCATAGTTGAGTAGGTTACATGAAGCTCTTGAAGAGGTGGATCAGCAGGTAGAGGGTTGTAGGTTTGGTATGGTCTGCCCAGAGTAGAGAGTTAATGTTTCTGAAAGACTGTGTCTCGGTCATCCTTTTCTCAAACATCATGTAGTGCGAGAAATCCAGCGGAGGCGATCGAGTCTTGTGGGGAAAAGTGTGCAAACCTCTGCAGAGTGTACAATCTAATTATGGTTAGCCGTGTCCCCGGTTATGGACAATCTTGAGTATCTAGTACTTGGAGTATCCTAAGTATCTCATCACTCTAAATTAATATTGTTGGGCTGATAACTACTTTAATTGGGATTGAGTTGGAGGAACCTTCTCAATGATGTTTCAACCACCATGATAGTTAAAATAAAATCTATTCCTTTGTTGTAGGGAAAAATTGGCTTTTCGCAAAAACTATAACCATAGAGCTTTCCACCAGCCAAATATGCATGTAGTGATAGCATTATTCTGTTTTTGCTCTACTGTGTTACATTGCCAGCATATTCCATGTGCTGACCCGTTTTTGGGCTGCAATGTATTATGTTGCAGACTTTTCAGACGAGGAGTAAGGTTCGTTAGGTCGTTGCCGTGCAGCTCAGTTATGCCGTTGGAGTTGATAGACTCACTTTATCTTCCAAGCCTTCCGCTGTTATCGTATTAGATGGCCTTAAGCCATATTTATTGTAGTAAGTTCTCTTTTGAGACATTCGATGTAATAAGTGTGTGATTGCTACTCTGATATAAATCCTTCGAGTACTGTGTGTGTCAGGATTACCGATTCAGGGATGACACTGAAGCACAGAGACTTGACCGTTTGAGGTCGGGTCGCTACATTTTTGAGGTTGAATTAGCTACTACAATAATATTTTGTAGCCAATGCTTATGCTAAATAAATAATTTAAAATGTTGCCAACTAAACATAAAAAAACTTGTACCTAGTGTCTAACTTTACATCAAGAGTTAAGTTTGTTTTTGTGTATCATCTAAATGGTTTTTAGATCAAGTAGCTGCATGCTTAAGGAAGATGTCGACTTTCATACTCCAAGTTATGGTTTTATCTGAATGGAATTGTATTTATTTTTCTTATGTCCGGCTATTCAGTCTGATTTACAAACTATGGAATTTACTCCAAAGTGGTTGTGGTGTATCATCTATATGGTTTCTAGATTAAACAGCTGGATGCTTAAGTAAGACGTCGATTTTCCTACTCCAAGTTATGGTTTCATCTTAATGGACTTGTATTTATTTTTCTTAGGTCCGACTATTTTGTGTGATTTACAAACTATGAAATTTACTCCAAAGTTAATTTTGCTGTGTTGTATCATCTATATGATTTATATCAATCGTATTGACTTAGTTAAGCCTCCAGTTATAGACAACTGCCTAGGTTAATAGCGAAATCTTGTTTGCGTTAACTGCCAAAGTCTTAAGGAAAAAGGGAATATGTGTAATGAGGAATTGTATTTACAATTTATATTGGTGGATAAGGAGGTAAGATTAACCGTTAGTATGTAATTTAAACTATATTCACTAGTGCAGAACCGGGCAATAGCACCGGTTCGTAACGCCCTTTAGTGCCGGGTCCACAACCGGCACTAAAGTGTGGTCACTAAAGTCCCCCCCCCCCTTTAGTACCGGTTCAGCATGAACCGGTGCTAAAGGCCAACCACGTGGCACGAGGCAGCTCCGGGGGCAGGGAGCCCTTTAGTAGCGGTTGGTAACACCAACCGGTACTATAAGGTTTGGGGTTTTTTAGTTTTATGATTTCTTTTTCATTTAATTTTGTGTTTCCATTTTAATTCTTTTTCGTTTGCTGGTATTTTACGATACTACACATTGTACACGTTATGCATATATATATATATATATATATATATATATATATATATATATATATATAAATAGAATTTCTAGTAGAACCAATCATGCATATATATATCATCAATTGTCTCACAAACCACCATATTAATTAATTCACACATACACACATGTATAGCTATATACAATTTCTCCTACATATGCATGTTGCCTTCGGAGCCAGTGGCATTAGCCTAATTGGTGCCTTCGGAGCACGATGACAATTGGAAGTGGTTTTCATGGGGGCG
>LR880972.1:185161128-185183208 GCA_904067115.1 Aegilops sharonensis | reverse complement strand
TGTGCAACAGAGCTTCCAGGCAAGCCCCCCTTGATCACCAGATATCGCCTATTCCTTCTCTCTACTGCTTGCATAAGAGTAGTGTAGCATGCTACAGCTTTCGGTTAATCCTATGCTGCTGCATAGCCTGTCATTGTTGGTACAGTTGTTACCTTTACCTGCAATCCGAAATGCTTAGTATAGGTTGCTAGTATTCCATCAGTGGACCTACATTCTTGTCCGTCTGCCATGCTATACTACTGAGCCGTGATCACTCGGGAGGTGATCGCGGGTATATACTTACATACATATTATATGATACATGTGGTGACTAAAGTCGGGTCGGCTTGTAGAGTACCCGCAAGTGATTCTGATGTGGGGGCTGAAAGGACAGGTGGCTCCATCCCGGTAGAGGTGGGCCTGGGTTCCTGACGGCCCCCGGCTGTTACTTTGTGGCAGAGCGAGAGGGCAGGTTGAGACCACCTAGGTGAGAGGTGGGCCTGGCCCTGGTCGGCGTTCGCGGTTACTTTAAAATAACACACTTAACGAGTTCTTGGTATTTGATCTGAGTTGGGTCGTTGACCTTATACGCACTAACCGCCACGTGGGACAAGATATGGGCAACCAGCGTCATGGTATCAGCCGAAGCTCTTTTTGACGTCAGCAACTGAGCTGCGCGCGCCGGGTTGGACCGCGTAACGCAACTTCCTTTGTAACGGAGGTTGCTAGGTCTGCTCACCGGCCGCGTACGCAACGTGCAGGTGTGCAATGGGCGATGGGCCCAGACCCCTGCGCGCTTAGGATTTAGACCGGCGTGCTGACCTCTCTGTTGAACCTAGGTGGGGCTGCGACGTGTTGATCTCCCGAGACCGGACATGACCCAGGAAAGTGTGCCCGGCCAGAGTGATCGAGCGTGTCGGGTAATGTGGTGCACCCATGCAGGGAAGTTTATCTATTCGAATAGTTGTGATCCTCGGTAACATGACGACCTGGAGTTGTACCATGACCTTATGACAACTGGAACCGTATACTTAATAAAACACACCCTTTCAAGTGCCAGATACAACCTGGTGATCACTCTCTCACATGGCGACGAGGAAAGAATCGCCGGGTAGGATTATGCTATGCGATGATACTTGGTGAACTTACCATCTACTCTCTTCTACATGCTACAAGATGGAGGCTGCTAGAAGCGTAGTCTTCGATAGGACTAGCTATCCCCCTCTTATTCTGGCATTCTGCAGTTCAGTCCACCAATATTGCCCTTTACACTGATACCCATGCATACGTAGTGTAGATCCTTGCTTGCGAGTACTTTGGATGAGTACTCACGGTTGCTTTTCTCCCCCTTTTTGCCTTTTCCTTTCTTCCTAGTTGTCGCAACCAGATGCTGGAGCCCCGGAGCCAGACGCCACCGTCGACGACGACTCCTACTACCCCGCAGGTGCCTACTATTACGTACAGGCCGCTGACGACGACCATGAGTAGTTTAGGAGGATCCCTGGTAGGAGGCCCGCGCCTCTTTCAATCTGTATCCCAGTTTGTGATAGCCATCTTATGGCAACTTGTTTAACTTATGTCTGTACTCAGATATTGTTACTTCCGCTGACTCTTCTATGATCGAGCACTTGTATTCGAGCCCTCGAGGCTCCTGGCTTGTATTATGGTGCTTGTATGACTTATTTATGTTTTTAGAGTTGTGTTGTGATATCTTCGAATGAGTCCCTGATCTTGATCGTACACGTTTTCGTGCATGATTAGTGTACGATTGAATCTGGGGCGTCACAAGTTGGTATCAGAGCCGACTGCCTGTAGGAATCCCCCTTCCACACTCCTTGGCCGATGTCGAGTCTAGACATTACAAAACTTTTACTAACATGGTTGTGTGTCTTACGGGCCCACGTCACCATTGGGTGGTATTAGGATCTTTTATTCCTCGTCTATACTCTAGGCTCTGATCTCTCTTCTATTCGGGTTAAATGAATTTTGCTAAATCTAACATTAGGGTCTCGTGATCACTTTCACCCGGAGAGCACCTTATTACCGATGATCGTCTGCTGCACCAGAAGATTTCGAGGTTACTCTATGATGTTCTCTCGAGACTTTGTGCCATCGCTATTGCAATTTCCTTCCAACGATAAACCCCTATGGATAACCACGTACACTTGCCATTCTTACAATCATTCCACGTTGATCTTGTTATTACAAGATACCCCCGAAATTCTGTATTGTTCCGAGAATACTTTGTTCCTACTGCCCTGCAGTTCTTTGCCACCTGAATACCCCTACGGATGATTTCTCGCACTTATCGAGTATCCGCTCATTCCCAGTTGATTCATGTATTTCACAACAGTCTTCGAAATACCATTCGATCTTTTGAAAATCCCGAGCAATCTATTGCTCTTGAAATTCTTGCTCGCTTGCATTATGTTTAATCCCATAAGTCTCGTAATCTTATTGGCATCCCTTGTCATTATCATTTGAGTCTGTTGATTCAATATGTTGAGAATGCTCGCAATCCTCAGTCAGATCCTAGAATTCATCCTTCTAGCTCAGACGTCATTTGGATATGAGCTGGTTCTTGACCAATCAATGCCTTGATCGATTGTGCTTCTAAGTCTATTGAACTTATTCATTTTCGATCAGAACGTTTGCTTTTGATCCCTTGATTTGGAAATCATAAATTCCTTTGCAATTGAGCTTTGAATTAGTCGGTTGTTTCTATAATCTGATCTCCTTGCATTCCTTCTTCTTCTAGTTGAGTACCGATGCTCACATCACCTCCGTTATAGACCGTCAGATCCTATGTAGAATTTATCATCCGACAGTGTCCCTCATATTCAATAACCTTGTGAGCCTTTCCATGGGTATATAATGCCTTTGGTAATTTGTATCCTCTACTTTGATAACCATACTCTAGTTTTGAGCTTGTATTATTTACTCCGAAGTTTGTGGTATATGTTCCTAAGATGCCCCGATGGGTTGAACCAACGCCTTCCCTAATCTGTGTGAACCCGAAAGATTTCACGGGTAATACTTATCTAGTATAGCACAGGTAAAACTTTCAACAACTAATGTCATTTTCGAAGTATGAGAGGTGAATGGAAGGTTATGCATTGAGGAAGTGGGAGTCGACCTTGAACTTTGTGTTCATGCCCATGGACCCAATGTGGAACTTATCATGGAAGCTTCTTGCAAAATATTTAATCATTTGGGTAATTCTTCTGATGTCATTAAATTGGATCCCTTGCAGCTATGGTTCCGACCATATTGTTCCTCTTTGATCCCATTTCTCGGGGAAGTTTAAATATTTGTCTTCTACGGATCAATACCCCAGTCCAACCTTTACTTTGATCTATCGTCGAGTATTACACTCTGGTATCTCGAGAATATCATGGAACTGCATAACTTCTTATGGGTTCTTCATCAACTGTTATTTCTCACAGACTCCCATTTTCCCGGACTCTGGGTTGTTGTCAACCGATAACACCGGATAGTGAATCGAGTCCGCACTCTGATACAATAACTCTAAGTAATTTTCGTTGCTTACGAGTTTAATAACCCTTCAAGTCATCCCAAGACTGATCGACTATATCATTTTCATGCTAAATTTTAACTGTACTACCTGGTCCTTCTTCCCGGAGCAAATTTTTTTAACGATGAGCTAAGGTTACGTCGATCTTCCTCATCATACCATTTTGCTTTGAACAACAAGCTGGATTCCGAGTTTGTGATGTACCCGTGGTTCCAATAACCTTTCGCTTCATCATTCCTTTGACTTGATGTCATCGCCGATCGATTACACCTTCATGAAATATCTCGACAATTGTGTCGTGATCATCAACAACATTCTGAGCTCTTCTAGGATATCAATTGAATTCATGATGGGAAATACCATCCTTGCCCCTCGATGATTTGTGTTATCATCGACAACATCCTTGTCTTCCCTCAACACAAACATGTTCATGTTTTGGATTGAATCTTGAGTTCCTTGCTATCCAGCATCTGTTCTTCTTCACCTTGGAGTATTACCATCTTTTATGTCGAGAAGGTCATGAGAATTTCTCTGCCTCTTAAAAATTCTTGGTATAGTGATACTTCTCACCATCACCATTCTTTCTTGGTCCCCTGTCGGTGTACAAAAAAAGGGGCACGCTTTTGTACCCCTTTACCTGTGCGCGGGCAGTCAGAGCCGCTCCCACGACCACACCAAGCAGAACAGGGGAGGTGAGCCAAGGTAAGGCCGAAGCCCAAGACAATCAAAGCAACGCCAAGGCCAAGACCACAAAGAGCAGAGGGACGAAGCAGGTTCCCCCGGCAAGACCTTTGCCGGGCGGCCTCAGCGGCCCCGGCAAGACCCTTGCCGGGACAACTCGCCCAACACCAACTGAGCGAGCCACCCTTGAGCCCACAATCCCCAACACCATCATCCACGTGGGGCCAGGGCTCGGGAGGCACCTCCATGGTGGCATGCAGATCTTTGTGAAGACATATTCAAGATCAGATGAGGATTAGAAGACGACGATCCTCGGCAAGATCCTTGCCGAGGAAGGCTACCAGACCCCCGGCAAGACCTTTGCCGGGGACGACAGCGCGCCACGGCAAGACCCTTGCCGGGCCACCCGGCAAGGCCCTCACCAAGGACGCCATCGGGACCACCGCCAGGCCCGCGCCAACCAAGCTTCCATCACCGTTCCCATGCAGCTGCCAGCCCAACCAGCTGGGCGGGCACCTGTGTGGCAACATGCAGCCCCTAGGCCAACTCATCAAGTGCCTGCGTGGCGGCATGCAGATCTTCGTGAAGGCTCCACCACCGTGCCACCCAGCTACCTGCCTGCCTACATGGCACCGCACGCATCACTGGCCGCGGCGCGTGATGAAGCGAAGAGGAGCGGCGACGGACGGGACGGGCCTTGCCCCGTCCCCGATAAAGCAAGGGGACACCTAAGCCACACATTAAATGCGTCTTGTCCTGTAATACGAGCGATAAGCTCAGGGCACTGTACGCCTTTCCACCTCCCGTGTGTCACTGTGGCAGCCCCTTTCAACTATAAAATGAGGCCCATGGCATACTGGAGAAGGATTCGGCTCTTTCGAACCACGCACTGACCACAGCTAGTTCGAGAGCTCAAGAACTCTCAGAAATACACCCACCAAAGCAATACTAGGGTTTTACGCATCCTCGCGGCCCGAACCTGGGTAAACGATCCTTGTGCTGTTTACTAAGCCTACTCTCCTCGCAATCCTGCGCCCCGACAACCGTAGTAGGGATTCTTGTGATCCGATAGGTGTCATTCCGCACCGACATCCCCATGTTGGTTCTAACCGGGATACCAACAACTGAACGGTGCTGCTTGGATTCTGTACTCCTAGTAACCCTAGCTTAGGAGTTAATGGTCGACAGTTCATTCTTAGACTATTGGATAACAAATCACCATTCTAACATTGATTGTGCTACCTAAGCCCATATGTCGGGTGCACCTTTCAACCATGTTTTTATTGTGTATGATTTACATCATTATATCATTTGATCTGACAAATGTTATCTCCTTGTTCACATAATTGTGGAAACCCATCCTTTTGTAATCTCGATGAATTGTCGCTGAGTTTATCAGCCACCTCCTCATTCTCTCCTTGGTTTAATGATGAACTTTTGTTTCGGAACTCGCTTCCATAGTTCATTTCTCGAGAATCTTACAATGTCATCTCGTCAATTTGTGTCGCACCTTTTTCTTCTCAGGCATCCTGAGTCTGAGGTATCCTGTCACCAATTAGAACTGAATCTCGGTCAAATATGATGGTTGGAACATTTTCCAAAAGCCATAACATTGGTCTTTGTATAGCCTAGTAAGGTGATGTCATGCTAGCACCCCTGGCCGGAGAACCTATTGTTATAGTTCTTCCTTTTTAGCAAAGTTTACCATTTTTCCATGAGGAAATTGTAAGACTTATTCTATGAGTCGTTCCTGATAGATCCTTCGTGTATCCGAAGTTTGACCTTTACTTGATGACCATGTCAATGCTATCTCGAAGCATGTCTATGGTACTTTGATCTTCAATAAGAACATTTGAAGCACAATGCTAAAATTTCTGCATCAATTATCCAAACACCGTAGTATGAGTAAACCTCTTTAAATCCTTTCCCCTTTGTCTAAATGGTTACATACTTGGAGCCCTATCATTAATATCTTGCTTTGCCTTTCCTTGGGAAAGATATACTCTAATACTTGAGTATAAACACCTTTTCCTTTCCATTGGTCTGATTAATGTAATAATCACATTTTCCTTTCCATTGTTTTGGTTAATCTTTCTTATGACCTATATGATATAAGCAGTAATAATTCCCTGCTTATGTAAACACCTCGGTGTACAACTCTGTCAATGAGACCCTGTTACTATTGTTGATGACATTCCGGTAACCACCGATGGACAAGAACTTTCCCTATTGGTCCGCCTCGTTTCAACGAGCAGGAGAATGGTTCTCTTCGTCCCTCGCCCTTGGTACCGACGTTGTCGCTGACATAACTAGAAGTCTACCCTCTGACATGCCTTACTATCATGACCGTGCAAGATATCACCGCCCTTCCTACTTTTAACCCACATGGTGGGCCCATAACCCACAGTTCCACATGATCGAAACCTGACTCTCCTGTACACCCATGTTGCCAAACTTATTCCTCGCGCTTGATTTCGTATGTAATTCACGAGTAATCTATTCTAGTATCAGATGCAATACCTATTCTCGATGCTCTGGACCCCTTTCACACTTTGTTTCAGGCATCGAACAATTGCCTACCCTCTTGTACTTCTCATGGTACCTTCTTACTTTGCTCTCGATGTGTTTCATTTGTTCAACTCGAGAGATACTCATGTGTTCATTCTTGGGATACCCCCAGATGATTTTCCCTTATAACATCCTATCGTTGTAGAGCTGCCCCTTACCTATTTGTAAGTATGATGGAGTTCCCCGAAGAAAGGGCGATAACTTCATCATGATGCCTTCGAATAAAGAATTGAAGACATCAACGAAAGGGATTAACTTCTTCGAGAAGAGCAGCCAAGACCGAGAAGATCCGTTAGAATATCGTAACCATATATTTCCCTCTTACTCTACCTCTTAAATCTCGGGACGAGATTTCTAGTAGTGGAGGAGAATTGTGACGCCCAGCTAGTTAAGCTACAGTAACCATCTGCTAATGATGCCACGACACCTCCGTTATTGTCGCTAATCTCGTGTTAGTTCAAAACCGTTTCGAAATTCAGATTTAAAATAAAGTCAAACGGTAAAAGTTTTCGAAAGTCAAATCTAAAATGTTCAAAGTGTAGCAAATAAATCATAGATGATTAGATTGATATAAAATGTTTAAATGCACTAAATAATAGAAACAGTAGCTGAAACAATTATTTAAACATCTCTTAAACAATTAAATTATTGAAAACTACTTTTTATAACTACAAGAATTATTGTGGCAGTGGTATAATTATTATTAGTAATTTAGGTGCTAACTGTATGTTTTACAAACCCCCCGCTTCCCCCACTGGGCCTCGACCCAGCCGGCCCAGTCGGCCACCCCACCAGGCCAGCCAAACCGGCCACCCCCCACTCCCCATAACCCCCCACTCCACCCGGGCAAACCCTAGAACACTCCCCACTTCCCCCACGACGCTCTCCCCTCCCCCTCCCCCGATCCAGATCAGATCAGGGCACGACGCCGCCGTGCGCCGCCGCCTCGCCCTCGTCCGTCGCCGCCTGGAGCCACCACGACAGCCTGCATCCATGCCGGAACGACGTCTCCGACCTCCTCCTCAACCCCCGTTGCCCGAACCCCTACACCACCCCGTGAGTCCTCCTTCCCTGCAGTCACCGCCGCTCACGCGTGCGCTCGCTCTGCCCGCGCCCTGGCTTTGCTCGCCGCGGCCCCGCTCCTCCTCCGCGTGCATGCGCTCGCGCTCACCGCGCGCCGACCACGCCCGTCCGCGCCCCCTCGCGGCCCTGCTGCCTCGATGCTCCGTGCGCTCGCACCGCATCGGCACCCCTCCGCGCCCGCAGACCCCTCCCCTTGCTCGCTGCTGCCCCTCGCCTCGCAGCGCCGAACCGCGCCCCGCGTGCGCTCATCGCAGCCGCCACCCTTGCTCCCTGCGCCGCACCGCTTGGCCTTGCCGCATGCTACCTGCGCCGCATCTGTTGTGCCCACGCCAGCCTGCCTCGCCTGCTGCTGCCTCTGCAGTGCGCAAGCGCACTCCGCCGATGCCTGTTGCCATGCTGCTACTGCTGCTCTGCTGCCGTCCCATGCAGTCCTCCCTCGACGCCCGTCCGAGCGCCCCCTGTCCGGTGCCGCCTAGCCGCCTCCCGCTACCGCTCCGGCCACCCCGAGCCACTCTCTAGCCGCGTACCAGCAGCCCTGGCCACGCCCCCTGTCGCCGGCCGGCGCCTCGCGCTCTTCCGTGGTCTCGCCATGGCCGCGAACCTCCACCGCGCCGCTGGCCGCAGTCGGTTCCGCCCCTGCGCCTCTTTCGATCTGTATCCCAGTTTGTGCTAGCCATCTTATGGCAACCTTTTTAACTTATGTCTATACTCAGATATTGTTGTTTCCGCTGACTCGTCTATGATCGAGCACTTGTATTTGAGCCCTCGAGGCCCCTGGCTTGTATTATGGTGCTTGTATGACTTATTTATGTTTTTAGAGTTGTGTTGTGATATCTTCACGTGAGTTCCTGATCTTGATCGTACACGTTTGCGTGCATGATTAGTGTACGATTGAATCGGGGGCGTCACAGTCGTCAAGAAGGAGCATGAGACCATGGCTGCCGACGACGAGACCCCCCTCAAATGGGCGCGGGACGACTACGTCCGGCTGGAGATGGAGTGTCAGCGCCGCGCCCTCGAGGAGATCGCCGCTCAGTGCCGCGACCAGCGTCATCGTCCTCGAGGACAGCGACGACGAGGCACCCAGGCCGTTCAACTCCCCACGCATCGGTGACGCAGGTCAGGGGTGCAGCAAGGATGGCGGCGGGGACGGCGGCGACGAAAACAGCAACGACTACACCAACTTGTATAGGCTCCTCGGCATGTAGAAGGCATTTGAGGGCGGCGGCGGCATCTAGTTGTAGTAGTAGTTTTTAGTTTGGTTTTAAATGATGTTTTAAATTTTGTACAAATATAAATGGAACGCCTAAATTTCCTTCAAATTTGTGTTGTGTTTGGCCGAATTTTGACGGAGTTTGAATTTTTTTTAAACAGCTTCTGCGGCGAGCTTGGGGCGGCGGTTGGGAAACCGACCACCCCCATGCCGATTTTTTCGCTGGCGCATCCCCAGACGGCAATATTTCAAGCCCCTGGGGGCTCGAACGGCTTGAGATGCTCTAACCACAAGTTGTTGTGTTTTGCCCTCCGCGGATGGAAAGGTTTTGATTAATTTGCTGATCACGGCCGAACTGAGCAATAGCAGCTCAACAACTGCCATGCCACTATGCCAGATCAACGATTGAGCTGCCATGAACCGATAGTGATTCGCTAGATGGCCTAGTGGCACCAACTAAACGATAATCATGCATCGGGGCCTTATATTAGCAATGCCATATTCCGACAAGATCGTGTTTGATATAGATTCTTCCGTTTACTACCCGATGCAGGTCTTGATGCTCTATTATTCGCATTCGGTCATCGTCGTCATTGAGATATATTCTAGTCTATCCATCCATTGCCAGGGGAATTCTTTACACTTGTCTCGTCCAAGCTACGTGGATTACACGCAAATAATAACCACTAGGTTTCACAAAGATAGGTTGAGCATCTCTAAAAGACTGGTACACCGACAGATCGTGTGACTGACAAAGTCATCATAGACGCCTTATATCAACGGATACGTACGTCGCCTACCACTCAAAGAATAGCACCATTAAATCCTGAAATAAATCTAGAAAATGCGAACATCTAGTTAAAGTCGTCGAGACTTGAACCCTGATGGGCAGGTTTCACCGAAGGGTACTCTTTGTACCTTAGAAACCATGAGGAAGGAGAAGAGAAGAGTCGCCCCTGGGCGCCGGGAGAAATATCAGTAACATGGAATATATACTTGGCTATATGCACTGCCAGTGCACAATGGAACTTAATTCTTTGTTGCGATATAATGCGCGAGGGAATCCCAATGGACATTGGCCAGCATCCCGAGGGTATATATATAGATAGATACTTTCACAAACATCGAGAGAGGCACAAGTAAGAAACCATGATTGTGAGGTATTAGAGCAAGTACAATAGAGCTGAGTCAGCGGGCTATAAGGAATAAACTAGTACTCCCTCCGTCCATAATGTAAGACGTTTTTTGACTCTAGTCTAGAGTCAAAAAACGTCTTACATTATGAAACAGAGGGAGTATATTTCTGCTTAGTTGAAGGAAAGAGAAGATGAGAGAGAAGGTAAGCGGGCTCTTCGTGTAGAGTCAACTCTAACACGTGCTTCTAAGTACTTTGTGAGAATGAAATGTGGACCACATAATAAAAAAGTAATACACTATTTTGATCTATTATTGTACATGTTGGCTATAAAATGAGTTGTAGATGACATGGCACAGGCTTATAGCCAGCAGCTGGCTAAACTATTAACCATGCTCTTAGGAAATGGCGAAAGGCTACTGTACTGCTAGGACACAGTTTTGATCGACTACTGAGTTCAGTGAATTGCGTTTGAATTTGACATTCTGCCAAAGACCCAGATCCAGTTCCCTTGACATCAGAAAAAATAAATCCAAATCTCTTTCCAAAGCAACTCAATCCGCTGAGGATTAGGCCGCAACGACTTCCTGCTTGACTTATATTCAACGCCATCTTTGCCTCCATTCTGACGTGCTCACTTCGACCATCATCAAACCCGGAAGAGATGTGCTCGTGTGACGCAAGCAATAGCTCCGAGGAGAGTGGCGATGTGGTGGATGGGCTCGCATGCTCCTGTTATTGTGCACCAACGGGACAAGGTCACGTGGGATTGCAGTTACGGCTAATAAAGAATACTGGCTGGTATACGCTAAGCGAACAGTACGCGTACAGTCATGGGTCCGTAGGGTCTGCGTGACAGAGTTTGCGAGAGGCTGACGACGTTTGTCAGTTAAACGGAGAGCGCCCCGTTGGGATTGAGGGATGGATTAAAATTCGTACTGATTTTGCAGCTGTACCTGAGTGGTGCGAGGTTCGGTTGAGCTGATTTTGGACAGGTTCCATTGCTGGCCGCTAAAACCGGCGCCCGGCGAGTACACACCGGCAGGGCCGCCGGTTCAAAATATGTTGGATACAAGTGGACGACTCCAACATTGGCGAGGCTGGTAAGAGCATATCCAGCAGACCCTGCAAAAGCGGTCAAATCCGTAAAATTTCGCGTTTGCAGTTTCATGGTATCAAGAAAGTCCCAAATAGACCCCGCAAAAGCGGTCAAACCCGTAAAAATTTTGCAGGCCTTTGAGAATCCATCCCCACGACCCTTAATTTTGCAGATTTGGAGGCAAAATATGTCAGAGACGCTGGCCATTAGGCGTTGCTAGTGACTTTAGTCCCACCTCGGATATGGGAGGGGGCTAGGACCACCTTATAAGGAGGAGTGCCACACTCCCTTCAGGCTAGTCTTTTGGGATGTAGTGGGCTCTTTGCTTGTAGTGGTGTGTCCGATGCGCACCGGAAACGTCCAAACATATGCCGGAGGTTGGGAGCTGGGCCTGGGACACTAACAAAATATAAGAGGAACTGCAAACCGGTCAACGCTACGCGACAAGGAAATTCCGCCATGCTCACACGTGCTCCGGTGACCTTCCGCCACGGAACTCGCCGGAAACTTGCCTCCCGGATCCATCCGGCAACGGAGGAGCTGCCTCCTGGATCGATTCGGTGACTATCATGGATGACGGGAGCTGACTATGAACACAGGCGAGAGAAAGAAGAAGACACGAAAAAAAATATACGCGAATATTCTCTTTTACGGGTCCGTTATGCGGGGTCTGTATCTGCGGCCGTCCGCGCCGGTCTGCAAAGTCGTTTTTTCGCGAACTACAAACACATTTTGCGGGCCGGCGAGATGCGGGGTCTGCTAAAGATGCTCTAATGCGCCGCCCATTCTGTAGCTGGACCTGAATGGTGCGAGGCTTGAGCTTGTTGGCGGTGCACTGGGAACAGTCAACGGGCAAAGACGACCCTCACGCAGCTGGATGCACAAAAAGAGTAAAATCATTCGCAACCTATCTTTACCATGTTGTCAGCTTCGTAGTGATGCTTGCTCCGACCTTGACGAGGCTCCAAGTATTATTGTTATTAACAGCTTCGTAATTATAGACTCTGATTTTATTAGCACACAGGGTTTAAAATTGGCAGGAACGCCTCACTATTATTGCATACTGATTTCACCGTCAAACAAGTGAACATACATTTTTTAAGTAAGCTAACATATGCAGTAATTTTAAAATGCAACTATATATAAGTTCTTTTTTCTTGCAAATAACTATATGCAAGTTACACATGAATCACGTTCCTTCCGTTATAAGTTACCAATTTTGATAATTCACAACTAAAGTGAACTCTACAACCGAAGCAATAATATAACATATTTACAAGTGAACCACTCTGCATCATGTCTTCAAGAACTTTGTCCACACTCGTGTTTGCAACTACCATCAACCTGCATGTACCCTGAAATTCTAGAAATATGGTTTAACAACAAAGGTCAGCTTGATAATTCAACATCACTATAATTCTATATATTTCATAAATTTTTTCTAGAAATCTATGGAGCTTGCCCATCACCAATGTCAACAATGCTAGGTGAGTTGGTGGGTTAGCGTAAATGAATATCTCTCTGATATGTTCATCTTTGAACACCCCAAAATGCCCTGCCTTGATCTTTGGCTATTGAATTAATACTTTCATATCTTTTCAACCAAAATTTAAATTTAATTTAATTTTCAGATTCGTATTGCTTGCAATGAGGGCTTTCAAATAATATCCATTTTGAATATGTTTTGATGTTTTTTTAAAATGTTAAGTTTCAATCATTGAATCAAAATCAATTTTTTGATAAAATCTGAATACCTAAATGCATTTTAAAAATGTTCCGTCCCAACCAAAATGCAGCTCGGTAGAGCATAACTTACTAATCTCTTACCTTGGTCCAGAATTTTAAGGAACTTCACCTTGATACCACTATAAAAAGATGATATTGCTTATGTTGCTATTCAGTTTCGATCTTTTTGTAAAAATAAGAAGTTGAAATCACAGAAACCACTATGAAAAACTGATAACAATTATGTCACTGTTAAGTTTCAATCTTTTTGTAAAAAATGAAATTGAAATTTCTTATGTCATTCTTATGAAATAATCAGTTCCAATGTATTGTGAAATGTGAAATTCGAATATCTAAATTCACTTTGTAAAGAAATTCAAATTATATATGTTATTCTTTTGAAATAAAAAAATATTTTTTATGTCCCTCTTTTGAGATTGTTAAAATCAGTTTCTTCAAATGATTTATATCGTTTTTGGAACTGAGTGAAATTAGTTTTATGGAATAATTAAATCTGTTTGAAAAAATCGAAATCAGTTTCTTGAGATTGTTGAATTAAGGATTATGAAAGATATTTAGTAAGTTTTTCCAAAATGGTTGAAATTAGTTTGTTTAAACGTGTAAAATGCTCCATCATTTCCAAAATAAGTGTTGCTCACATTCATTTTGCGACAATTATTTTGAAACGAATGTAGTATTTGTTAGTGAAATCTTGTCAATAATCATGTTTTACTTTTAAAATAATCAGATATCTTTTGACGCGACCCGCAAAAAAAGATATCTTTTGACGCAGAAGCTAATCAGATTTACTAATCTATAATATGAATAAATTAGTAGTCTCTGTACACACGCTGCATTCTGCATGCTGCATGCACGCGGGGTGCACGCGCTCGGCCTGACCGCACCTGGTCATAGAAGCTAGACGCCGTCAGCGACGGACGACACGACGGTAGCCCCGCGTAGTAATAACGTCGTCGCCGTTTTGGTCTGTAGTATACTACGTACTACTGTACTTCATTAATTAAGCCACCGAACACATCCCAAAGTATCGCATGATTCCCACTTTCCGAAACGAGGCAACGGCTATCGATTCCGAGACCAGGCGAGCCCGTCCGCGCTTGCGAATATCCGCTAGCTCCGAGTCGCTTCTCTGCAGTACAAGCACCTCATGTAGTTGTAGTTGTACTTCTATATTGCTCTCACGTGTAGCATGCCATGATGCTCACAGCCCGGCAGACTGACACTCGGAAGATTGGCTGAGCTTAAGGATCCCCTAAATGTCTACCATCCATTTCGTTGTTGATGTGCGAGTGGTGCATGTTACTTTCAGGGTATCTTCCCGTATAAATGCTAGTTAAAGTACACCATTCGACCATATCTGTTGTCAGACTGTTCCCCTCCAAAACCATGACCTTTTTCACGATTCTCCATGGTTCACTGTTGCAGGTGCCCTTTTCGGGTCTGTAGGAATTTACCAATTTTATATAAAGCCCACGGGCATAACTAGTCAATGCTGAATAGACATGAGGATTTCTATGTAATTTTGTGCCCAACTATTATGTACCTAGAATGAGGGGCATCTCCAACACTAACCCACAAATTTGCTTCCACATCCGTACACGGACAGAGGGACCAGTATGCGGACACGGATGCGGGAGACGGTCATCCAACGCTGCTGGCCACATACATTTCATTCATTGTTTGAACTAAACGGAAAAATTCATGCAAATACCACGTATTTCATTAAAGTTTTGACCGAATTTACAATTGCATTTTTACCCCTAGTTGGTTCCTACCCACGGGTTTTGTCATTACTTTTCGAGCTTGCTCAGTTTTGCCCTTACTTTTTCCGTCGTGGTCCGTCGAATGCCCTTTGACCGTTTGACCAAAACTTTGAAAATTCATAACTAATTCATATGAACTCAGAAAAATGAAAATAAGATATCAAAATGTTCAGATAAACATTACCTTTATGTGCATATCATTTGCATTCAGGACAAAAGCACCCTTTAAACTACCTGAGATAATTAATGTTATTAACATTATTAAAAATAAAAATATAAACAATATTTTTTTGCATGAATAAAAATTACATGCAGATGTAGGTGATGTTTTCTGAACATCCAGATATCTTATTTGCATTTTTCTGAGTTCGTATCACCTTGTTAAGGATGTTCTAACGACTTTAACCATTATTTGGAAACTTCATAACAAGTTGATACAAACTCAGAAAAATGCAAATAAGATATCAGGATGTTCAGAAAACATCACCTAGATTCGCATGTAACTTTTATCCATGAAAAAATATTGTTTATACCTTTTTATTTTTAATAATGTTAATAACATTAATTAGCTCATGTAGTTTAAAGGGTGCTTTTGTCCTGAATGCAAATGATATGCACATAAAGGTAATGTTTATCTGAACATTTTGATATTTCATTTGCATTTTTCTGAGTTCATATGAATTAGTTATGAATTTTAAAAGTTTTGGTCAAACGGTCAAAGGGCATTCGAGGGATCTCGACGAAAAAAGTAAGGGCCAAATTGAGCAAGCTCGAAAAGTAAGGGCAAAACCGTGGGTAGGAACCAACTAGGGGTAAAACACTACTAGGAAAAGGCCTATTAATGGCGCACTGGTTTTGCCTACTAATGGCGCATTACCAGTGCGCCATTAGTAGCACGCCACTAGAATTCTTTACTAATGGCGCACCACTGGTGCGCCATTAGTATCTGGTGTACTAATGGCGCACCAAGCAGTGCGCCATTAGTATGTAAAACCATGCGCCATTAGTGTGCCTCCCGGGGGGCCATACGTAAGCATGTGCTTTGTCATACTAATGGCGCATTCTGTGTTGATGCGTCATTAGTATCCTTTGGCATACTAATGGCGCACCTGGTGGTGATGCGCCATTAGTATGAATATTTAGTTTTTTTTCTTTTCTGATTTTTGCACAGGTTACAAAATATATTATTGCACAGAATATAGACAGCAGCACACAGCAACATCAGATTCATCGAATACAATAGAAGATTAGTCTCCGAATACAATTCATCATATTAGTCTCCGAATTCAAAAGACCGAACAAAGATAAAAACATTACAAGTCTCAAGACCACGAGTATCGAGTTTGTCTTCACATTACAAGTCGATATCGATCATCTAAACTACCATCACATAGAAGAGAGCTGTGGTCATCACGATGAGCATCATCGCGATCAAACTGGTCTTCATCCGGTTCCTCCAACGCTCCCTCCTCTCTCCCGCTAGATAGCGGGCGTATCTAGATTCGGCCTCCGCCCTAGTGGTGTACCCTTTGTAACTGTTACCGCTGAAACGGTGAACCTGTCTCCACACTCCTCCCAGTCGTCGTAGACTCCGGGAACCTTACCCTTGTACACGACATACGACGACATCTCTATGCACAAGCCAAACAACAGACAATACATAAGCAATATGTAAGTATGCAACAAAAGGATCGGAAGAGAAAAGCAAGACATTAATAGCACGATTCATGGTCCTACTAATAAATAGCATCGATTACATCTAAGTTGAACGACTGTCCAAACCAAAGAGACATACGGATTCATTAAAGTATAATTACAACATGAGCCAATCAATGTTTCAGAACTACACATCACTATTTTCGACTCGACTCATCGGACAGGAGCGTGGATGAAGCCGCCGTCTGTCGTGATGGTCATGAAATCGCGGTTGTTGTCACCCTGCATTTGTAGCGTTTCATCTATCTCACTGTTGGACGGTTGATATCTGAGGAAGAACTGCCCAGAGGTATGAAGGACATCTTGATGGATGATGTCCGCAAACTCCGACTGGATGCGAAAGAATTCTTGTCTGAGGTCCACGTCCTGGACTGCCGACAAGCTCGCGGCCCAATCTTTGAGATTATCTGGTAGCAGAAGTTGATGATGGTCCCTTACGATCGCCCGCATGTGATGGAGGGTGTAGTAGGCATCCTTCTGACTGCCAGGCGGCTGCTTGACGCAGCAGAACTTCGTATTGTGTGAGAACATGTGCTTGCCGTACTTACGAACTGCCCTGGTGAAGGTGCCTCCAGATTTGGCGTAGCCGGGGAGAACATCATCAAGAACTTTCTTGACATCTGTATAGTCTATCTTGGAGTTACGGTTCGGGTCGAAATACGTGGCCATGGAATATTTCGGGCTTAAGAGGATGAGTGTGCAATGTGTGTCACTGCACAGAACACGGAATGTTAGAAAAAAAAGAACGACCGAAATCTAAGAAATCATATGTTACGGGGCGGAAGGGATGACTTACTCGGGAAAGTAAGCCACAAGGAAGTTATCCTTATCTGGGTTTGCCAGAATGACGCCTTCGAGGTGTGAACTCGCAACTTGGCGGTCCCCAGCGCTGCTCAAGTGCTTGGCACGCATGTAGAAGGGGTCGACTATCACGATGTCCGGGGTCTTGTCTCTAATGATCCGCATCTCCATACTCAGCGAAAACAGCCGAACGAAGGTGTAGTGCAGCGGATGAAGGTTAAACATAGCAAAGATGTCATCAAACCGCAGGACGATCGTACCCCCGATGTCGCCATCCACAAAGCTTTTGCCATCTGGCACCTTGGCCATGAAAACCGAGTATGCCACATCCTTCTCTCTGAGACGCCGCTTCTCCAAAGAAAGAACACTGTCGTGCAGACTCCGCATAGCACCGGTTGCAGCATTCAGCATATTTGGCGGTAGCATCGCCCTACCCGCCACATGCACCCTCCTCGAGATATCCTTAGGTGAAGGTGGCCCGTCCTGAGCATGGATCAAACTCGGTGCCGGCTGGCTCGCACCGGCGCCCTTGTTAGTCTTTCGTTTCCGTCCCTTCTTCTTGATCTCCTGTAATGGGACCGAGTTCTGCTCACAGACCGCCTTCTTGAGCGTGTTGGGGCTGATAATATTTCGCACCTCAGCTATCTGAGGCTCGGTGAAGGCGGGAGCTGGAGGCGTGTCCTCAGAACTGAACGCCAGACAACGCCTGTTGCAATTGGGTTTCTCCGCCGTACCAGCTAGATCGCGGTCGTCTTGGTTGGGTTCTTGAGAAAGAGGCCCGCAGAACTCGTCAGCGTACCCATGTTCGGCAAAGTACTTATCAACTTTGGTAAATGTACCGTCGTCGTTGTCGTCGCCGTCCGGATCCTGTGCCATAGGGCTGTCCGGATCCTGTGCCATAGGGATGTCCGGCAGGTCCGGTAGCGTTGCGGCGTTCTTGCCATGGCTTGGCGCCGGCACGACTGGCGGTCTTGTCTGTGGGGTGGTGTCCCCCGCCCCCAAACGAATCTGGCTCTTCGGCCAAAGCAGGGGCCAGCTTACGCAGGCGCTGAGGGTCATCTCATCTTCTTCGTCGGCCCCAGCGGGTCGAATCGGAGGTAACAGCTCGTCACAGCCTGGCAGCACCCGAACCACTTCAACCCTATACACTGTGGGTGGCATCGGATTATCGTGGAACATGGGGTTGCCCGGTTGAACGATTCTGCCCTTGGCGACATCGACCAACTCGGCGCCCACGAAGTGCAGAAGAGTGCAAGGAACGTCGGCGGTGCCCTGCGAAAACATGTACAGGGCGTCAGGGATGCCCAGTCAAAGGCAAGGAGATGAAGTCATTGGCCGAGAGGTTTAGTTACCGTGATGCCGTCGAGCTCGGCTAATGTCAAGGCACCGCCAACGGCGGGCGTGCAACTGACAGAGGGGGCGCTTGCTGGCGAGGTGCCGGCCGGCGTACACCCGGGTGCATTAAGCTCCAATGCCTGTGCCGGCGTCGGAGACGCGAATACCGCCTCCGCCGGAGACACCAATGGCGCCGCCTGCGCGCTGTGCGAGTTGCTGGCCGTGAAGCTGGGAACCGGGGGAGGCCCCTGTTGGCCGCCCGCAATCCACGTCGTCAGCCCATGAATCAACGTAGGCACCATGGCGTTGAGCTTCGTTCCCAGTTGTTGTTCCACTTGCTCTTGGACAAGCTCTGGAATCCGCGCCACTTGTGCCTTGAGTTCTTCAACCTCGCACGGCTGGCTTACCGAGCTGGCCTTTTTCTCCTTCCGCACACCAGCGGTATAGTATGACCCCCATTTTGTGGACAAGCCTTTGCCGGCCACACGACCAGCCGACGTCGGCTTACTGAGCTTATCCTTGTTTTCCATTATGTTCAACGCCCTATTTAAAGGGGTGTCGAAAGGGGAGCTCTGAGACGACCCCGCGCTACTGCTTTCAGTGTCCTGCGAAAGGAACGTGAACCATTTAGAAATATTGGGGATTAATTAGAGTGCAACCATATGGAGCTAATTACGCGGGGGTGTATTCCTTACCAGAACAAGCTCAAGCGCCCTGGTCTTCGGATCCGTGGTAAGCTCCTTTGTTATCGGGTCCTCCTTGTACCGGGCCCTGACAAAGTTCCTGGTCTGCTTGTCACCGCTGTATTTATCGAAGCGGGGTGGTAGGCCTTACTCGGCACGGTCCGCGTCCTCCTTGTCCCATATAGGCTCCGCCACTCTGTAACCGCCGGGACCGAGTTTGTGTTCCCCTAAGTTCAACTCCCGCATTTCTTTCCCCCACTGACTTGATTCGGAGGTTGCGCTGCTCTCGCACTTGATCTTGAACTCCTTGTACTCATCTTCGCTCATCAAAGGATATTTCGCCTTGATCTTCTCATAACTATCACCTTTATCAATCATTCTCTTCACCGCGCTTCTCCAAGTAGACATGGCCGTGCTCATCCTCGTGAGGGTTTCACTTTATTCCCTGAGAGGCGTGTGTTTTCAAATTCGGCGGGGAACTTGTATCGTTCGTGCAGCTTCGTGAAGAGGAGGTTGCGCAAATTCCCGTGGTCCTTATGCCTAAGGTTATCGGTGTTGATCGAGACATTGCTCCGGAGAATGCACCCGAGCTGAAGCGAGTACCCCTTGACTATATGTTTGGGCTCCGTTGGATGCCCGTCGGAGTCCACTTGAGTGAATTCCTCCTTGAGGGTGCGGAGCGCATTCGGGCGCCGGTCCTTCCTTTGCTTCTTCGGTTGGCTGCCATCTGTGTGTGCGCCGCCATCATCAGTGGTGGCATCCTCGGCTGCACCATCAGTGGTGTCATCCCCGACGCCACTAGGGGTCGTGTAGTCAGGATCGGTGTCTTCCGCGGCGTCCTCATAGCGGTGAGGTTGTTCCTCCATCTCCTGGGACAGCTCCCAGAATTGCTTGCCGCCCGAACCACTGGCCTCATCGTTGTGGGCCATGTTTCGCTCTAAATAGGAAAAAAGTTTGGTCAAGAAGTTGGCTATTGTCAAGGAACAAGATCATGGTCTCATCATTTAGGGTTTGTCGACGCTGAGGCACCCTAAAAGCCTAAGCTTTCATCATTTAGGGTTTGTCGACGCCGAGGCACCCTGAAAGCCTAAGCGTACGTCATTTAGGTTCTCATCGACACCGAGGCATCCGGGGCAGCCAAGTTAAGTTTTCATCATTTAGGGTTTATCGATGCCGAGGCACCCTAGGTTGGGCCTAATCACTTGGCACTAATCAGTTGGCTCTATTGCCACCTATGTTGGGTTTATCATCTAGGGTTTATCGATGCTAAGGAGAATTCTAAGTTGGGCCTAATCACTTGGCTCTATTGCCACCTATGGTTTAATGCAGCAAGAATAAACGGGCAGTTGATCCTACTTAATTAAGTACTAAGATACCCCGGCCAATGCATTAGTCGCAAGTACCCCATATGTCCTATTTTTAGCATAGTCATGCTAAAATTCACGGAAAATTTCAGCATGACCTTTGCTGAAAATAGGACATATGGAGTACCCGAATTTGCCGGAACGGAAGTTAATCAACATTCCGGCAAACTCAAGGGCCTCTCGGTGTACCTGCAAATTCATCACGACACGATGGTCGGAGACAAAACCCAGCAAACTAGCACCACAATGTGCCTCTACTTTCATATGGATGAAAAGGCCACAGACCATATGGTCCTCTGCTTTCATATGGACAAAAATCAGCTCAACTTATGTGAGCTTCCATTCCAGATCTAATAGCAGCAAGTTGTTCACTTGTAGCTCAACTTATGTGAGCTGCCTTCAAGAAAAGAAATCTGCAGTGGCACATCTGCTCTCTGAATACATTGGCAAGAAACAAAACAACACCTAGTACCATCCATCTGCTATGGCCGTATCATGCAGTTTAACTAAGCACTAACAGGTAATTATATAACAGAAAACTTGGCGCGTACGTGTCACTTAGCTTGGGCAAGGAACATACCTCATCCTCTTGGTTAGTCCAAACAAGCTGTATGCTGAGCCTCCACTCACCACCTGCACATTTTACAGCACCCATGAAATGAAAAACTAAACATAATTGTCAACCAACAAAACCAAAACACAAACAGGACTTCAAATTTTCACGATCAGGAAGAAAAATAGGGTTTTCAACTACTATATTCAGTTTCATGGCATCAGTTGAACAGTTGAAAAAGAACAAGCTTCATTTAAATATCTTGCTGCTAACAAACATAACTAATGTCAGTACTTAAAAAATAGAGTGACCACACAGGGAACAAACAAACTATTCACTTTTATTTCTTCAGAATTGGACCAGACAGAGAACAACTCCTTGGAAGCAAACTGAAACCATGCTGAAACTATACTGAAACCATGCTGAAACTTTACTGAAACTACTCCTTGCAATCAAACTGAAACTACTCCTTGGAAGCAAATTGTCTTGGAAGGAGTATTGTGTGCACAAATCTACTCCAACTAGTTGCTTTCACTTAGAGATTGTTAGCACAAACAACATGAGTCATTCTTCAGACCGTTACAAATAGAAACAATGGCAACCAAGGTTAAAAACCAACAATCCTATATATTATTCTGAAACTTGATATATTGAAATCACTTAGCACTCTCTTTATGTGTTCATTCAACACTTAAAATTGAGGAAAATAATACCAACTAGGATCGGTATGACCTTCGTTTTTCATTTTCTGTATGATCAATTAAATCTTCTGCAAGCTTATATGAAAAGGTTCAGCAACTTGAAACGTAACTCTTGCTTGGTGTTC
>LR880972.1:185080743-185122790 GCA_904067115.1 Aegilops sharonensis | reverse complement strand
TAAAGTTATCCGCACACTATATAAAAAATATAAAATATAAAAATATATATAGGGGTATAGATATAGATATGTGATGCGAAAGCCACCCATAATCTCCAATTAGAATAGTGTGTCCATGCACGGATGCGACGCAGGCAGATGATGTCTGCCATCGGTATCTCGAATTCAAATCGGTCTGACCTTGTTCAATGTGTATACATTACAACATGCTCGTTTCCAAACCACACCGCACAGATCTTCGTTATATTCATGCATGCATGGGTTTCAAACATCAGGATCTCTTATTCAAATATTTGAATTCAAGTTTACATTGATTATGACCTCACCTATTCTTTTACACCCACACAGTAGTCTTCTCTTTATAATTGTACCACTAACTTTCTCTCGTGCATGCATGCACACACACTACCAGTCGGCATTATCCATCGCACGCATGCAATCTTTTTCTTCAGGTCGGTCTCCCATGAAGGCACACACCCACACACATCCCCCTCTCCATCATATCGGGCATTCTTTATCTCTCACGCGTGCATGCGCAATGATCGATGTTCCTCTATGTATGTGTGTATATAGCTAGGTCTTTCATAGTTTTCCACACAAACCGATCAATCGATATATCCAGTGAGGTCTCACCCTCTTTCCCACGTCCACATTGATCAATCTATACCTCTCTATATAGGATTAATATATATAGGTAATACACCCACATTAATTATATATCCAACGTCCCCCTCTCATCATCCATGCCTTTCGCTTCATCTCTCAGACGCGTGCACAATGGCGAAGACAGGGGGCAGTAAGGGCCCTGCCCCCCCCCCCCCAAACATCACTATATATCGAGGCTAATATGAATGTCATCATTAGACAATTGCTGCTAAAAAAGGTTTAATTTCATGAATCGACCCTCCTCGTAAAGAATTAGCAATGCTTGGCCCCCTAGCTCATTTATTTTTCATGGCTCCGCCATTGCGTGCAACAGCGCACGTGTTCGCCCCCTCTCTCTAATTATCGATCTCGCACTTGTGCATTCCTTCATAGTCTCCCTCCACTCGGCCCCTCGCAGCATCTTCTAGCCCCCCACCGGATTTTGCCACATGTACAATCTAGCAGACTCCATGGTTGAACTTAAGCATAATGCACAAACCTCAAAACAACAGTGGTTCTCTTTTGTTCTAGAATCTTTCGTATCATAACTGCCCAAACTTTTTTTCTAGTTGAATTGCCATTATTTGTTTTTACTTTATGCTTTAAAACACACAATTCCATGAATCATAAAATAGATTAAGGGCTTCTTTGATTCAAAGGATTCTCAAAGGAATTTTGGAGGATTCTAATCATTAGGAATTTTTCCTATCTTGGTTGTTTGATTCGAAGGATTGTAAACCATAGGAATTTTTCCATATGATTCATTTGCACTAGATTTCATAGGAAACATCCCATCCACTCAAACCTCCTTGAAAGAATTCTGCATTTTTTCTATGCACAATCAAACACTCGTACAATCCTGTATGGTTCAAGACGACATTCCGCTATAATCCCATGTTTTTCCTATTCACGTGTTCTTAGCTTTTTTATAAAAAGTAATTGATTTTTGAATGAGATGAACTATAAGAATTAAACAAAGGGCTACATCATGCATATATGACTCAGAGCTTACATGCTATAGTGTGGTATTTGTTCATAATTTGGTTGCAAAATCTGATGCGTGCAATGCACGTGTACCTTACTAGTACTTCGAGTATGTGCAAAACACGTAAATTAGAATACCAATGGCACACTACACAGTGTCTCTCTTACAGTTCGTGAAGCCACGTGGCACATGTGGAGGCGTTGTCGCGACCTCCTTGCGTGGATTGATCACAGTGACGTGCTGCTAGTTCCAGAAGAATGTACTCATCCTCCTTGAGCCATACTGGCGGTACATGCACGAAGCGAAGATGTGCACGCACGCCACGCACGCACTCATTCCCTCGCACGCACACACGGGTACACGCGCGGACGCAATTTTGTACCAAGATCCACCCCATGTGACAATTTGGCGCGTGTAAAGTCGTTCACTTCATTGATGGTAAATTAATACAGCGCATGCAAATTGAGTGGACGTGAGGGCGGAAGAAAGACATTATTACTCCACTGCGCGCATGCAAGTAGTTAAATCGTGGGTTGCTAGTAGTACTTCCGTTGGTCTCCTTCGTATTTTGTGCCAATTTTTGACAGTAACATAATATTTATGCATTTGAGCAGTGTAGTACTTGAAATTTATGTTCCGCTAAACTCATCGGGAGCCGTTTCGGGCCTCGAAACCAAAACCATCAATTAATCTCTACCTTGTTCCCATCACATTTGAAAGCCTGCTCACACCTACTAGTACGTACCAAACCTGAACGTGTTCCCACTATGCAGGTATTAGTACTACTAGTGCTAGTACTTAGGTTATAAAAAGGGGAACTACCTAACTAAAAATTACTCTACCTTTCCTCCTCATAAGGGCTTCTTCTTTGTCCGTCGTTGCCATGGCCAGTGAGTAGAGCTCTAGGTCGAGAACTACTCTTAACAAGGGAGCGACAACCAAGGCTGCGGAAAAAAAAGAGAGGGCTCGCCGCCACGCAGAGACCTCGAAAGATCTCTCACGGGCAGGCGATGGCTCCCAGGAGCGCCCTAGTCGCGGAGGCGAACATGTCGAGCCGGCGGAGCTGGAGTGGTTATCCCTCGACGGCATGCCCGATTAGCTCAATAAGCACCTCAATAAGCAGAAGGAGTTCATCCAAGGCTTGACGGAGTTGCTGAAGGAGAGCCTCGACGACATGCCCGCTGAGCTCAATCAGCAGGGGGTGTTGACCGTCGGCTTGGTGATGCTGCTGAAGAAGAGCATTGCCTCGGAGAAGAAGGCGACCGACGAAATCCTGTGACTTCAGGAGGACAAGGCGAAGCTCTGCCACGAGATCGACCTGTTGAAGGAGAAGAACGCCGGCTGGAAGAAGCTGCATGAGAATAGTAGTTCCTCGATGAAGATGCTGCAGGCCCTCGTCATGGAACAGAAGGAGTTGGCGAAGCTCCGCATCGAGCACCCGGCTGCTGTCAAGGTACATAATGCGGCCGTGGAACAGATGATGAAGGCTCGCGTCGAGAAATCCCGCGTCATGGACAGAATGAAGAAGATGGCGGAGGAGACGCGCAAGGAGATGGAGGTCGTGGAGTCGATGAAGAAGCAGTTACGACTCCACGGCGAATTAGATCATTTGGGGTGATAATCTTCCTTCTTCTTTTGCTGCTGTGTTTCATCTTTTGCATCGGGTGTTTCGCCGCACGTGTCATGTTCTCTGCGAGGCATGAATAGAACCCTTTTCTATGAGTTTATCTTTAATTTGAGCTTTGTTCCTCGTCTAGTTTGTCCGTCAGGATTCATGTTGTCTCCTTTGGGCAGTGAGGTTATGATTTCTTGTCATGTGGCATTTTTTGTGTTATATGTTATAATCCGGCGCTTCAGATCAAAATGACGACAACTGCGCCTCCGGGCCACGTGCATAAAGACTTCTCGACAGTCATTGACGAGGTCAAGCCGGCTCCGGTAGACAAAAGAAAACTAAGTACTACTCCACTATATACGCAGGAGCCTCCACGCTTGCTTGCTAGTGTTGCTCTCTTCACACTGTCTCGGCCTCTCCAGATCTAAACACGACAGCTGTGGCCACACACTCTCTCTCTCTGCTCACCACTGGTCACAGATCCAGCCGGATCCTCTCCGCCGGGGAAGGTGAGAAGGTGCAACATTCACGCGGTCGTCCTCAGCGACGGCTCTTACCCACTGCTGGGCGCGTCCCGATAAGCCTGCCTTGCCGTTCTCTCCCAAGCACCGCTGGCGAGGCAGGGCCTCCGACCCCTTCTTCCTTGTTGTCGTAGTGTGGGCAGATCCGGCCTCCCGCCGCCCACCTAGCGTCATCCCGGCGACCATCAGGTATAACTTCCTTCGAAACCGGCCTTGCTTTACTTCCCGAGCTCCTGACGTCGCTGCATTTGTAACTTTTACTATTTCTCAGGCCCCCTCGGTGATAGGATCGATCGGCTATTCGAAAACCACCTAATTTTTTACGTTTAAGAGGTAAAACTAGTTCATGCACTCGAATCTAGTATTACTTGGTTCAAACAACGAAGAAAGGGGGTGGGGGGTGGGGGAGGATTTGTTACCTGAATCTAGGACTTGGTCGAAAGAGGAAATAATGGGGCAAAAAGTAGCAGTGACCGGCTATCCAACTTGTCTCTAGGTCTAATAGGGAATAAAGGCAAACACAGTACAAACTCAATATAAACCCGATCTATTGGTTGAAAAAGGAAAGAAAGTGGGGACTGGGGGACAAGTCAACAGAGTAAGTCCAGCACTAGATTTGCTAGCCTCACAAAGTATAAGGTGGCTATACCGAACAAAAATGGAACCAACCCAGATATCCTGTTCTGATGTTTGTTGCCCCGAACCACTCTTATGTAATGCCACTGGTAAAATGTAGCAGTCGCACTGTTAAAAGTAAGGACACGTTAAACCAATGTTGTTTTCAATGTAATGCCTCCAGTAATATAAATCAATGGCACTTCTTTACATGTCCTGCTAAAATTTCCCATTAAGATAAGTTGGTTCTTTTCGTTAGAAATGCAACTGCCCTGGTCCGCCTACTCTCCCGTGCCCAAAGTAATGTCGTATTTAATGGTTGTCATAGTTAATCCTAATGCCCACACTAATATCTAGCAATTCCATTGCTTTAGAAATTTCTACTGTCCTTGTAGGATTGCCATTCAGATAAGGAACATGCTTCTTTTCATTTGATGCATGTTTCATCACTTGTTAGACGCCCTCCTTTCCACCTTTTTTGTGCAAACAGAGATATACATTTCATGCTCGATCTTAGTTGAACCGCACAAATGATATCCAAATTATAGTTGAGCATTCCAGGAGCTTCACAACCAACCTTGATGTTGCTCAATTTTATTGCAACTAATGAAGAAGAAGCTCTGTGGGTTTCGTTTTCTGATGGAAATGGAACCAGGGCTGGAGCCCTTTTCTTAAATTTTTTTGAAGAAGAAGCTGCTAGCTCACGGGACATTGCTTCATTTTAGGTGAACTGCACCAAAAGGTCCCATGAATTGAATGATCCATGTTGGTGACTGAAAGAGCCAGCTTCAGCATCCCAGTCTAAGCACCCCCGGCCTCCATCCTTGCGACGCACGGTACACCTCGTTTGCCACCTGCTCGACCCTAGTGTCACTGATAAAATGAAGTATAATACAGTTAAAATAGAGCGAGTGTCATCTCTATCATTTCATTTCCAATGTAGATAAAGAAAGTGCTTATCTTTGTTGAAGTATGTTTCATCAACTAGTTCCATTGTTAATGTTTAAGCGTTTCTGCAAACTGGGGTGCTTAATTTTAGTTGATATGTACCAAAATAGAGATTTGAATGTCTCAAGGCGCCTCCTTGTACTACTGATGTACACTGATATTCATCACTGAAAGAAGGTGTATCTAGGAGACTTGGGACGATGTCCAGTATGAGGCGTCGCAGGGCCCATATCGCCCTCGCAGCATGGCATACTATGATACTATCGTAATATTTTCTTCTATTTATTTTGTGTGTTTCATCAACTAGTGCCACTATAATGTAATCAGGCTTTTTCATTATCTGTGCAAACAGGGTTATTCAGCTGCATTTCGGTGGAACTGCACAAATGTACGTATGGAACCGACATATATGCAGAGTGCGAGGTGTGCCAAGTAAAAATTACCGACACCAACCATGCTGCATGCACGCATTGGCATCCACCACCACTAGTGGGATGTGTGGCGCTCTCTATGGACGGATCTTTCTCGGCAGCAAATCCTCTAACCAAATACTAGTAGCTTATATTGGCAGTTTTCTAGGGAGTACTCTTTTCTGAAAGAAGCAACAATCTATTTTTCTTTATTTGTACATTGTGTCACAACTTTGACCCAAAGGTCCAGAGCTATTTTAGGGTGATTGGTGTAGTACTCGGAGACTGATTGTAAGCATGATTTTCATTAGCTGTCACACTGATTGTAAGCATGAGCAGGTGGAAGATTAGGTTAGTGCGAAGCTTACCTTAAACCCTACCGCCGCCGTTGAAACGAGGCGAGCGTCTAGGGAACCATGGAGAACGGCGGGGAAGCGAAGTCGCGCCATTCGGACTCCTCTTGCGGTGGGAGAACAAATAATCATGTGGCTCCGGCTGGCTCTGCACCCTCACGAATGGCACACCATACTCGATCAATTCGCTATCCTCTGGGTGCTCGACCTTCGACCTGTATGCCCACCACCTCTGCCTGACAGTCGCCTCGGGCGAATCTGTCTGCTCCATCGCCCATAGGAGATACTCGATGAACTGGGAGGACTGTGGCGTGACTGCCGTCGAGGAGTACATGTACATCGCTGCCCTCATCGCCGCCGTATCGCTCTTTCGCATACATTGCCACATGGCCCGCACCGTTCTCGAAATCTCCCACTCATTGTCAAACCAAATAAGGATCTCCTTCAACCTGGCTAACTTTGCCTGGTCGCCGAAGGCGATCAGCCTGATTCGCTGCTGCATCCTCTCCATAGATGTCCTTCTGAGTGGTCCAGTGCTAGCTTTGGAAGATGGGAGGAGAGACGGTGGTCTTGCAATAGAGAAGAGGGATAGGAGAGGAGGTGGTTTTGGAATGGATATGACGGAGAGGAGAGGAGGTGGTTTTGCAATAGAGAGAAGATCAGAAGAGGGAGAGGCGAGACGGTGATTTTGGAATGGAGATGATGGAGAGGAGAGGAGGTGGTTTTGGAATGGATATGATGGAGAGGAGAGGAGATGGTTTTGCAATGGAGAAGATCAGAAGAGGGAGAGGCGAGACGGTGGTTTTGGAATGGAGATGATGGAGAGGAGGTGGTTTTGCAATGGAGAAGAGGGAGAGGAGCGTGCGGCAGCGATTTAGGATTGGGCGAGAGGGCTGGCGCGCTGTGACTGGATCAAAATCAAAATCAATTTACCCTTCAATTAAGAAAGCGACCCCACATTAACTAGTCTCCCTTTTATTCTGGGTCATAATTGACCATGATTTTCGCACATAAAATATATGTTATATGTTGCAAAAATAATATAATTTGAAAGTATATTCAGATACGAACCAAACGATACAATTTTTGGTGATATGCATTCACATTTTGCTTGTCAAATACACTACATGGTCAAACTTTGACCCAAAATACGCAAAACAACAAAAAAAATACTTCCAAGACCAGCACCGCTCTTCTGCTCTTCTCCTCTTAAACCACCGCCACTCCTCTCCTGTTCCAATCTAAATCTAGCGCCGCTCCTCTCCTCTTCCATTTCAAAACCACCGCCCCTCCTCTCCTGTTCCAGTCCAAAACCAGCGTCGCTCCTCTCCCGTTCTAATCCAAAACCAGCGCTGCTCCTCTCCTCTTCCATCCAAAAACCACCGCCGGCGAGTGAAGGTGCTGTGGAGAAGTAGATAGATGGAGGAGTACAACCGATACGTGAGGATCGCAGACAGCGACCCTGTGAAGCTAGCTAGGATGTTGGAGATATAGTCTTGGTTTGACAACAAGGACCAACTAGCGGCGACAGCGACATCCATGGCCAAATATCTGCAACAGAGCGAAAAGGCGGCGACACTCCCGGAGGGAGTCGTGCTGGAGTACATAGAGCTGCTCCTCTGGGCCATGGAGCAAACAGATTCACCGAATCCGATCGTGAGGGAGCGGTGGTGGGAGTATCGATCCCAGATGGATCATCCACCAGAGATTGAAGGATCGAGCATCTACAGGGTGCCGTTTGTGAGTGTGTCCTGCCAGAGCGAGCCGGTGGAGTCTTCGTCGACCGAACCCAACTGCAAGAGGAGAAAAGGTCTCCCTCGCCGTTCACATCGTCTCACGGGGCGCCTGTCTGCCGCCGAGGAAAAGGGGGGGGGCCCCCCCCCCCCCCCGCGGGGCGCCTTCCCGCCGCCGAGGGAAAGGGGGGGGGCCCCCCCCCCCCCCCGCGGGGCGCCTTCCCGCCGCCGAGGGAAAGGGGGGGGGCCCCCCCCCCCCCCCGCGGGGCGCCTTCCCGCCGCCGAGGGAAAGGGGGGGGGCCCCCCCCCCCCCCCGCGGGGCGCCTTCCCGCCGCCGAGGGAAAGGGGGGGGGCCCCCCCCCCCCCCCGCGGGGCGCCTTCCCGCCGCCGAGGGAAAGGGGGGGGGCCCCCCCCCCCCCCCGCGGGGCGCCTTCCCGCCGCCGAGGGAAAGGGGGGGGGCCCCCCCCCCCCCCCGCGGGGCGCCTTCCCGCCGCCGAGGGAAAGGGGGGGGGCCCCCCCCCCCCCCCGCGGGGCGCCTTCCCGCCGCCGAGGGAAAGGGGGGGGGCCCCCCCCCCCCCCCGCGGGGCGCCTTCCCGCCGCCGAGGGAAAGGGGGGGGGCCCCCCCCCCCCCCCGCGGGGCGCCTTCCCGCCGCCGAGGGAAAGGGGGGGGGCCCCCCCCCCCCCCCGCGGGGCGCCTTCCCGCCGCCGAGGGAAAGGGGGGGGGCCCCCCCCCCCCCCAGCTCAATCGGCGGGCAGGTTGTGAATTCTGAGGAGGAGCTTAGGGTTGTCAGTAATTGTAGGATGTGAATTGTGGTTTGTGTCGTGTATTTTGAGAGTACTTTCAGATATGAATGTCTTTTGAATTTCAGATTTGCAGTATTGAGCATATGAAGAATTTTGTGAATTCTAGAGATCTATTTTTAGCACTTAAAAATGTAGTTTCATAAGAGTATAAAATTTCAGACAAGAAGAAACTGCAAGTTTCAGTTTCAGATAAGAAACTGCAAGTTCAGTTTCAGATAAGAAACTGCAACTTTCAGAGGCAAAGCATTTATATTAACACGGCCTTTTCAAACATGGTTAACATCATGTTGGAAGTTTTATTCATGGTCGAAAATGGAACTACCAGACAGTTAACATCATGCTGATCAACATTCATGCATAGCACATCTTCATATGATGCACAGTCAAAATGCCCACACAATGTCGAGTGTGCGAAACACAAAGAAAACAAGGGACAAAGTTTTGGCAAGTGTTGGACGTGGTTTTGGGCTGCCCCGTCTAGGCTTTTATTTTTAACATGTGCAACCCATGACCTCGGATGGGAGGGCCTATTTGTATTTTCTTAGGGCCGTCATGTATCGACCGGCCTATGGACCTCCCATCCGAGGTTTATATTTTGGCAGCCCAATTTATGTATTTTTTTGAAGGAAACGCAGAGGTCTGTTCTATTTTTCTATATAAGAATAGGAACGCCAGGTACAACTTATGTTTCCCTTCTAACTATATTATATATATACTTAAATTATTTTATATGTTATTATATATTATTTTTATTGTCATCATATATTTAACAGATACTTACATATGTAAGAAAACAATATCCCACATCTTATTAACTTATAAAAATAATTTCTTAACAAATAAAATACTGGATTGTTTCGGCACGAAAATCCTAGTGATTGTGTACAAAAGCTTGCTAAGATTTAAGGACGAATGTAATAATATCACTTATTATTTAAATATATTTATAACAAAATGCTCAGCCCTTTTTTTATTTTTTGATAACATTCCTGGCCCAACCCAACATTATAATTAGAATCAGCCCAGCAAAATCGTGTATTTCGAGAAAGTGCAAATGGCCTGTAATTTTTTAGTAAATAAAATAAATGGGCCGCATGGAAGCTACATTAATTTTTCATCCGGCCCAGCTAATGGCTGTAATTCAAAAAAAAGATCAAATTGATTGTAAATTCTACCATGCAAAAAAAAAGACTGTAAATTCTGAAAAAATGGGTTGAATACGTGCCACATTTTTGGAGGCTGAAATGTGGGCCAATAGGTCGGAGTCAACGCAAGTCGTTGTCAATTTAGTCAACAAATGATTCTGACATGTTAGCCGTTGGATTTACATCCAACGACCGGCATCCATCTTCAATCTCTCGTCTTCTTCTCCAGCGTCGCCGGGACAACCTCCCGCCTCCTGCTGCTAGCAGCTCTGCTTAGCACGCTTCGCTATGAAGCGCTACTCCACCGTTGGCCAGGCCATCCCTCCACCCCTCCACACCTCCTGTTCTTCTCCACCGACTGCCGAACCACACCGCACTAGAACCAGTTAACCCTCGTACACCTCTTCGTCTGCGACTCTACTCCCGTGTCTTCCCATCTCCGGATCGTTGCTGTCTGGGGCCTCACTGTCGTACACCACCTTGGATGCGCTCGGTGCGGCGTGGTCAACGTGGTCAACGAACGACACCATCGGAAGTAGACTGTGCGTGGAGAGGCTGACAGCTGGGTCCACGGCCGCACACAAGGAAATGCCTCCTTATTATGCACAAAATAATGATTCCTCCACCTGACATCTGGGACCCACCGGAAGGGCCTCTGTATTTCGCGAAAAAAACGTGCCCCCCGCTGACTTGTCGGACCCACCAGCTATCTTCACACGGAAGGAAGTGCCTCCTATTACGCACAAAAAAATGAATACTCCCCCTCCCAGCTGGAACCCAACATACTGGGAGGTTGACTTGTGGGCCTACCAAGTTGACGGGGACGGAGGGCTTTGTCAACTTAGTCAATATGAATGATTCTAGCTCCTGATACCGTACGATGTTCATCCAACAGTTGTAGTGCTTCTTCAACCTCTGGTCTTCTTGCACCAACCGCCCAAACCAGCGCCGGTCGTGACGCGTGCTCCTGCCTCCCGTGGCCGGCTGTGATGCCGCGGAGGCCTCACAGCCCACTACTACTCCCACCGCTGGCCAGGCCATCCCTCTACTCACCCACACCCCCTGTTATTCTGCGGCAATAGCAGCCTCACACCGCAGCCGAACCAGTGAACCCTCGTACTCCTCTTCTCGTGGGCATCCACTNCCCTGGTGCTCCCGGCGCGGCCTGGTCAACGTGGTCAACGACCGACATGCATCTGAAGTGGACTGTACATGGAGAGGCTGACAGCTGGGTCCACGGCCGCACACAAGGAAATGCCTCCTTATTATGCACAAAATAATGATTCCTCCACCTGACATCTGGGACCCACCGGAAGGGCCTCTGTATTTCGCGAAAAAAACGTGCCCCCCGCTGACTTGTCGGACCCACCAGCTATCTTCACACGGAAGGAAGTGCCTCCTATTACGCACAAAAAAATGAATACTCCCCCTCCCAGCTGGAACCCAACATACTGGGAGGTTGACTTGTGGGCCTACCAAGTTGACGGGGACGGAGGGCTTTGTCAACTTAGTCAATATGAATGATTCTAGCTCCTGATACCGTACGATGTTCATCCAACAGTTGTAGTGCTTCTTCAACCTCTGGTCTTCTTGCACCAACCGCCCAAACCAGCGCCGGTCGTGACGCGTGCTCCTGCCTCCCGTGGCCGGCTGTGATGCCGCGGAGGCCTCACAGCCCACTACTACTCCCACCGCTGGCCAGGCCATCCCTCTACTCACCCACACCCCCTGTTATTCTGCGGCAATAGCAGCCTCACACCGCAGCCGAACCAGTGAACCCTCGTACTCCTCTTCTCGTGGGCATCCACTGCTGCGTCTTCCCCGGCTCCGAGTCGTCCCCTTCCTAGGCCTCGCTGTCGTCCACCACCGTGGTGCTCTCGGCGTGGCGTGGTCAACGTGGTCAAGGAACAACTTCCATCGGACGTGGACTGTACATGGAGAGGCTGACAGCTGGGTCCACGGCCGCAGTAAGGAAGTGCCTCCTTATTACGCGGAAAATATTGATTCCTCCACCTAACAGCGGGGACCCACCGGACGGGCCACCGTATTTCGCGAAAAAAAGTTTCCCCCTGACTGCTGGGACCCACCAGCTACATCTTCGCACGCAAGGAAGTGCGTCCGGGCAAAAAAATGATTCGCCCCCGTGACTGCTGGGACCCACAAGCTACATCTTCGCACGCAAAGGAAGTGCGTCCGGGCAAAAAAAAAACGATTCGCCCGTCTGACTGCTGGGACCCACCAGCTACATTTTCGCACGCAAGGAACTGATTGACAGTCGGGACCCACCTGGTCGAAGCGTACGTAGCGTTGTCATTCTGGTCGCGAATGTGTACGTACATATATACTGGTCAATGTAGAGGCACGCACGTGTCGTAGTAGAGGCGCGTACGTGTCGTAGTAGAGGCGCGCACGTAGCATGTACACGTGCGTGCAGCGGCCAGGGTGCAAGAAAGAAAATACGGCCACGTACGTACATACGGGCAGGGTCTCAAACGCTTACTCACGCATACGTACATGGCTGGGTCGGAACGGAGAAACAGAGTCGTCGTCGTGTTCATGGAGAGGCAACGGAATGCGTCGTGTTCATGGGGAGGCAACAGAATGCGTCGTTCTCATCGGGAGGCAACGGAACGCGTGGCAGCCAACCGGCTTGGACGGAACAGGCGATGGAAACGAGGCCTGGCGTACCGCGGAACGGAGGAAACGACCTTGTGTTCGACCGGCCACATTCAGAACGGGGTCCTATTGATCGGGAGGGGTGTGGCGTACTGCAAAACGGAGGAAACAGACCTCCTACGATCGAAACGAGGGTCCTGTTTAGGAAGGGGTGTGGTGTACCACAAAACGGACAAAACAAACCTCCTACGGTCGAAACGGGGGTCCTGTTGATCGGGAGGGGTGTGGCGTACCGCAAAACGGACGAAACGGACTTGTGTTGGAGAACTATGGTCGAAACGGGGGTCCTGTTCATCGGGAGGGGTCTGGCGTACCGCAAAACGGGACTCAACGGGATACTATTCATCTCCACCGTCGACCTCCTCCAGCCTCCATGGGCTACCGTTGACCTCCTCTAGCCTCCACGGGCTCCTGTTCATCCAGCCTCCACCGCGCGCTACTCCACCGGCTACTGTTCAACCACCCCTCTACCGTCTACTGTTCATCCAGCCCTCCACACCACGGGGTCCTGTTCAACCACCCCTCCACGGCCACCCCTCCACCGTCTACTGTTCATCCAGCCCTCCACACCACGGGGTCCTGTTCATCCAGAGGAAACGCCACCGCTCACTGTTCATCCTACCCCCTCCCCCCCGCAACGCTCATTGTTCATCCAATCGATCGGCTTCAGTTAGCAGTAGTAGCGAAGGAATCGCTCCATCGGGTTCAATTAACAGCCATCGATCGATCGCTCGGGTTCAGTAACGCGTTGCCTGCAGTGCAATCGCTCGGGTTCAGTTAGAGCCCAACGCCTCGCTCGGGTTCAGTTAGAGCCAATGCCTCGCACACACGCGCGTACGAGAGAAACGTGCATCGCTCGACCCCGACCTCCCACCGTAACCGGCAACTCCCCGAAATTTTCCTCGCCCTCGCTTCTACCACGGTTTTTTCCATCATGGACGGCCCAAAGAATGTCATGCAGTTGCGTCTCCGGCCCGCCCAGGACGAAAAGCCCATTTTCTGTCATGATTTTTTGTCATATAAATAGGAGCCCACCACATCTATGACGATAACGGGTTTTGTCACAATTATCGTCATAGAAGTGTCATATGTATGACTGAAAAAAATTCGTTCGGCCCAAAATTTCACGGATGTGTCTTTTTTTGTAGTGTAGGACCGAAAGGTTCAACATCTGGCGATCCTTGATGGATTGCAAGCTGAAGGAAGGTGATCCACTGAGCCCACATGTGATCAAGATGATCGGATATGTGTAAACTTTGGATCGTTTGGGCTTCCTGCTCTTGGATGAGCTGGCTACTAATGCCGTTCTGGGTTCTCTTCCGCACATCTATGGGACGTTCATCTTGAACTATCATATGCATGTCATGGATGAGAAGCTCACTGAATTGCATTGGATGCTCAAAGTGGAAGAGCAGGATATTAAGAAAGGCACGCATCAAGTGTTGATGGTGCAGAAATCGGCTAAGTTCAAGAAGAGTTGGTCTAATAAGAAGGCTAAGGCAAAGGGCACTGAGATGGTAACCTCTGCCGCTGCACCGAAGTCAGGACCGGACTCAAAGACCATTTGCTATCACTGCAAGGAAACTGGTCACTGGAAGAGGAACTGTAGCAAGTGGCTTGCAGAGCATGGAAAGAAGGCCGAAATGCTGCTTCAGGCAAAGGTACACTTGTTGCATATGTTATAGACATTTGCCTTCCTAACATACCTAGTAGCTCTTGGGTATTTCATGAGTTAGGGTTGTCCATATTTGCAACTCGATGCAGGGGCTGGTAAGAACTAGGCATGTGGCACAAGGGGAGATTGACATCAGGGTCGGCAACAAAGCAAGAGTTGTTGCGTTGGAGGTCGGCACGATGCAGCTCCAGCTTCCTCCTGGATTTATTTTGGAATTGAGTAATTGTTATTACATTCCTGCACTTAGTCGGAACATTATTTCTGCCTCATGTTTGATGAGTTAGGGTTATGAATTCAATTTAAAGGACAATGGTTGTTCGTTATATTTGAATGGTATGTTCCACGGCTATGCACCCTTTGTTTATGGGCTATTTATATTGAATCTGGAACAGGAACCGGTCTATAACGTGAATGTTAAGAGGCATTAGCCTAATGATATAAATCCGACATACTTCTGGCATTGCCGGATTGGACACATTAGTCTGGAACGCATGAATAAGATCCATGATGATGGGATCCTGACTTCGTCCGACTTCGGGTCGTTCGAGACATGCAAATCATGCTTGCTAGGCAAGATGACTAAGTCCCCTTTCGCAAATAGTTATGAGAGGGTGTTCGAGCTATTGGAGCTTATACACAGTGATGTGTGTGGTCCAATGAGCACAACTGCCAGAGGTGGCTATCAGTACTTCGTGACTTTTACCGACAACTTGAGTAGATATGGATATATCTATTTGATGAGGCACAAGTCGGAAACTTTTGAAAAGTTCAAAGAGTTTCAGAACGAGGTTGAGAATCAGCTCGGCAAGACTATAAAGCTTCCACGATCTGATCGTGGAGGCGAGTACATGAGCCAGGAGTTTGATGATCATCTGAAAAGCCGAGGTATAGTACCTCAGCTCACACCTCCGGGTACGCCACAGAGAAATGGCGTGTCGGAACGAAGGAATCGTACCTTGTTGGACATGGTTTGGTTAATGATGAGCAAATCGGATTTATCCTTGTCATTCTAGGGATACGCTCTAGAAACTGTAGCTTTCACAGTTAACAGGGCACCATCAAAATCCGTAGACAAGACACCACATGAGAGGTGGACCGGGAAGAGTACCAGTTTGTCTTTTCTAAAGATTTGGGGTTGTGAAGCATTTGTCAAGCGACTTATGTCAGACAAGCTTACACCCAAGTTGGATAAATGCATATTCGTGGGATATCTGAGGGAAACCTTGGGATATAGCTTCTACAACCGCGAGGAGAACAAAGTGTTTGTTGCTCAGAACGGGGTTTTCCTTAAGAAAGAGTTTCTCAGTCGGGAGGCCAGTGGGAGGACGGTCTGACTCGAAGAAATTCGAGGATCACTCGGGGACGGCTCGGCTGGTGATGAGAACATACGAGAGTCAGTCAAGGAACCCGTAGTGGAAGCGGCGCCAGAACCACGGAGGTCGAAAAGATTGCGCAGAGTGCGCGATGTATTGTTGCTAGAAAGCGACGAGCCGGCCACGTTTGTGAAAGCGATGGTGAGCCCAGATTCCGAGGCATGGCTAGAGGCCATGAGATCCGAGTTAAAATCCATGGATGAGAATCAAGTCTGGGACTTGGTTGATCCGCCGCCTGGCGTAACGACCATTTGTTGCAAATGGGTCTTTAAGAAGAAAACCGATGTGGATGGAAATGTTCAGATCCACAAAGCTCGGCTTGTCGCTAAGGTTTATGGACAAGTTCAAGGAATTGACTACGACGAGACTTACCCGCCGGTAGCGATGCCGAAGCCGGTGAGGATCGTACTAGCTATAGCTGCATATTTCGATTACGAGATATGGCAGATGGATGTCAAGACGGCTTTCCTTCACGGGAATTTAACCGAGGACGTGTATATGATACATCCCGAGGGTTTTGTCGATCCGACTAGCACTAGTAAGGTATGGAAGCTCAAGAGATCCATTTATGGGTTGAGACAAGCATCTCGGAGTTGGAACATTCGTTTTGATGAGGTCGTCACTGGTTTCGGTTTCATCAAAAGCGAAGAGGACTCTTGTTTATACAAGAAGTTAAGTGGGAGCTCGATAGTGTTTTTGATCTTGTATGTGCATGCCATACTACTGATCGGAAATGATGTTTCGATGCTGAACTCGGTCAAGGAGTCATTGAATGGCAAGTTTTCAATGAAGGACCTTGGTGAGGCAATGTATATTTTAGGCATTAAGATCTATAGAGATAGATCGAGGAGGCTGCTCGGCTTAAGCCAGAGCACATACATAGATAAAGTGTTGAATTGGTTCAACATGAGTGAGGCGTAGAAAGGGTTCTTGCCACTCTCACATGGTATAAGGCTAAGCGAGACTCAGAGTCCTTCGACATATGATCAGCGAAGCAGGATTAGTAGGATTCCGTATGCCTCAGCAATCAGATCCATCATGTATGCCATGATATGTACAAGGCCTGATGTTGCTTTTGCAATAAGCCTAACAAGAAGATACCAGGCCAACCCAGGTGAGAGCCACTGGGCAGCGGTAAAGACTATTTGAAGTACCTGAACATGATTAAAGAGATGTTGCTAGTTTATGGAGGTGAGGAAGAGCTCGTCGTAAGGGTTACGCTGTTGCTAGTTTCCAAACCGACAAAGATGATTGTCGATCATAGTCCGGATTCGTGTACGTCATGAAAGGAGGAGCAGTGAGCTGGATGAGTTCCAAGCAAGAGACGGTGGTCGATTCTACCACAGAAGCCGAATACATTGCGGCTTGTGAAGCTGCAAAGGAAGGTGTTTGGATCTGAAAATTTCTGGATGATCTTGGTATTTTCCCAGCCTCGGTAAAGCCGTTGGACCTTTATTGTGATAATACTGGTGCCAGCGCACAAGCCAAGGAGCCGAGGAATCACCACAAGGTCTGACACATAGATCGGAAATATCACCTGATACGAAAGATCATAAAGAATGGTGATGTAGAGTTATGCAAAATTCACACGGATGCAAATGTTGCAGATCCATTGACTAAGCCGCTTCCACAAGCCTAGCATGAGGGGCACGTTAGAGCTATGGGTATTTGATGTCTATTTGATTGACTCTAGTGCAAGTGGGAGACTGTTGGAGATATGCCCTAGAGGCAATCATGTATGATGATATTTCCTATGTGTTTATGAATAAAGATAGTCCTTGGACATTATGAATGATGTGTATCAGCAAGTACGTGACATGTTTGTGGGACTATGCATCATATGATGACTGTTCTAAAAGGTCCCTAGTCGAAAGGGCTGTGTGGACGCGCAGCCGACTAGACTAGCATATGACACGGTCGATGGCTTGGTCTCACTAGCGATGTAGCATTGGATGCTAACCGGATAATATGGACTTGGAAAGGTCTGGCCGGATTCGACGTAGTCGGATACGAGTCGAGATAAGGTCCAAGTCGGACAGACCCAACTATGAGACGCAACGATATGTCATCTGTGAGTCTCTAGTACAATATACGTTCTATGTCCTAAGACCTGAGGTGACGCATGTACTAGGGATGGTGAAAAACCTGCTTTGCGCCGACTAAACGCTACTCCGTGACTGGGTAGTTACAAAGTTAGGTTTCGGGCTTGTCCAGACCCATGCTGTGAGACGTGGTCGAGCAAGATGGGATTTGCCCCTCCGATGAGGAGAGATATACCCTGGGCCCCTTGTGTGATCCGACCAGGGTAAGCATGGCCATGCGACAAGGATTATGAGATAATTCGGATGGTGGTCGGCATCACTGGAACGAGAAAGAGTTCGGGCTAGCACAAGGATGACAATCTTGCCTTGTGCCCGACAACGTATATCGTGTGGCAAAGGGAACAGAAGTGTGGCATGTTGTACAGGTTCGCCTAACCAGCTCCATAGTCTGCTTGGTGTTCGGCATGCCTTGCTAGAGGCCGCTACCAACCATGCAGTTCGGAGGTAATCCGAACTGCGACCAAGCCGGCTTGAACCTAAGGGGTCGCGCGCTTAAGGGAAGGAACTTACGAGGTCGGATCCGAGGACACTGGTCGGATGTGATCCGAGCTGTATTCGAATTGTGGCCAAGTAAACTTATGGGCTTTAGGGTCCGTGCGAGGCCCAAGTGTTGAGCCCGCGACGGACGCCTATATAAAGTGGAGGTGCGGCACACTCATGCGGTTGATCGCTGCGGCGCTGTCACTAGGGTTTGCATGTGTTGTTAATATACACCTCCACTCACCGCCGACTGTGTGATCGGACCTAGCAGTCCACCACATGGTGTTCCTCCAGCACGTGCGGATACCGTTGGAGGCGGTGCACTTGCGCCGCTCCGGCGAACTTGTACGTGGGATCGGACGACCGGTTGTTTGAGGGAGATCGGACGAGGAGGAGACGAACCACGCGGACGCGCTGCCCCAACTCTTCTTCCGCTGCACGACACTGCGCGTCTAGTGGTAACAAACTGTTATCCATCTCCCGTAGCATGTTCTTGGTTGTTCTGCACATAGGAAAATCTTAATTTGCAGTCGACACACCCTACAGTAGAACTCAACAGCAGTTAGGTATGAAAATCAACAGCCGACCTACCCAATTAGTCGCTGGTGACGTCGCCATAGATGAGGATGAGTTGACGATGACACTCAACAGTATTTCAATACTGGCGCGCGTCATGAGTCGGTGCCTGAATTGCCGCCTCCGTAGGCTGAACGTATTATAGATGACCTTCCGGTAGCAAAGAAGCCTAGGAAAAGACCGAGGAAAGGCAACAAAGCTGCTTCTATGATCCAGCCGCCTCAGTAGCCTCGGGTTAAGACCATATAGATATCCCTGGTGCAGCAAAATGGCATATCCTCGGTGAACTAATCCTACCTAAAGCAGCGCTAGGGGCCAGATTCGGCGATCTAGGGAGACGTCATGACGATGTGCTGCGGATAGAGAAATACCTCATCGCCTCGAAAAATCCAGGATACCCACTCTACGTGGTTAACATGCCACGACAAAGTTCGTACATCCACACATGCGCCGCGGACAAGTTCTTCCTTCGATTCGATTACATCTTCGACATGTTTCACGTGAAGAAGCTGGATTTTATGTTTGTCTCCTTTATGCCTTGCATATGAACTACCTCATAGGGGTTGAGCAGATACCTTATATCTGTGTCACTGACCCGTACTTCATGCATGAGGGCTTCTTGGGAGTCTGCGCAGAGCACCGTGAATACGCGAGGGACTACATCGCCAGTTTCATGCTCGCCAATAAGGACAAGGAGGCGATTCTCGTGCCTTATCATCCCCGATAAGTCATCCGCGCGGATATCCTTCCTTCGATTTCAATCATTCATTTGCACGGTGGAGGCTAATTAATTTGAGGTGTACTTATTTTGCGCAGCGGCAGCCGCCGTCCTCATCATCCTCTACCCTCGATACTCCCACGCTATTTACTTGGACTCGTCGAAAAACATTAACATACACCCACATCAAGTCTGTTCTCGACAGTGCTATGTTTTACTACGACACACTGGGTGGAGAGGTCAAGGATAAGAAGAAAAGGGACGGCAGGCCCGCCTTCGGCCAAAAGACCGACTCAACAACCGAGTGATTCTCTTAGTGATGGATTCTATGTCCTACACCACATGCCGGAGTACAGACAGGATCACCAGAACCTTCACATGTCACCTAGATCTGGCGATGCTCATATTCTGCAATGGGCAAATAACTTAGGAGATATCGAGGATCATCGACTTCGAGCTGAGTTCTATCACATCCAGCGTGAAGTTGCCCAAATCATTATGAAGGAGGACGTCGAAAAAACAGGGATGTTCTACGAAAAAGGACAAATGTCGCGGGAAGACATCCGAACATGCGTAGCCGCATAGCGTCTCGACCTGAAGCCTTTCACTAAGCTCGGGGACTATCTCCCTGACTTGGATGGATGGCACGACATGTTGGAGTGATTGTCGATATATGACAATGTGTCCATTTAGTCCACACTTTCTGTATGATGAAACTTTGAGTTATGCACGACGAAACTTTATTTGTGATATAATTAAACCGTCCTCCTCGACTAGCGAAGATCACTCTAGTTAGGGAATTTTGGGTACGATGAACTTTGTAATTTATGCTTATGATATGTTGCTTCTATTTTTGCCAAGTCTGTCTCTTTCTGTTGCTCAACTATATATGTTGCATATCACTGACTCATGTGGCGAAGCAGGTGCATAGATCATCGATGGCAAAGAAGTGCTACGCCAGGAGTATACGACGAGTGGCCGGAGTGTCAGGCCCAGGTGTACCGGTTTCCGGTTTCCGAGCGACAGCTAGTAGTTAGTTTAGGTTCACACTAATGCAAGAGAGGGATACGAACTCATGTAATGCATAGTTCCGCTCTCACTCATAGTGATAGCTTTTCTCGCTTATATCATTGTTTAGATTGATGACACTGTAGTTGCAAGTAATCGAGACTTGTCGTGGAATTGTCACGGCAGATGTCCTCGTGCAAGGACTTAGTCGTGGAGCCATCGCAACTAGGAAGCTTAAAGGGGTTAATTGGGACAAAAGGACGTTATGATGATGACATGATTTGATGAGACTATTTGTATGTATATGCTATGATTACATTTGTATGTGTATGATATGCTAAAGATTATTGTATTAAGCATGTTCAAATACAAAACAAATATGCAGAAAAAAAACAGAAACTAATAAAACTAGCAGTAGCGAGGGGAATAAAGTTAGCAGTAGCGCTCCCATGCCAGTAGCGCTTCCTGCTAAAAAGCGCTGCAGATATTAGCAGCAGCGCGTTGCACTAAATCTCGCTATGTCTAGCCATGTATAGCAGTAGCGTTGGATGGCATGCGCTACCGCTACATGTTAGCTGTAGCGCCTTATCAGTAGCGCGGCATCCCGCGCTACTGATATACAAAATACCCGTGCTACTGCTAGGGTTTTCCCTAGTAGTGAGATCGACCTCCTCCTTCATCCAGCACACCCTTCGGTGACGTCTGTTGCCAGGAAATCCGCACGACAGGAGACGCACCACCGCTCGGTACCGCCGCCCGCCTGGGTGAGCCCTCGATGGTGGAGGGTCCCTCGCCGCTGCGCCGCCAACACTGGACTACGCTTATGTACACGAAACCCATGCGGATCTCCACCGCAACCACATCCCGGAGCCGCGGTGGAGGAAGGCCCCTCTGCCGCCATCATCCCCCGCCTGGGCTTTACCCCATGGAGCTCCGGCGACGGCAAGGAGAGGAGCGGCGGTGGCTCGAAGCCCTAGATCAGATCGGGAGGAAGGGGATCGGGAGGGAGGAGATCGGAAGGAGGAGATCAGAAGGGAGGGGTTCGAGGAGAGTGGCGGCGGCTCCTCTGGTTTCACTCAAAGAAAATAGGTACGAAAAGACATAAAATTCTTGAAACGAAGTGTTTGATTTCTTATGATTTTTTGAGCATTTGCAATTTTTTCATGCTAGAATGTATGCTCTTGGGTGGACCTTTGAATCCCTCAGCATGCTCATATTTTCTACTTGGAAACCTTCACTCACGGATCCTTTAATTGACGTCTCTGTGACATTGTAATCTTTAATTGAAATGATTTTAAAATATCAGTGAAGATGTTGTCTGCGCATCTGTATGGGCCACTGCACTGGTCGTACTAAATGTCATTAATTGTTTTTCCTCCTTTATAAGTGAGAGGGTGAGAACTCAAAGAGAGATTCATGAACAAAGGGAGTTGAACACTGCACAGAGACCAGAGAGGTACTGGTTGAGAATTAATATAGCTCACAAGTTAATCTGAAGTTCCTTGGTCATGCATTGATAGCCAACACATAGTGGTGAAAATCCCATGGTGAATGTATGGTTCTGCAGAATGAAGATGGAAGGATTGCGAGGTATTAGAAAATGTAGCAGTGCGCAAGTGAAGATATGCCATGAAAAATGGAAGAGAGCTGGGATTTTCCCCTCCGGTTGACAAACTTCCGCTCGGTGTGCAACGCGGATGGGCCATACCGGGGTCTCCGCTGACGGCGCTCACACGGGATGGATTTGGCCTTCCGCTACTGTCAGCACCTCTCATCCTTATTCACATCAGCTTCTGTAGTCGGACTAATAGTAATACGGACAACAAATATGAAGGAAAAATTGCATAGTGGTGAGCAGGGCTGCAAGTGAGTCATGTTCAAGCAAGTTGGCCTAGGCTTGATTCAGTTCGTACTAAAATTAGAGTGAGCTTAAACCGACTAAAGTTCATCATTGAATTTTAGAAATGGCTCGTACTCAGGTTGGAATGATCTCTGACTCAATCTCGTGCTAGTATCAAAGTAAATGAGAGAATAAAAATCAGAACATTTTTCCAACTAGATAAATCACAACAAAATAGAAAAACATAAGAAGGTAAGTCTTTAGCCACAAATAATAGGATACTTAGCACAACTTACCACACACAGGTGGAGCCAGCAAAATACGAGGCCATGTGCCAGACTCAAAAACAGCCTTAACTCACTTAAAAGGGAACAATATAGACATAACTATAATAACATGAAAATCATAATATCTTAGACAGCAGTTTCAAGAATAGTATATATTCTCGAGTCTTCAGTAAAATAACATCACTTTTAGTGTTCATTGAAGTAAAATCTTCTATATGCTAAAAAAAGAAATAAAATTTTGAGTGAATTCGGGTTTTTTACCCCCTCTTTTGACAACTTTGACACTAATTATCCTATTTAGCGGGATTTCATCCATTTTACCTCATTTAGCATAAGTGTTGCCAGAATTTACCCTGTTTAAAATTTTGTGAGCTTTCTGACCGATGGGTCCCAATGGTAAGGTCCAGCTAGCATGCCAAATCGGCGGGTTTTTTCCTTATGATTTTTGTGCATGCCGAACCGGATCACCATAGCTTATACCGACCAGCCAGGCCCGATATCGAGATGGCACCGAAGCAGCTCAGGAAACATATAATAACACTCTACCGGCCAACATATTTGCTAATACGGGAAAGGAAATTTCTAAAACATCATTTAAAAAATTCATTCTTGACAAGGTATTCAGATATGTACGTACATCAAAGTTAATGAAGCAGTATATTTACACCATTGTTAATCTAATCCACAGAATCATACATACTTATGGTCGTATATGATAATACTGAAGAAAAGCATACTCCCTCTATTCAACAATGTAGTGCACATGGTTTTTTCTGAAAATCAAAGATCACAAAGTTTGACCAAGTTTCGTTGAGGATAATATCTACAATAGAAATAAAAAATAAATATAATATGGAAGTCGATCTTGTGTTTTCTGTAGTGAGATGAATTGAAAATATACATCTAGATACTTTTTCTCTATAAACTTGGTTAAAGTTGATGAAATTGGACTTCCTAAAAACTTCACACGCCCTAAATTATGAAACAAAGGGATTACATAATTTCAGATTATGTCAGTAACAATTTCTTCTATAACTTATTCAATAGGAACATGCCATAGGCGGTTTATTTTTCCTGATGGTTTTTTCCTATATGGCATCCCCTAGACCTTAAAATTGGCACCCATCGGTTAGACCACTCACGAAATCTTAAACAGGGTAAATTGTGACAACAATTTTGCTAAATCGGGTAAAATGGAGAAAATCCCGCTACATAGGGTAATTAGTGTTAAAAATGTCAAAATAGGGGGTAAAACCCGGATTTCACTCTAAAATTTTCTATAATATTCTCATAATCAATCTTCTCCAATACTTCACTCCATTCTTTGTTTTTGTCATACGCTTTTGGTAACCAGATTCATGTTTTGTAGATGAAGAACTGACTTTGGAACACTAAATGCCTACTAGATGAAAACAATAAAATTAGCTACACTATTTTAGCAAAACTAGACAATGGTCCAAAAGCGGCCCCAAGAGTCACGATCATGGCCTCGCCCCTGATGGGATCGCCGGTTATCAACGCTTGAGCGATGGGCGATGGCTCGAACTTTCTCTGCCTTCCTGTCGTACTTCCCTCCTAAGCACAACCGATGCTCGAAGAATCGATACGATTTGTGTCGATGGATGCCAGACGAAGAAACGAAAACACACGTACACGACCGCTCGAAGAATCAATCCAAGTAGGTGGGAATCAATGAGTACCCCTTAGAGAGTCCCACAAAGGTCACTTTCATGGCCCTGGAAGCATGCCAAGTGGTTCGCCCAACCACCGCCACGTGTCTCGCACTGGCGCACCCTCAAAACAATTTCCTGCACGCATTTTAATTAAGGCTCTTTTTTGAGTTTTTCCGGCTTTTACTTCATTTTCGTTAGGTTTTGGCAGTATTTTTTAGGGTTTTTGGGAAGCATTCCTTTTCCGTGAAAAGCGTAGCCTGTCTTCCCGAAAAAGAATAAGTAAAGTATGTGCTTCTTGAAACGGGAAAATTACAGTCTTGATTCTGCGAAAAGCACAACTTATTGTAAGTTGGTTGCATGAGAAGCTCCACAAATGTTTGCATAGGTCTCACAAAAGCCGACAGAGCCTGCAACGGTCCATTGTGGTCTGTTGTAGGTTTGCAGAGGTCTAACAGAGGGTGATAAATGCCAGAAGAGATTTTTGGAGGCATGTAGAGGTCAAAAGTGGTGGGCTTAGGGTAGGGTTGGTGCGTCAAGGTAACGCCTTTAAAGCTTAAAGTAGAGATCATTCGAGCGATGACACGACAAGGTAGAGGCTTCGAAACGTGAGGTACAACCCCATGGAGCAAAATGGAGCTCGATGGAGCGATGACGCACTGAGTTTGATCCCACAGAGTGCGAGGTAGAACCCTCGGAGCACGGAGTAGAGCTCAATGTAGCATCCACATGATGTGGAGGTCTGCTCGGAGGAGATAGGAGAGCAATAACTATAAAAAAAAGACACATTCGTGACATTTTGGGCCGAACGATTTTTTTTGTCATGCTTATGACACTTCTATGATGATAATTGTGACAAAACCCGGTATCATCATAGATGTGGTGGGCTCCTGCTTATATGACAAAAAATCGTGACATAAAATGGGCTTTACGTCCTGGGCGGGCTAGAGACGCAGTTGCATGACATCCTTTGGGCCATCCATGACGGAAAAAACTGTGGTAGAAGCGAGGGAGAGAAAAATATTGGGGAGTTCCCCGTTACGGTGGGTGGTCGGGGGCCGAGCGATGAGCGTCACTCTCATACATGTACGCGCGTGGGTGGGAGGCGTTGGGCTCTAACTGAACCCGAGCGAGGCGTTCACCTACTGAACCCGAGCGATTGCACTGTAGGCTACGCGTTCCTGAACCCGAGCGATCGATCGATGGCTGTTAACTGAACCCGATTGAGCGATTCCTTAGCTACTTCTGCTAACTGAAGCCAATCGAACCCTGCTGCCTCCTTCCCTTGATGAAGAGTGAGCGTTGTTGGGAGGGGGGGTGGATGAACAGTTCTCGATGGGGGGTAGGATGAACAGGACCCTGTGGTAGTAGAGGCCGTTGCCCCTGGATGATTAGGACCCCGATCGAGCCGGTTGGGGGTGGATGAACAGGACCCCGTGGAGGGCTGGATGAATAGGACCCCGTGGAGGGGTGGTTGAACTGGACCCCATGGAGAGGGCTGATTGAACAGTAGCCGGTGGAGGAGCGGCGGAGGCTGGATGAACAGGAGCAGGTGGAGGCTGGAGGAGGTCGACGGTGGATGAACAGTAGCCCGTGGAGGCAGTCGACGTTGGAGATGAACAGTATCCCGTGGAGTCCCGTTTTGCGGCACGCCACACCCCTTCTGATGAACATGACCCCCGTTTCGACCGTAGTGCTCCAACACAAGTCATTTCCTCCGTTTGGCGGTACGCCACACCCCTCCCAATCAACAGGACCCCATTTTGAATGTAGGAGGTCCAAGAGAAGTCTGTTTCCTCCGTTTTGCGGTACACCGGACCCCTCCTGATGAACATGATCCCGTTTTAACCATGGCCGGTCGAACAAAAGGCCGTTTCCTCTGTTCTACAGTATGCCAGGCCTTGTTTCGATCGGCTATTTCATCCAAGCCAGTTGGCTCCTGATGAATACGACGTTTTCCATTGCCTCCCGATGAAAACGACGCATTCCGTTGCCTCCCGATGAACACGACGACGCAGATTCTCCGCTCCGACCCAGCCATGTACACGAGCCCTGGCCGTACGTATGTGCGAGTAGGCGTTCGAGACCCCGCCCGTATGTACGTACGTGGCCGTATTTAATTTCTTGCACCCTTGCTGCTGTACGTATGTGTACACGATATTAACGGGACTGCATGACATGCTACGTGTGCGCCTCTACTACGACACGTGCCCTTCCTTACACGGCCACGGTTCATCACTGCAGCCTACAGACAGAACGATCGACCAGTATGTACGTACACGTTCGTGACGAGAATGACAACGCTACGTACGCTTCGACCAGGTGGGTCCCGACTGTCAGGCACTTCATTGCATGCGAAGATGTAGTTGGTGGGTCCCAGCTGTCAGGGGGGACATTTTTTTCACGAAATACGTTGGCCCGTCCGGTGGGTCCCTGCTGTCAGGTGGAGGAATCATTATTTTGCTCGTAATAAGGAGGCACTTCCTTGCTGCGGCCGTCGATCAAGCTATCAGCATCTCCACGTACAGTACTCTTCCGATGAAGTCGTTCCTTGACCACATTGACCATGCTGCACCGAAAGCACCAAGGCGGTGGACGACGGCGAGGCCTATGAAGGGGACGACGCGGAGCCAGGGAAGACGCGTCAGTGGATGCCCACTCAGAGAGGAGTACGAGGGTTGACTTGTTCGGCTTCGGTGTGAGGCTGCCGTCGCTGCAGAATAACAGGGGGTGTGGGTGAGTGGAGGGATGGCCTGGCCAGCGGTGGGAGCAGTAGGGGCGGTGAGGCCTCCGCGGCAGCACAGCAGGCCACGGAAGGCAGGAGCAGGCGGCACGACCGGCGCTGCTTTGAACGGCTGGAGCAAGAAGACTAGAGGTTCAAGAAGCACTACGGCTGTTGGATGGACATAATACAGTCACTGGAGCTAGAATTGTTCATATTTACTAAGTTGACAAAGCATTCGTCCCCATCAACTTAGTAGGCTCACAAGTCAGCCTCCCACTATGTTGGGTCCCAGCTAGCAGGGGGAGTATTCATTTTTTTATGCGTAATTAGGAGGCACTTCCTTGCGTGCGAAGATATAGCTGGTGGGTCTGACCTGTCAGCGGGGGGAACGTTTTTTTCGTGAAATACAGAGGCCCTTCCGGTGGGTCCCAGATGTTAGGTGGAGGAATCATTATTTTGCGCGTCATAAGGAGGCATTTCCTTGTGTGCGGCCGTGGACCCAGTTGTCAGCCTCTTCACGTACAGTCCACGTCCGATGGATGTCGTGCATTGACCACGTTGACCACACCGCGCCGAGAGCACCATGGAAGTGGACGACGGAGAGGCCTAGGAAGGGAACGGCACGGAGCCGGGGAAGACTCCACAATGGTTGCCCACGCGGTGGGGAGTATGAGGGTTTACTGGTCCGGCTGCCGTCGCCGGAAAATAACAGGAGGTGTGGGTGAGTAGAGGAACGGCCTGGCCCGCAATGGAGTAGGGTGGGGCAGTGCGGCCTGTGCAGCACAGCCGGCCACGGGAGGCGGGAGCATGCAGTCCCACTGGCGCTGGTTTGGGCAGCTGGTGCAAGAAGGTCAGATATTGAAGAAGCAGTACGGCCGGTCACTGCTGCTAGAATCGTTTGTGGACTAAGTTGACAAAGACTTTCATACACATCCACCTAGTAGACCCACAAGTCAGCCTCCAAATCTGTCCCAAACAGCATACAGCTCGAAATTTCTAGGCAGATTCAAATTAATTTAAAAACTAAACATACCTTAATTTAACTCCAATGAAATTTTACCCGCACAAAAACAATGAAATTTAAAATATCAAAATCTGAAAAAAAAGTATTTTGGAACTAATTGCCTGTTTGCTGTATTTTTTTTTCATTTTAAAACCCATTTATTATTACTTATAGCCAATTTCTTATTACTTATAGCCCATTTTTCGTGCAAAATGCATCCCTCCTGGTCTTGAAAGATTTCCGGCCCAGCAGGGCGTAGAAAAGCAAGTAGGCCTACGTTAGTTATTCTGCAAAAAAAAAATAGCTGGGCTAGCCATTTTCAGAAAGGAAAAAAGCAAACAGGGCTGGTCATGTGCTAAACATATGAAATAAAATCCTGAGCTAGACGGGTCACAACTCCCGCACAACCTAGTTGATACCCTTCTCTGTCCCAAAAAAACAAAATTAATGCATGTGTTGCTGGGTCCCTACTGTCATCCTCACCATGTACAATCATCTCCTTATTCCTCTCGGTTGTTGACCATGTTGACAACACTGGAGGGCGGCGCCGCGGCTAGCGAACCAAGGTGGAGGACGATGGTGAGGCCTCAGACGAGAACGAACGGGAGCCGGGGAAGATGCGCAGAGTTTTAGGGTGTGATGTGGCCACGATGCGTGCGCGGCAGCACAGCCAGCCGTGGGAGGCGGGAGCAGGCGGTCCCACCGGTGATGGTTTGGCTTTGGCGGCTGGAGGAAGAAGAGACTGAAGAAACACGGCAGACGTTGAATGTCAATCCAACGGCCAAGGTTGGCACAATCGTTTGTTCACGAAGCCGATACCAAGTAGCATACTTTTTTATATGTAGGAAGAAAAGAAAAACTGGGCTCGTTCGCCTGATAACATTCTCGAAACTGCGACCGTTCGATCTTGCATCGCAACTAAAACTGCGAGGAAATGCGTTAGTCTGCCGTCCTCCTCCCAGGGAACGTTCGCCACATAAGTGACTAGCATCCTTGATTTTTAACCGAGAGGTCTTGGGTTCGAGTCCCAGGAACTCTCAATTTTGTACTCCTTCCTTCCTCGTGAAGAAATAAAGAAAATCAAAGACTTGAGAAGGCGTACAGAACAAGCAAGTGTACCAGTAAAGAGACGTTGCTGAATTTTAGAAAAAGAGAGATGTGCTCCTATAGCTGGTTCGAATCCAAACCTAGACTATGACTATATATGGTGCTATGCTACTCTGCAAGTAATGAAACTGACATATCCAACGTTGGCTTCTCCTCTTCTCTACTTACTCTGCCTAGCATCAAAAGCTCTCGCCACAGCAACCATGTCCGCTGGCTGAACGGGCTTGACAGCAATAGGAGATGAAAGAGCTTGTGAAGATAGTGGGCAAAATCGATGTGCTCTGTAGGATGATTGTCTCTTTATTTGGAGTGCATGTAGCACTCGTGATGTATTCAGTGGCTATGACATGAGCATTTTGCTGAAACTAATAATCAATGAAACCTGTGTAGCAGGCTGGGCGTAGTGTTGTGAACATCTAATGATTTCTATTAACGGAAATCGGGGGTATCCCCTTTTGCTCGTAAATTAATAAATATCAGAGGCCCTTTTGGCAATAAATAAATAAATTAGCAGAGGTCCTGTCAGGTCAGCTTTGTTCCCATTCGAAGACGTCGAGCAAATTGCAGTCCAACAACAAACTATGTCATCAAATTCAAGTTTCACAGCCAAATATGAGTACAACTAAACAACAATGTCATCATGTTTTAGTCGTCATACCATCACCAAACACAAATCAACATACATAACAAGTGATGTTCTCACAAAAAAACACTAAACAACACGTTCATCAGTTTTCAGTTGTCATAGCAAACACAATTTCACATAGTAGATAAAAAACATCTTCTGACAGGCAAATACGACAAAAGCAATCTAATCATCATCCGCAGCAGCAGCGTCAACATCTTCGCCATGTGTATCAGTCTGAATCGTAATTCCTCACAGTGTCATCTTCTTCTTCATCCTCAATGTCCTTAAACGTTGGCTTCTTCTTGATCAACTCTTGTATGTCCACAGCACGATAGGCAATCTTTTCGCCAGCGCCATTGACGTGCTGGTTCTCAAAGATATTAGGAAGATCTATGGAATCTTGTACATCAGGAGCCGTGTAAGCATCATCTTGTTGTGCAACTTCATTAAACGAATTCCTCTTCTCAAACCTTTGCAATACTCTCCAGTCATTGCTGCGGGCAAATTTGTCTACCAAGAAAAAAATCTGTGTTGCTTGATTTGCCAAAATAAAAGGCTCGTCGGTTTGGTACGCCGCCTTGACATTGATGGATTTGAAATAATCATCGGCTCTGGGTTTGCGATCCTGGAAAACAGGTTATGCCAACGACAGCACAACAGAACCACACACGGATGATCCTCGAAACTGGAGATATAATGCAACTGAACAATGTCTGTTATGTTAGCATACATTTTAGTTATCTCTCTGTCGTACGTATCCGTGCTATTGATGGCACTGTTTTGTGTCTTCCTGCCTTCGTCGCGTGCAAGGGTGTTGTAGTGCACATCTCCAACAATGCAAGATTCATAATGTCTTACCCGAGTATCAGGACCCATTGCTAGTGCGTAAAGGGCATCATCAACTGCACGCCCATCCTCCCGCATCTTTTTAACCTATGGTTAGAAAATAGACAAGCTGATCATCTTATGTACTCAATATATTAAAAAAACTGACAGTGCAATTCAAAAGCCTACATGGCTCTTGAACCATTTCGCAAATCCTGCCATAACCAGTTTCTCAATGTTTCTTGGATTTTGCGGCAGTAACTCCTTTTTGTAGATGTTGCGCAACATAGTGATCGCGTCAAACATCTAACTATATAAGAATGTCCTGCAAGTTTAGTAGATTACGATGTATAAGCTGAAGTACTTAGCACTTACTTGATATAAGGTAGTATCTCAGGACAGTTATTCAACACATACCAAAATTTTTTGTTCAAATCTTTAGGTTTGTCCTCTTGTCGACTCTTCCCTGTAACTCGAACAGAATAATCGAAAATATTGAGCCCGGGATTGTCTTCACCCACCTCTTTGCTAAGCTGATCAGTTGTTTCAATGCATTTTGAGCAGAATGTCAACGCTTCTGTAGCAATGTAGGCCTCCGCAATGGAAACCTCGGGTCTAGCTCTGTTCCTAACATACCCCTTGAAAGAGCCTAGCCGCCTTACAATAGGGTACATATAGACATACTGTACTGGACCTCTAAGTAGTGCCTCATCAGGTAGATGAATAGCGAAATTCACCATCACATCAAAGAAGGCTGAAGGATATATCTTCTCAAGGTCGCATAGGATAGTCGGTATCTTGTCTCTAAGATGCTCCCAAGCATCTATCCTGATATTTCTACTTCAGAGTTCCCAGAAGATTTGACCCAACTCTGCAACTGCTCTGTATAAGTCAGGGCGGCCCAATCCTCTAAGGATAACAGGTAAAACCCTTTAGGACGTGGCAGTCATGAGTTTTCAACCCTTGTAACTTGTTTCCATATGCACTGACTCACCTTTCAGGGTTGGAAGAAAATCCATGTGCGAATCTCACACGTGACAGGACCTCGCAGAATTCTTTTCTTTTTACCTTGTCCAAGACGTACACAGCTGGTGCCATATCCGGTGGTTTACCTTCATCTTCCACCTGCAAATCCTGTCTGATACCCAGGTGTGTCAAATCAATCCTAGATTTTAAGGTATCTTTTGTCTTGCCTTCAATATTAAGAAGTGTACCGATAATGTTGTCACATATATTTTTGTCGATGTGCATCACATCAAGATTATGGCGCAGATCCAAATCTTTCCAATACTCCAAGTCCCACAAAGTGGACCTGCGGGTAAACAATAATCTCTCTTCTTCCCTGCCACGCTTCCTTTTCACGCTACCATTACCAGGATGGTTTCCTAGTGTAATATGACCGACCTTCTCTAATTCCACTTGCAACTCATCAGCGATGAGCCTCTTTGGCGCATCACAGCTTTCAAGCTTTGCATTGAACACATGTCTTTGGTATTTTCTAGGACGCGGCTTGTCCTTGGCAAGGAAACAATGGTGTCCAATGTAAAAGATCTTGCTAAGTATTGCGTATGACAGCGGATTGCTGTCACAGTGAACACATGCATTGTAACCATGCGTCGTTCGCCCTGACATAGTGCCCAAAGCTGGATAATCATGGATGCACCAAATTATAACAGCACGCAGAAAGAAATCAACTGGTGGGCTGCAATATAGATCTCGAGTGAGAACACCCCTCCATAGCTGTTGAAGTTCCTCCACAAGAGGCTCCGTGAATAAATCAAAATCCTTTCCAGGACTTTTTGGACCTGGGATGAGCAAGGCCATCATGTATTTTGATTCTTTGGTGCAGACATTTGGAGTCATGTTGTAAGGGATAACAAGCACTGGCCACATGATATATGTGGCGCTCTGGTGTCAAAATGGGTTAAATCCATCTGAAGCTAAGCCAAGTCTAATGTTTCTTGGGTCAGCAACAAACTTTTTTTGTTTCTAATTGAAGCTTTTCCACTCACTACCATGAGATGGATGTCTCATTATATTCTGATCTCTGTACTCCAGGTTCCTAGAATGCCACAGTACATCCTCTCTTGTTTCAACATGTTGAAACAACCTCTGCAATCTTGGTATAATTGGAAAATGTCTCAGAACATGATGAGGAATCCTCTTCACAGCATTGCCATCTTTCCATCTTGATGATTTGCATTTCGGGCATTCACTTAAGTTGGCATAATCCTTCCGGAACAGAACACAATTATTCTTACAAACATGGATCATATCATATCCAATTCCAACTACACGAAGGAAATTCTTCATTTTACTATAGGTGTGTGCCAGCTCAGACGCATCTGGGAAAGATTTGCGGAAAGCAGCCAACATCACATCGAATGATTTATTGGTCATCTGCTCAGATGTATTCACCTGAAAAAAGGTGACCATAGCTGAGAATACTAATAGCTTATTTCCTAGGGTGACAGCCACGTTGCATTGTTCCAACATGCGGGCCCACCGTTTTTCTTCTGCAGGTGAAAAGTTCACAAAATGCACGAGCATTTCGTAGCATTGTTTCAATGTTGGTCAAACTCATTGGTTCCGCCACCACCACCTCCTCCTCCTCTTTCACATGAGCATCAGGCAGATCAAGATGATGATCTGCTGCTTCCACGCAGTCAGTAACATTGACGTTCATAGCTTCACCATGATGAACCCACCTAGTATATGTGACCAATATCCCATACAAGTGAAGATGATTTTGCACAGTTGACTGGGGTCTTGTAACTAAATTCATACAACTGCTAAACAGGCAGAGCACATATAATTTCAGACCACCGTACTCAGCTCTGATAAATTTCATGAAGTTTTCAACCCCATTGACATATGCAGCGGAGAATCTTTGAGCAGAAGTTATCCAAGTCATGTCCATCTATTAGACATACAAATTAGTTCTTCTACTAGATATTACAGGAAAACATATATGATTTTTTATGAAGTCCAGAAAAAAATACCTAGGTCGATGTCTAAAGCTATGGCAAGATATATGGACGAGCAGATCTAAGTAACGAAATATATGTAAAGCTAATTCAGCAAACAAATTTGAGTGCTAAATTATGGCAGGTTGTTTCAGCAGTCAATGAGGCCGAGCACACAACCATCGAACTATCGAAGGCCATCGCAGCAATAAAGATCGAGTATAAAATAGTGTAGAGCTATTTCACCTAGCAGATTGGCTACTAGACCATGGCAATCTACGTCACTATAAATATATGACGGGATATTTTAGCAACTAATCGGGCTTGGCATGCCATCTCAGCTAAGCAGATTGAGTGCAGAACAGGGCAAGGAAGCTTCTTAAGCACAACATATTTACTGTAAACTACTTCAACAAATAGTGAGATTAACAGCGTCTATCCGCTCACATTCAGCGCTACACCAACATGCACGGGGCCTCAGTCTAGAATGCGCGTACCATGGGAGAAACTGACCGGCGTGCATCTCCACACAAACGTCGCTAGCGGTGGTGACGCTGACCGCCGTGCGCCTCCACAAGAACGTCGCTAGTGGTGGCGGCATGGCTTGAGGACGACAGTCTATGAGAGCGTACTGTGGGAGCGAGGGGATCACCGTGCGTCCCCTCGATGAACCGCGGCGCCGACGCATCGACGCAGTAGGGAGGACGGCTTTGGTGGAGCGAATGGAGTGGAGGGGGACGGGGGGAGAGTGGTTTGGGGAATATTATGGCTAGTTGGCCAAAGGGCGGTTGAATTTGGGATTTGGGGGGAATGTTTTTGGGGGGTGGGGATTTCGCGTGGTAGCCGGGGGGAGTTTGCCGAATGGTCGGTTTCTCCAAGTGCAGTCCCACGTGTCAGTGAAGAGGCAAGCCGAAGCATGTTCCATTTGCGTGAGCAGTGTGCAGGACCGAACGTGTGTGGGATGCAATGCGACCGCGACAGGGGTGATGTGAGTGTACCGCCTTTTTTCCTTTTAAACTAGGTGCTTCGACCCCTCAAAAAAAAACTTGGTGCTTCGCGCGATCTATCGATACTACTACTAGTAATCCGGTAATCCGGACTAAAACAGCACGGCCTGGTCTTTTCCTGCGCGATATGCTGGGAGGTTGTCTTAGTTGGTTTTTTAGGACGAGTAATGCTACACCTACGTAATCCAAGTTACGTAATTAACGTAATGTGAAACGTGTGAGATGTTGATTGTAGATTGGGGGAAGGAGGGGCCCACCACCATGAAAATCAGGGAGGAGAGAGAGAGGTAATTTATGTTAACCCTTTCGTAGGTTCCCGTAGATGTAGAAAGATGTGAAATGCGTGAATGTGTAGTGGACGTACTATTGGAGTGCCTAAGATAAATTGTGTATGTAGGCCCTATGTGTTTATTTACTTCGCATGTTAGCTTTGTCTCGGTTCAATAAAAAGCAGAGTTGGTGATGATGGTGTGCCTGCCATCCTGCAATATAGGTCGTCCGATCTATATCTAACGGATAGGAAGGAAACTATGACAATTTACCCGCACTCCTCTCCACATTTGCAGATAAGGCCTTCCCTCGTTCATCCTTTTCTCCCACAAGATCTTGATGTTCCGTGCAATGCACATGCATCTTGCTAGTACTCCTACAATATACTATATTATTGTGAAAGTTCATGTACACCGGCCGAGATTAATGCAAACATGGCAGATTTTCATTACATTTCGAACTTTTATAGGACAGAAAAATAAAAGAAACCTGACCCTAAACCTATTCTACGACGGCAACCAACATCCTCCATCTGCGATCTCCATGTACGGGGGCGGGGTTCAAGACCCATGAAGTGAAGGTGTGGTCTCTGGCAAGGAAGAGTAGAACACGGGAGACGAACCGGCCAGTTGGCACACCATGCCCTGCCGCCTCCCATGCTCTACTCATCCTCGGAGGAGTCCCTGACCTCGGCGGTGCCGGATGTTGGATGGCGGCAAGTAGGACGTGTGGCTTATGGTGCTCCCATCATCGGCCGCCGGCGTGGCCATCGCTTGTGCGGTCGCGTCCACGTCCGGCTATGCCGTTGTTACGTCACGAGCGCCGACTTGAGCGAGGGCGGCGACCTCGAGCTTCATCCCCGAAGACAAGCTCTCCCGCAGAGCGTTCGCGCTCGCGGTCATGGCGGATGTGGTGCCAGGTAGCAGGACGATGCGCTATGGTGTCGAGGTAGCTGGGCGTTGCCGATTTAAGTAGCGCATTCCGGTGAGGCCAAGCGCCCAGGTGCGTCATTAAGTCACCGGAGTTGGTTCCTCGGGCACCAAGCCTCTTAACGACGACATACGGACGGAAGGCATGAATGCGGGCAGCTGGCGCCGGCTGGGAACGCACGGCGCGACGACGCGAGGGACGAGGGTTTTTGGTGTGCCAGGGTAGTCAGCTGCGGTCGTGGCAATGTTGGAGATGCCTTTTGCTCACATGTGATCCCCACATGTCATTGAAAAAGCAAGATGACTCGGCATGGTCTCAGGTCCTGGGGATGCAGTTGGTCGTGCTACACCACTCCACGGACGCGTCGCGGCGCGCGCGCACTTCGCCCCCCCCCTCCCCGTGCATCCTCGACGAGCCAGGTGTTGATCTGATGGTCGTGCCACAGCACTAACGCCACCCTCGGCACACTGAAACCAACCGTGTCCAGTGACGATGAGCGCGTCGCTCACCACGGTCGCCGTGTTCAGAGGCGGAGCTGGAGCTGCACCACGTTGCTAACACCCACGACCCACATGAACGGTTGCCGGTGGCGAGGAGGTCATGGGCCAGGTCCTCCATTGGACTAGTCTGCGCCACATCATCCCGACAGGTGTGCCCCTCATGTTGGTTTCCCTATTTTCGTAGCCATATTCGAGCGTCAGTGCTCTGCGTTGCGCATTAGGCGCAACACAGGTGGTTTTTGTGCCCTGGTTCAAATGTGGTATAGTACCAAGTTGTTACCCTAGCCCCAAGTGTGGTGGTTTTGGGTACAGTACCACCCTTTTCCTTTCCAAGTAGTGAAGCGTAACACTTGATTAAGTAGCCGGATGGTGTGCTAAATGTAGGTGTCTGACTGTTTGAAAGAATAATTGAGGTGTGCCCGGTCCGTGCCCGCATTTAGGGGTCCAACTTACCATGTTCTGGCAGTAGTAACTATACTAGTCCCTGTGTACTCCCTCTGTTTTTATTTACTCGCACTTTAGCTTTTCTCAAAGTCAAACTTGGTAAACTTTTACAAAGTTTATAGATAGAAATGATAACATATACAATAACAAATCAATACCATTAGATTCATTATTGAATATAATTTCACATCATATAGATTTGCTATTGTAAATGTTCGTATTTCTACTCTTACTAGCAAGATGACCGTGTGTTGCACATAACATCAAGATGCATTTGTATGACTAGTTTATCTTGTGAGAGAAAAGGATGAACGAGGGAAGACCTTATTTGCAAATGTGGAGAGGGGTGTGGGTATATTTTTGCAAAATTGCCATAGTTCCCTTCCTGTCTGTCAGATATAAATCGGACGGACTCTGCCATCCTGCAATATAGGCCGTCCGATCTATATCTAACGGATAGCAAGGAAACTATGACAATTTACCCGCACTCCACTCCACATTTGCAGATAAGGCCTTCCCTTGTTCATCTTTTTCTCCCACAAGATCTTGATGTTACGTGCAACGCACGGGCATCTTGCTAGTTTTCTATAAATTTCGTCGAATTTTATGAAGTTTGACTTCAGTCAAACCTAAATGTAGAGTAAATAAAACAGAGGGAGTATATTACTCCGTGACGGAAGGGAAAATGAGACAACTTATTGTTTATTTGAGCCGTTCAAGTATAATCATGTGGCGTTGCTTATTACTCATTCCTCTCCAACCTTCTCCTCCATCGATCATGCCGCCCTCCGGTCAAGTCCATCCTCCCGCATGCCTCATTTGAACATTCCGCCGAGTATCATTCGCATGTGGGCCTAGACCATGCTTGTATTTCCAATGTTGTAATTTGGCCGACATGCATACAAACACACGGTTCGTTTAAAGTTTCACTTTGCCTCCACTATGTGTCACTTCCCGTCTTAGTTTTGATATCCCATTCGGTTCATGCCCCGACACATCTTGACGAGATCGATTGATGTTGAGAGATCAACTGCGTGTCGCGCAAGGAGATAAAGGTTTGGTCTATTTCTATGATAGAAATGACCCACGCAGGGGGGGGTCTATGGGGATCATAGGGAGTATATTGTATGTTCATAAGTGAAACAAACGTATTGTACCCACCCTAGTCCTCTTTCAATCGATTTCCGGACACGAGCTGAAATAGAGAGAGAACGAGTGGGTGCATGTGTGATACCTAAGGCGGATTCAAAATTTTGAACCGGTGATCATAGCATCCGCAAATCATATATAAAGGGTATTCAATGTTCGTTTCGCTTTTGAACGTACAATATACTCCCTCTGATCCTTTCTAGTTTACATATAAGTTTTATGTGTAGTCAAAGTATCTCTACTTTGATCAAACTTACAGAAAAAAATATCAACATTCAACAACGCCCAATCAATATTGTTAGATTCGTACGTACTCCTAGATTTGTATTCAAACAAAGATGGTTTCCAATTTATTTTCAACCACGTGAATGTGCTTGTTCTCGCGCATGCTCTTCCTACTAGGATTTCGCCACGTATAGCCAGTCCAATAGTAACTTTTTTAAGCTCCCTGTCCAATAGTACTAGTGGAGTACTGACAACATCTCTAGTAGAGTATGCAGTGCTCATATTACTCGCTCCTTCCATTTATATAGGGCCTAAGAGCGAGTACAATGATGGGCTTATAGCCCGCTTACATGGCACTTCTGCTTGTGTGGAGGAGAGAGATGTGAAAAAGTAAGGGGAGTGAGCTCTCATGCAACAGCCTAGCTATATACGCATTCCTAGGTAAATACAATAATATGAAGAAAGAGATAGAGAGGAGATGGTAAAAGTACTAATACAATAGCCAACCATATTTTTTTGCGGGAAATAGCCAACCTTATAGCCCACACTATTGTATGAGTGCATATAGATGATGGCTATAGATGACATGACAGTTCCTTATAGCCATCCGCTGGCTATATTATTAACCATGCTCTAATGCGTTTTTCAAAACCGCCTTTGACTATTGACAAGATTAATAGTACATGAGATGTATAATGTGAAAATTGTATCATTGGAAGCTCCTTTCACATACGAATTTGGCCATATGCTTTGTGTAAGTTGCATGTCATATATTATTACTCTAACATTTGGTTAAAGTTAGCCTCGAAAAACGCATTAGGCCCTGTATAGTAGATGGAAGGAGGGAGTAGTAGTGGAAGTGGATCCTCTGACGTAGGTATCCCTGCCTTACCCTCCCTTTCGGTCACTTACTGGCGGACCCCATGCTTGCTAGGCCCCGCATGTCAGTTACTCAATGGGTTCAGCCACGTCAGGGGATCCTCATCCGTAGTATCCTACCTCTGTTTTTATTTACTCCGCATAAAACAGAGGGAGTGGTAGTATAAATGACGCGGGCGGGGGAGGGGGAGGGACGTCGGTTTGCTCTCAACTGCGGTCCCACAAGCGAGTGAAAACGCAAGACGAAGCGTGTTCCATTCGGTGAGCGACGTGGAGGGTCCAGCATGCCGGGGTGCAATTAGAACGTGACAAGAGCGATGTATAGCCAAAACCGATTGACCGGTCGTCACCGGAACCACTATTCACACCAGAACTTTCGATGCTCCACCTACGCCAGCCACTGCCCCAAAACCACACCTCCTCTCAGACCAATTCCCCCACCTTTCGATCCCCTAGCCCGCATCAAGCGTCCCCTAGTTCGCCAGAAAGCCATGGTGTGCCGCAAGATCACATACTACAAGATGCTGACGCCGAGCACCGCGCAAAAATCGCGGCGGCTGTCGGCGCCACAGACCTCTGTTCCCAAGTTCGCTTTGTGGCGGGCCAATCCCCGAGTTCTCTGGAGCCAAGCTACGAGGAGGAGGAAGCCGATCCAATGTTCATGGCGGAGGTTGCGGCGCAGCATGCTCAAAACGGAGCAACGGTTCAACAGACTTAAAACAAGTCTCAAACACAATCTGCACAAAATAGCAAGTAAGCACTTTGCAATCAAGGAAACAACATGCTACAGAAATCATATGGACACAAACTTGACATGCACTTCAAGTACAGATAACATGCTTCAAATAACATCAAGGTTCATGTTCATAGGCATCATGATTAAACCAACATGATCAATGCAAGAAACAACTTTATAACACAGATTATGACTTACTGAAAAACAGGGCATACATGTGAGCAGGAATAACATGTTGACATGTTGGAGGCATGAAACAAACATGCTACATTGCAAGAACATGGCAAGCAAAAACATGGCATTAAAGTACAGGTAAAACATGAGAAAACATGATTACTAAGCATCTCCATATAACTCCTAGATCAATGGCATTCATCAAGACAAGATTGCAAGTTCAAAACAGATTCTCAGACAGTCCATGGGCACAACATTATGATGCTGACTTTGGAGGCACATAACAGCAAGCATAGCAAGTTTAATAAATATGAAAAAGACATGGACATGTAGTAGACATGATATAATTCAACTTAGTCTTTTGGCACAAGTTCATAAGATGCATGGAGTAATTACTATGATGTTTGCAAAATGGAACATACTGTTTACAGGATGACAGATTTAGCATGATGGCAACTTGAGAGCAAGAAAGAGACAAACTACAAAAATTTATATGGCAACCAAGGGCATGGCCTCAAAGTAATCATAACAAAGAGAAAATAACATCAAGGCATCATATACATATGACGCATAGACTAGTGAGATCCAACAAGACAAGTTTTAATGTTGTAACGGTTTCAGCAACTGTAAAACAGCAACATTAACATATGGAGGTCATATGTAGTCCAAAATTAACAAACTTGGCATGTGGACAAAGTACACATAGCATACTTAAAATAATGTAATTGGAGCATATCCAAAAAATGTATAGATCAATCAATAACAAGCTCACAACATGGCATCATGAAGTTAACTGAAAACTGGAAACTTCATTTAGGCATGTTCATGACAATGTAAACATATGCTACAGGACATATATGAGTCATCAAATGGCATGGCATGATGAAGAATAACATGGATATCAAAACATGTCAACTAGGCATCTCCAGATTATGCATGGAATAGATGGTAGCATCAAGTTAACATGGCAACATAATGTAACAGTTACAGACTTAGCAAAAATCACTAAGTCACAGAAATCAGCAAACATCAAGTAGCACACTTTGCATGCTTTTGTTAGTCACCACAAGGCACATAAAAATACAAGGATTGCACAACTGTAAAGGCGGCATGAATATGCTCCTAAAACATATAGATATGATGCTCAAAAGACAAACACAAAATATGCTATGAAAAAGAAAAATCAGCAAGTTATGACAAACTTCAGCAGTTAACAACATATAGCACTCTTGCAACAATGCTAACGGCATCAAGAATAACAGTAACATGCATGCAAATGGCACTTGCATCTAGAGCACTCACAGACGAACGATTTGACATATCATACACCCATATCGGAGCAACATGCACAAAGTTATGCCTTGATGAAGATGCACACATGATATGATTTTTCATGGATTTAGCAGAAAAAAGATACTTGAGTGAATCAAGATGCAAGACAACGAAGGGATCAGAAACTGATTAAAGAATGCTTGAACGAAGCACCAGTACAAATATGGGAAACGAACGAATCTGAAAGCTTGGAACATAGAAATATTCTGAAATGGAGGCCTCCGGATAATCGAAACGGAAAACAACTCCTGAAATACTCCGGATGGGTAAGAAAATAATTTCTGACAAACGGAATATTTGAGACGATAACATGAAGTTAGAACCACGAATCTTCGAGAGAACGGACAAGATTTAGTGGAAAAACTCTTCTTCGGTCTTCAAATGTTGAGAATTACGACGAGGAACACCACCAAAAATTGTTGAGATACTCCGGGAGAATGAAAAGCGAAGAGGTTGAGCCAACAATGAAAATAATTTGAAATCAATCTCGAAGACGACAATTGATTGATGAAATTTCATTCTTACGTCAAACTTGAAAATAATTTGAGAATAACTCCGGGAAAATTAGAAGAGTCAGGTAAGATCCTGGGAAAAACCTGTGGGTTAGGGCACACTGAAAAGAAACACCGTTGGAAAGGATCGGTTGAGAGAGAGATGACGCATCGGAACAATTGAAGGACTTGAATGAGGTGACAACCTCGAAATAATTGAATACAAACACAAATCTTCTGAGATGTCTTCAACATTCCGGAATGATAAACTGGCGAGAGGCGAACGAGCAAGGGGAAGCACTTCAGTTGAGGAAAAGAATATGATCAACAATGGAAAACTTGAATTGGATCCACCGGACAAAAAACGAGACAAATAATGATTAACTAGACAAGAATTCACCGGTTGAGACAATTGAGGAAAGACTGAAGAGGCTTCACATATATGAAATTGCTGCTCGAATAGAGGCTCAGACTCCG
>LR880972.1:185002210-185034225 GCA_904067115.1 Aegilops sharonensis | reverse complement strand
AACTTCTTCTTCTCCAAATCACTTGCGCAGTTTCTCTTTGCATCGGCAATGGCCCGACCTAGATCATCAACGGGCTCATCTGATGCCTCTTCTTCAGCTTCTTCCCGCATTGCCGGCCCAGCTTCTTCCCGCATTACCGGCTCAGCTTCTTCCCCCATTGTTGTATCATCGTATTCAGGGAACCCATGGCCAGGATAGCTGTCGTCGTCCTCTTCTTCTTCATTGTCTTCCATCATAACCCCTCTTTCTCCGTGCTTGGTCCAAACATTATAGTGGGGCATGAAACCAGACTCAAACAGGTGGACGTGAATGGTTCTTGACGTAGAGTAATTGCGACCATTCTTACAGCTAGCACATGGACAAGGCATAAAACCATCCGCCCGCTTGTTTGCCTCATCCGCAAGCAGAATAGTATGCACGCCCTCAACGAACTGGGGAGAGCATCGGTCATCGTACATCCATTGCCGGCTCATCTTCATTACACAACACCGAATAGACCAAATTAATACAAGTTCATACATAAAGTTCATACAACACTTAAATGCAACAAACAAATAACTCTCTAGCTAAAGCATTTAAATGCAACAACAAATGCGATCAAGATCGCAACTAAGGTAACAATTGATCCAACAGCATAATGATACCAAGCCTCACTATCGATGGCATATTTTCTAATCTTTCTAATCTTCAAGCGCATTTTCTCCATCTTGATCTTGTGATCATCAGCGACATCGGCAACATGCAACTCCAATTCCATCTTCTCCCCCTCAATTCTTTTCAATTTTTCTTTCAAGTACTCGTTTTCTCTTTCAACTAAATTTAACCTCTCGACAATAGGGTCGGTTGGAATTTCCGGTTCACATACCTCCTAGATAAAAATATCTATGTCAACTTGATGGGCATAATTTGTCATAAACACTAAATGCAACAAATAGTTTTAAAAGAAAATATACCACATCCGAATTATAACAAGGACGAGGGCCGACGGGGACGGATATCAAAACCATGGCACTATGTATAACAAACAACGTACGGGTAAGATAATTATTATACGAGTAACTATATATCCAAATCACACAAACATCAATTTTTTATATAAAATTTCATGAACAAGAGGCTCACCACAAGGTGGTGCCGGCGACGGGACGGTGCGGGCGATCGACGGTGGTTACGATAGATATTTAGAAGGCACTAAGTAAACCACACCTACATATGCAAACTAAGTGTTATTTTGACCTCAAATTGCATATAAATCAAATACTAGCACATATATATATATTTCCTCCCAAATTACTAAACTCACAAATTAATAACTATATAAACCAATGCAAGAGCTAATCTAGCAATGAGAGATGAAAGGACAAAGTTGCTAACCTTTGTGATCACTTGAATGGATGGGGGCCTTCAAATCTTGACAAATTTTGGGCAAAATATGTGATGAGCTCGAGGGGAGAAGAGGAAGAACAGAGAGGAGAGGAGAGGGGAAAGGGGGAAGAACAGAGCGAGCTGGACGAAGGGTTTATATGCAGGAGGACCTATAGTACCGGTTCGTGGCACGAACCGGTACTAAAGGTGCTGGAGGGGGCCCAGACTGACAACATCCTGCCACCACCTTCATTAGTACCGGTTCGTGGCACGAACCTGTGCTAAAGGTTAGCCACGAACCGGTGCTAAAGGCTAGCCATTGGAACCGACACTAATGTATACATTTGTGCCGGCTCTAATACAAACCGGCACTAATGTGCTTCACGTTTGACCCTTTTTCTACTAGTGGGCCCATCACCATTTGGGGAAATAGAGTAGTAGGCTTAGGTTTCTTTTAAAGGAAGTTAGACCCCGAGCGGCCGCATCATTGTGATGCACGCATTTATTCTTATTAATTACTCAAAATAAAGACAACCATGATCAAACCATTATAATTTAAGAAATAAACACATATGGTCATTGAGTAGTGTGCTTAATATTTGTGAGCATTTGAACTTATATTTGTAGCCGTGATTCTTTTGCTAGACAATATGATCATGTTTTTATATTTTTTAGAACAAAATTGTGCATTACCATTCCCACTAGTTGTGTCGGTGTATAAAACATGGTATATGACGTTCCTCGTGAGCCATTACATTCTTGTGAACGTGTCTCATTTTGCAATGTGTTCACGTGTTTAAAGTTGTTACTACTATGTAATGTTCCATTGTGTTGTCTTAGAAACAAAAAGACCTTTTATATGAAAATGGCTTGTTTTAATAGTGTAATATAGCCGGATAATAGTTAGGTTCTTCTCCAGGAACTCAATATCTACCTTTTTTAACTTGATCCAACCGTTATGCAAATGTGCACACTCCAGCCATCCAATGGAATAATGATAATCTTCCCAATGTTATGACATATGACAACTCTATAAGTATAGTCCACACGCCTAGCAATTGAGGAGGTAGTAGTTCGCTTCAGAGCTACCAACCATGGTTGCAGTCATGGTTGCTTGAACTCGAGGAAATAAAAGTGCAGCATTGCTCATTACCAGACCTTTAAAAGCCCGAGAAGAGAATAGTCATTCTCCAAACTTTCAGATAAACCAAACGTATGACAAGGGAGACTATAGGTGTTGGGTATTTGGGTTGATAGATGGATACGAAGACAATATTTTCATGACTGCTCAATGCAAGTAAATATTGAATTTGAGTCACTATCGACAATAGTGCACCTGGAAGGTCTAGGATTGAGGGGGGTTGGGACATAGCATCATGCCACAAGACTATCCTGCGATTGGTAGTCCATAGATCAACACTCTAGGAAGACCATCATGCCCAACTCATATCAGCGGGGGCCACTCCATGGTATGGTCGTCGCCTGACACTTCAGTCAGCCTTGCATCGATGGTCGAGCTGGACCGTCCTAGATGGTTCTGCGCAGTCTGGCTAGACAAACGGATAGCATCACCCTGGAAGTGGTGCTTGCTGCCACCCTATTTATGCAAGGAATGCCGCAGTGGTTGTGCTCTGAATGGCACATTGCAGGAAGCCGCTGACGGATCGCCAACAATGTCTCTCCATGCTAAGCTGTAGAAGGTGTTGGCTGCACACTTTTACAGATGCCGGTGTTCGCCTCCGGGCAGGTCTGCCATAGACTAGGGCGCCGTCCCAAGCTCCCACACACTCTCACCCAGAGATCCCGGCATCAACGTGCAATACGTGATGGAGCAACACATGGTCTAGGAGTTCTCTTCACGTGTTGGAGTGTTGTTCCCTCTTCAATCATCCGTTAGCTAGCCCAACTACAGTCGCTGCCCCGACCCCTCAAACCGGCACAAAAGCTCGTTAAAATATCGAGACCAAGGATGAATGCAACACCTCCTAGTTGAACGCCCCTTCTGGCTCTTCATATGGCATGAGATTCTCTCCTCGTGTAGATTGCCGCCGCACCGTCCGACTCCTTGGTGCCATTTACGGACAGGCGGTTGACCTCCATCGAGATGGCACCTCCTGCTCTTCACCGAGGTCCCTCACCCCTGGTTATCATCAGTCCTCACAGCCTGGTGGATTTGGAAGCATGGCAATGGCTGTGTATTCGACAATTGTGACCCTCCGCTTCGCGCCAAGTGCAGGCCATTCAACAATATTATTCCTGAGAGTTAGATTTTTGATTTTTCATATCTCTTTGTAAAAGCTTCTCGATTCCTTCTGCTCAAGCATCTACAAACGTTCCCACGTGTGTGTACGCGTTTCGTGATGCTTCCACCCACCCTAGCATGTACTCTCTTAAACATCTTAAGCCTTTGCATACTTGCAAAAAAAATGATTCCTTTGTTGCTCAATCAGACACTCTTCTTGCATCTATGTGAACAAAACTGTGTATTATCCTTCCCACTAGTTGTATTGGTGTATATACAACTATTTACAACATAGGCTCAAGAAGAGCCCGACTTTAAAGTAACAAAGTCATCGACCGACCAAGATTAGAACCCGGAGAACCTCGACAACAACACAAGATTAAAAAACGACAAGATACATATGTGATGGAAAGCATCTCATGTGCCTCACAGACACAAAGCTAAAAAGGATCAATAGGAAGACACACATCTTGTAGAAGATGAGATCCTCTAGCGCGAATAGATCGCCAGGGAGAAGGAGAATGCCAGCGCAAGAGAAGCAAGTCCGACAACAAAGGAAGGGCACGCCTTCACCAAATCACCGGCGGCCCGGCATGACACATCCGCCAAGCTCCATTGTCAAAGAAGGCCCCTGTCGTGGGAGTAAGTCTGACAGTAGAATAGGGGGTACGTAGGAGGAGGCAAGATCCTAACTACGGTGAGATTGTGCACACAAGGTTTGCGAGTTCAGGCCCTTCTCGGAGGAAGTAATAGCCCTACGTCTCGGTGCCCGGAGAAGGTCAAATGGATTATGCGTGAAGTTACAGGGGGTGCAAACCGTTGTGCCATTGGAGGGGGTGGCTTATATAGAGTGCGCCAAGACCCCAGCCAACCCACATTACAAAGGGTTCAATGTACATTAAGATAGGGCGTTACTGATAACGCCAGTAATAAAGAGGTATAAATGATCTTTAAGATTACAGAGTGAATGTCTGACCGTTGCCTTCCTGAGTGACGTTAGGCCTTATCTACTCCGAGTAATTTTTTGTATCGTCAAGTGACTTCATATTGGTCGAATGGAATTGGGGTATCCAAGTGAGGTTAAAGGTCGAGTGGATCACACTCCTTGAATGTCTTTGATTTTAGGGCAGTGTCCTTGGGTAGGGCGTCTAGGTCAGGCCTATGACCCTACCCTCGGTACATGTCATCGTCATTAGCCCCCGAATGGATTGAGGTCCGAGTGAAAAAAGAGTTGAAGGTGACTTTGACTCGACTCCATACTTCGGAGGCATATCATCTGGGTTTGTCAGTCGTGTTGAAGCTTCGGTCTTGTTTCAGTCGCCTTGATCGATTCACAGGTCTTCGAGTGAACTTAACTGACAGTCTTCGAGTGTTGGTATGATACGAAATCTTCGGCGCGATTAATTGCTAAGTGGTTCCCGAATCTCACGGGATTCAAAATTTCAGGGAAGCGCGCGGGACGGGGCGTGCCGCAGTAATCGGAGTGGATAGACAGAGGCGCCTCGATTCTTGCACCACCTTTTTCGCCACATATCCGGCATGCGACTGTTGCGGGATTTGACGAGATCTCTTGGGCCCATGAGTCAGCCACTCGGAAACTTCCCCATAAAAGGCGATGTTGCTAGTGCGTTGCATAGTGTGCCCTATTCCCCTTCTTCCTCCTCTGCTTCTCCACCGCACCCGCCTCTGCTCTCGACGCCGCTGCCCTACCCGTCCGCAGATTGCCGCGATGTGAAAGGACAAGACGGCGGCCCTAGAGCGCGTGAAGAAGGCGATGGCGGTGGCGAAGGGCAAGAAGACGAGTCGGGGGGTCGGTGTCGAGGTCCGGTCTTCCACCTGGCTGGATCCAGGGGGACTGGATTCGGTCTACGATCCATAAGGAGGATCTAGAGGATCTGTCCAGCGGAGGCTTGATTGCCCACGGGTCATGGAGGCTGCCCGGGAACGAGACCGAGCCCCAACCGCAAGAGGGTGAGTGCGTTCTGCTTGCCACCCACGTCGACCGGGGATTCACTCTGCCTCCCCATCCTTACTTCCGGGGTTTTCTGAACTTCTTTGGTGCCTAACTTCACCACTTCTCTCCCAACACAATCACACTCATCCCCGCGTATGTTTCCCTGCGCGAAAACTTCTTGGGCTGTCGACCGCACTGGGGTTTGTTCACTAGTAGAAAAAGGGTCAAACGTGAAGCACATTAGTGCCAGTTTGAATTTGAGCCGGCACTAATGTGTACATTAGTGCTGACTCCAACGGCTAGCCGGGCCGCTCTCATTAGTACCGATTGGTGGCGAACCTTTAGTACCGGTTCGTGCCACGAACCGGTACTAAAGAGGTGGTGGCCTTTAGTACTGGTTGGTGGCTCCAATCGGTACTAAAGACCCCCCCCCCCTTTAGTACAGGTTGGAGCCACCAACCGGTACTAAAGGGGTGCGCTGCCACCCGCAGTGCACAATATTTAGTCCCACCTCGCTAGTTGAGAGGAGTTCGCACCGGTTTATAAGCCCCGCCGTGGCTACCGTGTCGAGATCCTCTCTAAGCAGGCCTTTGTGGGCCTATTGCACGTCTTCTGCCCTGTGGGCCTTTGTAGTATCGTAAAATACCAGTAAACAAAAAAGAATTAAATGGAAAACAAAAATTTAAATGAAAAAGAAATGATCAAACCAAAAACCCCCCAAACCTTGGGCTCCTGGCCCCCGGAGCTGGCTCGTGCCACGTGGTTGCCCTTTAGCACCGGTTCATGCTGAACCAGTACTAAAGGGGGGGGGGCTTTAGTGCCCACACTTTAGTGCCGGTTATGGAACCGGCACTAAAGGGCCTTACGAACCGGTGCTATTGCCCGGTTCTGCACTAGTGGTTCAAGCACATTTTTACTTGCTGCTCTCAGACCGTGAAGAAGGCAAATCTGAATGACAAAAAGGACGCGCGTGATCCAGATGTGTGGGGGGCTAGGGATTCAGACTGGTGGTTGGAGTACTTTTCCAGCCATGACCCTTCCCGACGCAGTTAGAGGGTGGCAGTCGACCTGGTTCTACTGCCGAGATGTCCCAACTCCGGGTCAGTCGACCGGCCTTCCTCCTTTATCCATGGACCGAGTCCACCAACCTTATTCATTTATCATGACTCCAGCAGAGAAAGGAGAGGTGTCCATGTTAGTCGACCGAGTGGTCCAGCTGGTTCGTGATGGTGCGACTTCCATGGACTTGTTCGAAGTGTTTCTCAGTAGGCGCATCCAGCCCCTTCAAGCCCGCGATCACTCGATGTGGTTGTATTCGGGCCCCAACGACACCGCCCAGGTCGACCTAGAGGAAGTTCCCTAGGAGATGGTGGAGCAATGGTTGCGGAGCATCACAGGTAATAAAGACAACCCCAAAGTGTCCAGGAGAGTCGTTCCATTTAGCACCGAGAACGAGCCGGAAAAGGTCCGACTTCTGAAATCGAGTGCATCTTTATTCTGATTTGCGACTGTCCTTGGATCTGATTGATGCCTGCCCAACTTCTTGCATCACAGATTTATACTGAGATGTACTCGATGCCGAATGGAGAACACGTCCAGGAGGGAGCCGAGAGTGGAGGCGAGAGTGTCGACTGGGAATCTGAAGATGAAAGCGACGATGACGACGACGACTCGTGCAGCGGCAAGAAAGTCGAATCACCGCCTCGTTCTGAAAGATGCTCCAAGCAGATGCACGGCCCAACAGGTGGATGCGGCAAAGTGGTTGCGTGGAGCGCGCAGGTGTTGAATCGTACTCGGACATCCACTCCCGAGCCGACGGAGAAGGCTCCGAAGCATCCCAAGGTTGCGCCTACAAAGACTCGGAAGGCCCTGCCAAAGATCAACGTGGACGTCCCCGTTGCCTCCGCGTAAGTATTTTGCTTTATCTCTTTGTCTTTGCGTCGTTTGGAAACTTCTATACTTCAGTCGACTCATTCTCCTGCTTGACTGAGTGAGTTTTGAAACTTTCAGCGCTGCTACCTCTGCGACCTCCATGGACATTTACAAGGATGACGAGGAGACTGAGGACGCAACCACTTCCAAAGCAGGTCCAACTCTATAACTTTGTTCTCATTTTTTCACTTGAACTGTTGGTCGACCGAACTCTTACGGTCGAGTCTTTTTCAGCACCGCAAAATGCCATTAAGCTTCCGTATGATGATGATGATATGCCCTAGAAGACCACGTGAAGGAAAAGCAGGACTTCGGGCAGGAGGGCGCCTGCCAGCAAGGTACCTCAGTCTACGCCAGCGCCAGAGCCAATGGTTCAGCAATCTGGAGACACAATTCGAGCTTTTGTTTCTTTCGCTGTCCCTGTGTCGACTGATCGTCCCTCGGCATCGACCGTCCAAGTCCCTGCTCCGTCTGTGCAACTCCATGCTTTGGATCCTCTGGCTGACTCGACCTTCTCGCGAGCTCCATTCTTCGTCACTCATCATGTCCCAAAAGACCAGGTGAGTGCTGCCAGGGAAGCTATATGCCAGGCGGGCCTTATGATGGAACAGATGAAGGTGGTGCACGAGGCCAGCCAAGGTGCTTATGATGCTAGCTCAGCTCTCCATACCAACATCTTGGTTAGTTGAACTCTGACTGATCTTTAGATTGGCGCTTTTTCTGTTAGGATATGATACTCGAAAACCTTTAATGTGCACCCATTGTCAGTCTGTATCTTGCATCTGTACACCCGCTGGGTGCTTCATCTTTTGCTGAGTAGTTTTTCCACTTGAGTCGACTAGGTCGCATATAGTGTATCTTTGAACTTAGTGGGGGCACGTAGAGTGCACCCACTAGGTGTAGTCCCCGTGTCCACCGTCAAATGTTTGATTCGGCGGGGGTGTTGATAAAAATGTCTCTTTACAGTTCTTCCACTCGTTCTAGACAGGTTGTGTTGAGTGGAATCTGGACCAGTGGGGGCACGCTGAGTGCACCCACTGGGTGTATTCCTCGAGACCGCAGTCGACTGCGGGCAGTTGGCTGTGGTCTGAGAATAACTATTGCCTTTTACTTTTTACTTTTTTCCTCGACTGGACGGACCATGTCGATTGAAAAGTCGAACCAGTGGGGGCATGCTAAGTGCACCCACTGGGTGTAGTCCCCGAGACCACTGTTGAATGTTTGATTCGGCAGTAGTCTTAGAACTCTTTTTGCCTTAATGATATGAACTTGTATCTTATCACTCAGAAGCGATCGATCCTTGTGTCGACTGTTGTGTCTTATCTGTCGATTGCAGAAATTTTGTGCACTCAGGGCTCAATTCGTGGAACTGGAGCAGAAACAGATTCAGCTCAACCTTGATCTGGAACTAACTAAGCTAAATCTACTGAAGGCTAAGGACGAAGCAGCTGCTATGGGAGGTAACTACTTGTCGACTATTGCTTTGCCAGCTTTACTTTTCGCGTTTTGAACCGAGTGACTCCACTCGAACAGATGTGTGCAGTGAAAACAGACAACTCCAAGATCGACTAAAGAATGTTATTTCTTTAGATAAAATGAAGCAGGCGCTGGAGAAGAAGGACCTTGACCTTGCTGCAGCTCAGAAGATGGCGCGAGAGAGAACTGAACTTGCCGACAAGAAGCTGGCTTCAGTCGGCAAGTTAGAAGAGGAAAACACCAAATTGAAGACTGCCATCAATGAAGCCAACAAGGAAGTCGTGCAGCTGAAGAAGGACAAGGTGGCTCTGACCGACAAAGTTGGACATCTCACTCAGAAGAGGGACGATCTGGAGTTTATCTAGGAGGACTCGCCAATAAGCTAATCCTTATGCTTGAAGGTACTTTCTCTTGTCCGACTGATTTGCCACTGTCGACTCTTCATAAACTTGTCGACTCATCATTTTTCTGTGAGTGCAGAATTCTGTCAGAACTTTGAGGAAGAGACCGGGAGGATTGAGACCAAGCTGGACCCTATAAACTCCCCCATCATGGATGAAGCTGCAATGAACATGCTGCGACTGAAATCTCACCTTGCCAGCGTCACCAATTATCTAGCTCGACTGAAGGCGGTGGTATCACGGATCGACGCAGAGCTCTGGCTGAAGGATACATTCCAGAATGACCTCGAGTCTCTGATGACTCGACTCAACGAGATTCCCGGTCGAGTGCAGGCCTGGAAGAAGTCATCCGCCCGGTGTGGTGCTGATGTGGCTCTGTCCCTGGTCCGCGTCCGTTGCAAGGAGGTCAGATAAGAAAATCTCGTGGCCCTCAAGGTTGCCAATACCAAGAAGCTTGACTTCCAGTCCTTCATGGAGACCTTCATCGACGCTGCTACTCGTATTGCTGATGGAATTGACTTGGACGAGTTCGTCGAGCCAGCTAGCCCTCCTCCTGCCGAGTGAACAAACTTTAAGCCACACCTTTATTTGCCTCGGAATGCTGAGTGATTTTGTAAGCATTAAACTCCTTCGGGCCTGACGCTCGAGTACTTTCGTTCATGGTTCTGGACCTTGCTGGATTTATCCAAACTTGGTTTTTCCTTTCAACATGAATGTTTTTCTTTTGCCGCTATCAAATCTTTTAGCTCCGATTGAATCTTGATTCTTTACTCAGAATAGATGTTGTATTTGTGACGCAGCTCCGACGAGAGGGTTGTGGGCATGAACACTAGGTGCCGCACACGACCTGCACTTCGTCGTCCTTCCTGATCAGGATGGAGTGTAAATTGTACTTGTGACGCAGCTCAATCGAGAGGGTCATGGGCAAGAGCACTAGGTGCTGCACACGACCTGCACCTCGTCGTCCTTGCGGATCGAGAAGGGGCGTACATTGTTCTTGTGACTCGACCACTCGGAGTGGTTTTTAACTTAGGCGAATACAGGGTCGCAGCTAAGCCCCCGAGTGGGTGGATTGCTCTCCACTCGGAGGATTTTTTAACTTAGGCGAGTATGGGGTCGCAGCAAAGCCCCCGAGTGGGAGGATTGCTCTCCACTCGAAGGATTTTTTAACTTAGGCGAGTACGGGGTCGCAACTAAGCCCCCGAGTGGGAGGATTGCTCTCCACTCGGATGATTTTTTAACTTAGGCGAGTACGGGGTCGCAGCTAAGCCCCCGAGTGGGAGGATTGCTCTCCATTCGGAGGATTTTTTAACTTAGGCGAGTACGGGGTCGCAGCTAAGCCACCGAGTGGGAGGATTATTCTCCACTCGGAGTGTTTTTGAAACTCAGGTGAATCGGGTTGGCGACTAAGCCCCCGAGTGGGAGGATTGCCACTTGGTGGATTTTTTAACTTAGGCGAGTACGGGTCACAACTAAGCCCGCGAGTGGGAGGATTACTCTCCACTCTGAGTGTTTTTGAAACTTAGGCGAATCGGGTTCGCGACTAAGCCCCCGAGTGGAAGGATTGCTCTCCAGTCGGAGTATTTTTTAACTTAGGCCAGTACGGGTCGCAGCTAAGCCCCTGAGTGGGAGGATTTCTCTCCACTCGAAGGATTTTTTTTAACTTAGGCAAGTAGGGGGTCGCAGCTAAGCCCCCGAGTGGGAGGATTGCTCTCCACTCGGAGTATTTTTTTAACTTAGGCGAGTACGGGGTCACTCACTACAAGAAATAAGTCAACTAGTGACCTTTTGTCAGTGACCCTGGAAGAATTGGTCATAAATTTATGACTATTTTAGACCAATAGGTCAAAAGATGTTGGGGGAGCTCCAAACCCTAACCTATAGCGACCATTCTGGTCAGAAAGGTCATAATGTCATTACAGGAAATGGTCATAAAGTGGGAAGCACTGTCCACTGCCTCACGCCTAGCTGATAACGACCAATCTAACATGGTAACTACACTTGATTTTGAATGAATTAGGATGATTAGGCAGCCACCTCAGCAACCTCGCTTATGTGTCACTGTCTAGGTGTCATTTTTGGTTAAATATTAATATTCAACAACAGACGGGGCACACACTGACATGCAGGACCCATTTGACAGGAGGGGCCGAGTGCTTAATGCGCCCAAAAAATGTGCGCTAGCGGGGACTCGAACCCACGACCTCGCGCTTGCTTCGCTCGTTCAGTACCGTTGGGCTAGAGAGGGATTGTTGCTATGGCATGGGAACTTATCTATACAGTATATAAAACCACAGCTCTCTCCTATCAGTGACAAGTGGGGCCTTCCGACCAGGTGGCATCGAACAGAGAAACACTGACAGGCGGGAACCATTTGACAGGTGGGTGAGCCACTGACAGGTGGGTGAGCGAGCGTTTAATTCCCTAAAAAATGTGCGCTTTAATTCCTAAAAAATATGCGCTAGCGGGGACTCGAACCCACGACTTCGCGTTGTTTAACTTGTTCGCTACCACTGGGCTAGAGAGGGATTGCTGCCCATCTAGTGGAATGGCTCTGTATATTATATAGAACATCGGTTGTCTCTTGCCAAATCTAAGTCATTGACAAGTGGGACCAATTCCCAGGATCGGACAAAGCCAACACTTAGCCAATAATTTCTAGGTTTTCCGACGGCCGGCGGTGGGCTGCGGGCAGGGGCCGGCGGCCGAAGCGACCAGCGGGGGTGGGGGCGACCGACGGTGGGGGCAGGAACGGCCTCGCCGCAGTTGACCTCGCCCACGGCCTCACCGCAGTTGACCTCGCCCACGGCCTCGCCGCTCGCCTTGTCCACGACAGGAAATCGGTGGGGCGGGGGCGGGGCCGGCAGCGGAAGCAACCGGCGGGGGTGGAGGCGAGGATGGCTGCCGAAGTGACCAGCAGGGGCGTGGGCGACTTGCGGTGGTGGGGGCGGGCATAGGAACGAAGCCCACGCAAGGAGAGGCTCGCCGAGCATGGGGGACTCGGCGCCGCCGACCATGGGGGACTCGTCGCCGCCGCAAGCAGACCTCACCCACGTATGCACTCCTCTCCTCCCCCCACTCCTCTCCCTCTCTCCTCTCTGTTGATGTCATTGATTTGATGTAGATCTGTTAGGAGAATCTCCACACACACATACACACACACACACACACTGATTTGATGTAGGTTTGTTGTAATCTTGGAAAAATCTCTTGGAAATGGCATTGATGAATTTGCTAGAAATTGTGAAGAGAATTTCTGTTGATGAAATTGTTAGGAGAATTACTGTTGATGAAATTGTTAACAGTTCTTTTTTAATTTATTCAATTCATAGTGGTAAATTATGTTGTCAGCTATCAATAGAACAGAGCTCTCTGTTCTATTTTGTCCAAGAGTAAATTGCGTTCATGAAATTGATGTTGTTCTTTCCCTGAAACAGGATCCTGAAATTGTTGTTGTTCTCTGTTCTAAATTCCTGATTTATTTTGTCCATGAGTAAATAATGAATGCTGAGTAAATAGGATCCTGATCCATTTGACTAATTCATGCCATGAGTAAATATTGAATGCTGATTTATTTTGTCCACCAAGTTGGACTAAAGTTGTGAGAAATTGGAAATAGTTGAATGTTGTGGTTAGGCAGTTAGCATATAAAGTTGGGTGCCATTAGTTCCATCCATTTTCATTAATTAATGTTGATGCAACAATTTGTTGTCTTTGGCAGATGGATAGAAGCTGGATTAGAAAAGGAGTTAGAAAGTTTTCGAAAGAACATATGAAAGGAGTTGATGATTTCATGGCATTTATTCGGCAAATTTTGCCAACGATGCTCAGATTCTTTGCCCATGCTGCAAATGCCTCAACCGTCCAAGAATGGCTCAGGGAAGAGTGGAAGATCATCTGCTTCTTAATGGGATGTCCAACACATATGATAGATGGATATATCATGGAGAACCTTTGGACAGTCAACCTCAACATTTTGAAGCTGATACAGAGGCCCCTCATATGATGGGTGGTGGTGATGCTGGCATTGATTTCATGGAAAAGGTTTTGCGAGATAATGTTGTTTTGGAGGAAGAGGATGGGCATGAAGATGATAGGTTCCTGACCTATTGAAGGATTTGTATGATGCTGAAGATCGTGCTGATGGATAGAAGTCGTTATTTGCTGAGGTGTTAGAGGAGGCGAAGCGCGCAGCTCATGAAGGGGGTAAATTTTCAAGATTTACCTTCACCGTGAAGTTACTCCTCATCAAGTCTTTCTACCGGATTAGCAATGCCGCATTCAACGCTATACTCCGTCTTTTGAGCTTGCAATTCCCTGATAGTTGTGTTCCCAGATCTTATGATGAAGCATTGAGCATAATCCGCAGGCTAGGGTTAGGTTATGTGTCAATACATGTGTGCCCAAATAATTGTGTCTTGTTTCGGAAGGATTTAGCAAAGCATGACAACTGTCCAAAATGCAATGCATCTAGGTGGAAAGATGCTGAGGGAAGAAGTCAATACCAGAGAAGGTACTGAGGCACTTTCCCTTGATACCAAGGCTGCAGCGGATGTTCATCTCGAAGGAATCATCGCGTGAGGTACAGTGGCACTAGCTGAAGCAGTAACCTATGGACAATGAGCTGAGCCATCCAGCGGATGGAGAGGCCTGGAAAGAGTTTGACAGTATACATTTAGATTTTGCTGCAGATCCACGGAACATAAAACTTGGCATTGCCACAGATGGGTTTAATCCGTTTGGGAACATGAGCACGTCTTATAGCATGTGGCCAGTTTTTCTGGTGCCGTACAACCTGCCACCATGGGCATGCATGGATCAGTCCAACTTCATGATGTCATTGCTTATCCCGGGTCCAGAGTCTCTAGGAAAGGATTTTGATGTCTTTATGGAGCCCCTCGTAGAAGAACTGCTCCAGCTTTGGACTGGTGTACCTACATACGATACCTTGAGTCCGGAAGAAAAGTTCAATCTACGTGCTGCAATCATATGGTCCATCCATGATTTCCTGGCTCTGCATACTCTGTCTAGGAGGATCACAGCGGGTTATCAGGCTTGTGTCCATTGTGACAAAGACCCTTGCTCAAAGAGAATAAGGAGCAAGATCTGCTATATTGGGCACCGCCGCTTTCTTCGAAACCATCGCTGGCGAAGAAGCAAATATTTTAATGGTGAGAATGAAACCCGTGACAAGCCAGCTGAATTCACTAAAGAAGAGATGGAGCAGCAACTTGAAAAGGTGAAAGGTGTGAGACCAGGAAAGCTGGCGAAGAAAAGAAAGCGTGAGGAAGGTCAATGTTGGGACCGGAGGTCTTGTTTGTGGGACCTGTCATACTGGGCTGATCTGAAATTAAGGCATAATCTCGATGTAATGCACATTGAGAAAAACATGTGCGAGAATCTGCTAGGGACGTTTCTGAACATTGAAGGGAAGACAAAGGACACAGTTAGTTCTAGGCTTGATTTGGAGGACATGGGCATAAGAGAAGATTTGCATCTACATCACAATGAAGATGAAGATTCATTTGAAATGCCATGAGCATGGTATACAATGAGTAAAGAAAAAAAGCTTGCATTCTGTGCATTCCTAAGAGCGGTGAAATTTCCAGATGGTTATGCTGCTAACCTAGCAAAGTGTGTTACTTCTGATGGATTCAAGCTTTCAGTACTGAAAACTCATGATTGTCACATCCTCCTCCAAAGGATTTTACCGGCGGGCCTCCGAGGAATCATGGAAAAGGATATATATGAAGCAGTTGCTGAGCTGGGAAATTTCTTTAGAGAACTGTGCTGCAAAACACTCAAGTTAAATGTCCTGGAAAGACTTGAAAAAGAAATCCCAATTATTCTTTGCAAGCTCGAGAAGATTTTCCCTCCAGCTTTCTTCACCATGATGGTCCATTTGGCGGTGCACTTACCAAAAGAGGCAATGCTTAGAGGCCCTGTGCAATACGGTTGGATGTACCCAATCAAAAGAAGGCTGCTTACTTGTAAGCGTTATGTGCGGAACACGGCAAGACCTGAAGGTTCTATTGCTGAAGCATATGTCATTGACGAGTGCTTGACTTTTTGCTCTAGATACTTTGGCGATGTGGAAACAAGATGGAACCGGCCGGGCAGAAATAGAGAGCGGTCTGATTCGCAAAGTGGTGATGTCTCTGTTTTCAACCATGGTGTGAACTTTCTTGGAGCCTCACAATACTTGGAGGCTGGTGATGAGTATGACAAGATGGTTTGGTTTGTGCTCAGCAATTGCGCCGAGGTTCTACCATATATCGAGTACGTTATATCTTGTGCACTCATTATATAAATATATTTTGCTTGGGTTAGCACCAGCCTAATGTTTTAATTCACATGTTTTGTTGGCATTGCAGGAAATGCAAGGAAGAGTTAAATCAGGAGGAAAGCAATATCCATGTTGATAAAAGGGTTGCCAAGGGGTTTGCTAAGTGGTTTAAGAATCACGTGAGATCTTTAGCCACATGTTTTATGTTTTCTGTGTTATTCACCAATTGTTAAATACCATTGTTTGCTAAATGGTTTATTTGTGCAGATTGGAAAGTTGCATGAGGAGAAGAAGGTCAGTGATGATCTATTTGCTTTGGCATGTTTACCGAATAAGCGAGTGAGACTGTATTCAACATGCATTGCTGACGGTGTCCGGTACCACACCGTTGACCGCGAGGAAAAAAGGAAGACACAGAATAGTGGAATCGTCACTGAGGGGTCACATGATGGTGAGATCATTGACTTCTATGGTCAGTTGAGAAGCATCGTAGAGTTGCAGTACAACTCTAGTGGAGGCATCCATCGCTCGGTAGTCTTATTTCGCTGTGACTGGTTTGAGCTTGGCAGCAAGAAGAAGAGAGACTCTTTTGTCAAATTTGATGGCCACTTCAAAAGCATCAACACTGCAAGGTGCTGGTATAAGAGTGATCCCTCTATTCTAACAACACAAGCAACAATGGTGTTTTATCTGCTAGACACTCTTTTGCATGGAAAATGGCGAGTTGTGCAAAACTTTCAGCACAGACACTTGTGGAGTGTGACTGAAACTGAAGTGGAAAAGGGCCCCGGTGATGGTGGACTAACATACCAAGATGATGACTCTATGGAAGTTCCGTTGCAAGCTGATGATGACTCTATGGAAGTTCTGGTGCAAAGCAGAGTGCGAAGGGACAAGGAACGTGTGATCGTTGGTGCTGCAACAGTTGAAGGCATCAAGAAAAGAAGAAAGGTGGTAGCGGATGGACATGAGAGCGAGGATGAGGAAGACCAGACTGATCATACTATGCTACAATATTGTAGTGATGAAGAGGAAAACAGGAGTGGGCCTAGAGTTCCTTGTTTTCGTATCGACGACGGTGAGTAGCGAATGGACATGAAGGTTATACTATTACTGCATGTTCCTTGTTTTGATTGGTGATCAACCTTCTCTGTAGTTTTTGTTGATGTGATCCTGATGTAGTTTTTCTACTACAATTCTCTCTAGGTAGCAAAATGCATGAGACTTTGGTGATGAAGAGGCAGATGGTGAAGATACAATGCAAAATCTGGTGCCATTTTGGTGCCATTTTGGCTGATGGTGAAGATACAATGCATTAAAACTCTGGTGCCATTTTGGCTGATACTTTGGTGCCATTTTGGTGGCATTTGTTGCTGTTTTGGCTGATGTTGTTTCGGTGTTGTGTTGGTGCTGTTTTGGTGCCATTTTGGATGGCTGCAGTGACTGTTTTGGTGCTATTTTAATGCTTGAAGATTGATCTCTTAATGTGGTTGCAGTGATCATTAATTTTAGAGCAAAATATGGCTGTTATTTTTTTGTTTTGTTTCAGAAACAGGAGAAACCAAAGGGCCCACGTCTCCCCTCCAGAGTTTTTGAGGGCCAAAGGGCAGGACGTTTGAGTTTTCGAGGCAACTCCCCACGTCTCCCCACCACTGGCAACTCCCCACGTCTCCCCTCCACTGGCAACTCCCCACGACGCAGAGGGGGTTTTCTTCTAGTCCAGGTAACTCCCCTCCTATTCCATTGCCGCTCCATCTTCCTCCCTCTGCCTCCCTCCTCATTCCATTGCCGCTCCATCTTCCTCCCTGTACCTCCCTCTGCCTCCACCATCAAGCAACTCCCCTCTGCCTCCACCATCGCTGGCCAGGAGGGCAATGGTGGAGGAATCGTGGAGCAACTCCCCTCCGTCTGCCAAGAGAATGGCGGAGGCATCGTGGAGCAACTCCCCTCCGTCTGCCAAGCATCACCGTGGTGAGACATCTGGCAAGGAGCCGCTGGTGGTCGACGACGATGTTCCGGTCCCTGGGCAGAAGCAGGACTACACCGTGCCGCGCAAGGTTGATATCCACCTGAAGGAGAAGCTGGATGCCGTATGCACCAGCAATCCATACGAAGACGACAAGAGGATCCGCGAGATCGGGAGGAGGCTCGGCGGCATGCTTTCTCGGTCGATCGGCGTTGATGTCGAGTATACCAGGGAAGACGAACCTCCGCAAATGGCTGCAGTTTTGCAGTTATGCGTGGAGGATCTCGTCCTAGTATACCACATCACCGCGGCAACCAAATAGTAAAAACATCCAGTTCTGAAGTTTCTGAAGTTCTGAAGTTTCTGTCTAATTAGTAGTTTCTGAAGTTTCTGAAGTTCTGAAGTTTCTGTCTAATTAGTAGTTTCTGAAGTTTCTGAAGTAGATGCAATAGTTCTGAAGTTCTGAAGTAGATGTAATACTAGTTCTGAAGTTCTGAAGTTTCTGTCTAATTAGTAGTTTCTGAAGTTTCTGAAGTTTCTGAAGTAGATGCAATAGTTCTGAAGTTCTGAAGTAGATGCAATACTAGTTCTGAAGTTCTGAAGTTTCTGTCTAATTAGTAGTTTCTGAAGTTTTTGAAGTAGATGAATTTGATGCACCAGATTAATTTGATGTAGGCCCAAGGAACTCCGCCCGCTCCTGCAGGAGAAGAAGATGTACACCTTTGTTGGCTTCTCCACTGGAGGTGACAAGGAGAAGCTGAAGTTGTCTGGTTTGGAGATCAACCCCGACAAGTTCGTTGACATGCAGCGCAAATGGAGAGTTCCAAACAATGGAAAGAAGTGGCAGTCTTTGGCTGAGTTTGCAGCCAGCCTCATCCACCCATCCTACAAGGAAATGAAGCAGAAGATCAACAAGAAATTGGACCACAAACTATGGGGGCACAGCCCACTGCCAAACAACCTCATCGAGTACGCCGCGAAAGATGCGTACGTCACCTACGAGGCATGGAAGAAAATCGAAACCATCAAAGAAGGTTTGAAGCAATGGCAAGAGGCGGAGGATCATTGGGATGACCCCTACTACTGGGGATATTGAGTTGTTTGTGGTATTATGTGTCTCAGTTTGTAGTTATGTGGTTGAACAAGTTTGCTTTTGTTATGTTGAACAAGTTTGCTTTTGTAATGATGAACAAGTTTTCTTTTGTTATGTAGTTATGTGATTGTAATGATGCTGGTGCAGAACACTTGTTGTGATTGTTATGATGCTGGTGCAGAAATGAAAAAACACTTATGGTTGTGATGTGATGCAAAATCCTTCAAGTTTTGGTGATCATTTAGTTCAAGTTTTGGTCAGATCATACAGAATGTTGTCTAGAAGTTTTTGTGATCATTTAGTAGCTGTTATGCTTGCTGCCAAAATGTTGTTAATGCAAAAGATTGCAAAAAAAATACAGAATTGAGATGTTATGCTTGCTGTTTTGATCATACAGAAGATTTTTTTAACATCTTTAGTTCAAGTTTTGGTCAGAATGTAGTCTTGTAGTTGTTTTGGTCATTTAGTTGTTGTTGCGATCAACAATGAGTTGTTGTGAACATCTTTAGTTCAAGTTTTTCTCACAATGAATTGTTTTGGTCAGAATGTTGTCTTACTGTTTTAACTGAATTTTGGTCAGAACTGAAGATGCTATTTTAACTGAATTTTGCTTCAACTGAACCCATTTTCATTGTGAGCAAAAAAAATATGCGCCAGCGGGGACTCGAACCCACGACCGTGCGCTTGTTTCACTATGTTTCTGCCACTGGGCTAGGACGAGGCTATTAGTCTTCCACTCTATGCCAACCTTTTTGAATATATCAAACTAGTCAAGTATCAAGCACACACCTCACTGACAAGCGGGCCACTCGACCCACTCGCTGACAAGTGGGCATTTTTCTATTGTACCCAAGCTACCAAAAATATGCGCGTGGCCAAAAAATATGCGCGTGCGGGGGCTCGAACCCACGACCGTGCGCTCATTTCACTGTGTTTCGACCACTGGGCTAGGAAGAGGTTGTTAGTTTTGTACTCTATGCCACTCTTATTAATATATCAAATACAGAACTTGCTGACAAGTGGACCCACTCCTCCTCTCCACTTGACCCACTCCTCCTCTCCATTATCCACTCGACCCACTCCTCCTCTCCGCCGCCGGCATCCCCTTCTCTTCCATCGATGGCGACAACCTCCATCGACGGCGACCCACTCCTCCATCGACGGCGATGGCGACGGCCTCCTAAGGTATGAATCCGCCGACTCCTTCCTGTTCCTCTTCCTATTGATTAGATTAGGGTTCCGTGGCACTGATTAGGGTTCCTCTTCCTAAAGAACCACGAGATCAAGAGGAGGCAGTCCACGACACCCTTTGCAGTCGCCATCCCCCCATGTCTGTTCCGTTCCCCCCCTCTGCAGATTAGGGTTCTTTTAGTAAGAGCTGGAGTAGCTAATTGGTGTTTTTGATCTTAATTTTGGGCGCCTAGCTTGGTTTCCATGTAGTACTGTACTAGTGGAGTGTAGGTTTGACTTTCCATGAGGAATTTTTGTTATTTTTGGTTGGGGTTAGATGCTTATTTGAGCAGGGTATATGTTGGGGCTACATTTCTGGTTGGGTTTAGATAGGGATATTTTCTGTCATTTATGTCAGTGTTCAGATATGTTCATTTATAGATATGCAACAATGTCCATTTATAGTAGATATGCTTCTAGTTGTGTTCTGGTCCTTTTATAGTAGATTTTAGTGCTGTTGCTATTGTTGTTGATGTTTTTGCCACATGTAGTAATTATTCTACTATTTTGAAGTGCTTGTTTCCTATTTCTGTCCAGTCCTGTTGTTTAATTTACAATGCTGCCTTTCAGAGAAGTGAGATGGCTGGCTTGGAATGTTTCGAGTTCTTCGAGATTGTAATTGAGAAATCTTGCAGTAGGCAGGTATGTTTATCATCACTCATTTCTTTATCATCACTCTGATGTCTAGTGCTTGATTGGCACAATTAACCACTGCTTGACCCTCGCTAAGAGGCTGCCTGACACGTTTGCGAAGCTGCTCGCCGGCAGTGAGCCCCACAAAGTTAAGCTGCGGGAGGCCGGCAGCGGGCTTCACAGGCTGTGGGACGTGTCGGTGGTGTTCGATGGTGAAGGCCACATGTACCTAGGGCCCGGCTGGGAGCATTTCGCCCGCGCCCATGACCTACAGCTCGGGTACTTCCTTGTCTTCCGCTACGACGGCGACGCCATGTTCACCGTGAAGATGTTCGACAACACCATGTGCCGCATGTACTACCACCACGACGACGATGCCAGTAAGCTCTCTGCCTCTCTTCTTCCTGTCCTTTTGGCTTCCTCTACCAGCACGACGACAACACCATGTTCACACTTTGTTGCATTTGGCCAGGCAGTGGGAGAAGCAGCGGGGATGACGAGGAGCAGAGTGGGCAAGAAGAGGAGCAGAGCGGGGATGACGACCTTGCTATGGTGGTGGCTGACGACGACCTTGCTATGGTGGTGGCTGACGACGACCCTGCTATGGTGGTGGGTGACGACGACCCTGCTATGGTGGTGGCTGATGACGACCTCGCGATTATGGTTCCTGACGCTGACCTCGCGATGGTGGTGCCTAACGATGACCTCGCGATGGTAGTGGCGCCGGCGATTCCACAGCTGGGGGACAGGACCATGCCAATTGTGGTAGAGGAGTACATCCACATTGGGATTCGCCACTCTGAGCGCATCAGGTTGATGAAGGAGAAGAAGGAGGAGTGAATATGTTAAGAAAATGAAGTGGCAATGTTAAGCATGTTGGGTTTAAGCTTGTTAGTGTAATCTGAACATGTCAATGTTAAGTATGTCAGGTTTAATTTTGTGCATGCTCATGGATGCTGTATGACAATGTCATCTAAACATGTCAATTTCTTAACAATGAATATTTAGTTTGGTAATTGATGGGAATTGAAATTTTTTATGCATGCTCATGGATGAAAGATAAAATTACGGGTTTTTGTGCATGCTCATGTATGAAACAATATAAGTTTCATTTTTTGAATGCTAAAAACATGACTCAAACCCTAGCCACGGACGTCCACCGTGACGAAATCCGACGGTTTTTGAAAACACTGTAAAAAAATTCAAAAACCGTTTTTCATTTTTTGAATGCTGAAGACATGCGTTTTTTCGTGAAGCGGCTACAAGGTAGGCATTTCATCACAGAATCGACAACAGATTGGCATGGCTCAAACCCTAGCCACGGACGGTCGCCGCGACGAAATCGGCCGGTTTTTTAAAACACCATAAAAAATTCAAAAATAAATAATGGGAATCCTCCGCTTCACATCATCAAATGTGGCCTACCAACTAGCAGAAATACTAAACTTGCAATAGGGATGTTTTCTTGAAAAAGTGTTCTCAAAATCGACCTACCATGAACGAAGATTCATGACTTTTTTCAAGCCAAACTAGCAATGATATGGCCGCATCCGATGAATAGTTTTTGATAATATGCCCAAATTTGGCGCATGCCTCCGTCTTGTGATGGCAAACAATGTTGCCAAAGCGAGGTTCCAACCTGTTTAACAAGAAAAACCGTTTTTTCATTTTTTGACTGCTAAAGACATGTGTTTTTCATGAAGCGGCTACAAGGAGGGTCACCCCAAACGGCGCCATTCCATGTCTATCTCAAAGTAGACCCTAATTTACGGACGGTCGCCAAAAAGCATGCATTTCCGACCCTCGTAGCTACTCCCGGCAATTTAGACCACCTTCGGCCGATTCAGCTTGAACCGGCTGGAATTTGAATTGCGGGTCCTCCATAGCTTGCCCGTTATTTTTGCCAAAAATGCTTTTTAGCTTCACAGGTAGGCATTTCATCACAGAATCGACAACAGACTGGCACGACTCAAACCCTAGCCACGGACGGCTGCCGCGACGAAATCGGCCGGTTTTTGAAAACACCGTAAAAAATTCCAAAAAAATCAAAAAAATGGGAGACCTCCACGTCAGATCATCAAATGTGGCCTACCAACTAGCAAAAATACTAAACTTGCAATACACACGTTTTCTTGAAAAAGTGTTCTCAAAAACGACCTACCATGAACGAAGATTCATGGCTTTCAAGCCAAACTAGCAATGATATGGCCGCATCCGATGAATATTTTCTGATAATATGCCCAAATTTGGCGCATGCCTCCGTCTTGTGATGGCAAACAATGTTGCCAAAGCGAGGTTCCAACTTGTTTAACAAGAAAAACCGTTTCTCATTTTTTGAATGCTAAAGACATGCGTTTTTCGTGAAGCGGCTATAAGGAGGGTCACCCCAAACGGCGCCATTCCATGTCTATCTCAAAGTAGACCCTATTTTACGGACGGTCGCCAAAAAGCATGCATTTCCAACCCTCGTAGCTACTCCCGGCAATTCTGACCACCTTCGGCCGATTCAGCTGGAACCGACTGGAATTTGAACTGCGGATCCTCCATAGCTTGCGCGTTATTTTTGCCAAAAATGCTTTTTAGCTTCACAGGTAGGCATTTCATCACAGAATCGACAATAGATTGGCACAGCTCAAACCCTAGCCACGGACGGCCGCCACGACGAAATCAGCCGGTTTTTGAAAACACCGTAAAAAATTCAAAAAAAATCAAAAAAATGGGAAACCTCCACTTCACATCATCAAATGTGGCCTACCAACTAGCAAAAATACTAAACTTGCAATACAAATGTTTTCTTGAAAAAGTGTTCTAAAAAACAACCTACCATGAACGAAGATTCAAGGCTATCAAGCCAAACTAGCAATGGTATGGCCGCATCCGATGAATAGTTTCTGATAATATGCCCAAATTTGGCGCATGCCTCCGTCTTGTGATGGCAAACAATGTTGCCAAAGTGAGGTTCCAACTTGTTTAACAAGAAAAACCGTTTTTCGTTTTTTGAATGCTAAAGACATGCGTTTTTCGTGAAGCGGCTACAAGGATGGTCATTCCAAACGGCGCCATTCCATGTCTATCTCAAAGTAGACCCTATTTTATGGACGGCCGCCAAAAAGCATGCATTTCCGACCCTCGTTGCTACTCCCGGCAATTCAGACCACCTTCGGCCCATTCAGCCGGAACCGTCTAGAATTTGAACTGCGGGTCCTTCATAGCTTGCCCGTTATTTTTGCCAAAAATTCTTTTTAGCTTCACAGGTAGGCATTTCATTACAGAATCGACAACAGATTGCCATGGCTCAAACCCTAGCCACGGACGGCCGCCGCGACGAAATCGGCCGGTTTTTGAAAACACCGTAAAAAATTCAAAATAAATCAAAAAAATGGGAGACCTCCGCGTCACATCATCAAATGTGGCCTACCAACTAGCAAAAATACTAAACTTGCAATACAAATGTTTTCTTGAGCTACTCGGTATGATTTTAACCATGATTTCTACAAAGTTTACAAAAAAACCCTGTTTTTTCTGCCTCAAAACCTCTAAAAACTGGTGAAAATTTCCTTCCCACCCCACCAAAATTTCCCTCCTAGCACCAAATTTTCCTTCCCACCTCACGAAAATTTCCCACCACTTCTCTCCCACTACCATTCGGGACCCACCACCCCTCTCCCACTAAACACGCGGGATCCTCCCCTCCCACTCCCCAAAATTTCCCCATTCCATTACCCTCCCCGACGAACCCTAGCTTCTCCCCACTCCCTCCCCTGCTCCGCGCCGCCCCGCCGCCCCACTCCCTCCCTTGCTCTGTGCCACCACGCCGCGTCGCGCCGCCCTCCCCGATGATGAATCCCCTCCCCTCGACGGCTACATCGCCTGCATCGACTACATCGACGACGACGGCGGCTACATCGACTACATCGACTACGGCGGCGGCTACATCGATGACGACCACCGCTGCATCATCAACATCATCCGCCCCTAGGTACTTCTCCATCTCCCCTTGATATTCGGTGGATCCATCTCCCTTCCTCTGCTGGATCCATCTCCCCTCTGGTTCGGTGGATCTTCTAGTGTTAGGATCTTCTAGGGTTAGGATCTTCTAGGGTTAGGATCTCCGTCTGGTTCATGGGGTTAGGGTTATGGTTCATGGGGTCAGGGTTAGGTTTCATGGGGTTCGTGGGGATGATCTCCCTCTGGTTCATGGCTAGAACATGATGGGGTTACGGTTCTTGTTGCACGCCCATCCTGATTGTTCAAGTAGAAGACTTCTATTATGTTGTGCCCATGGGGTTTGTAGCAGTGTTCTTCTTTTATGATATGTGCATGAAGCTTGTGTTCTTCTTTCCAGTGAACAAGAGAATGCTTAGTACTTACTGTGGTATTGGAATTCCTGGTGTGTTAAGGCAGTATGACTAGTTTTAATATATACCAAATTGGTGCTAGATAATTTTTGGTGTTTTAATATAAAAGATTGATTCAAATTATCGAAATGTCTGAATTTGTGTTCTTCTAGTCTGTAGCCATGTTTTTTCATCTGCTTTTGTACTTCTGCAAGTATAGTTGTTTCATGCTTTACCAGTGGCAACATCTAGTTGTTTTGAAGGTCCTCATGATATACTCTTCTAAATTGCCTGCATAAGCATGATTTCAAGGCCTACTATTATTGTTAACAGTGCTTGCTTCTTTATTCATCAACTGTTGGGCAATCAGTTGCTCTGAATGCATAAGCTTGCCTCCATTAGGGAAAACAATTGAGTAATTCATTTGCTTATAGATGATTGCAGGTACATGGATGAAATTGCAAGTTAAAACATAAAAGTAATTGTTGTAAATAGTTGTTTTTGCTAATCCACATTACTGAAGTATAATTCGTGTGCACTGTATTTGTATCCAACTATATATAATTGTAATACATGTGAGTTCTGTTCTTGTCTATGGTACCACAACCTTAATTCACTTAGCTTGATGTAGTTTTCTTCACATATATTATTGCTAATGCATTGCTTCACATATATAGTTTTCTTCAATTCAGTTGCTTGCTAGCATACATATGGTTAGGGTTTGCATCAGCAGTACTACTAGCACTTTGCTTGCTTGTTGTGTACATTATATGAGGCACTAGGAAGATTTCCTAATGTACATTCCTACCTTCTGCTTGATGTAGTGAAGATATTAAGAGATGCTTCATATCTTTCCAGTGTACATGCATGCTTGTTTAGTGCACTTACATGTTTGCTTAATTAATAACACTAGATCACTGTATTGTTGATCCATCAAGTTTGTTTCACATGTATTACATGTATGTGCATGATGGTCCAAATGCTTTCCTTTATTGATACAAGTGCATCATTTTACTTTATCCCTGTTGTATCTGATTGTTGTTTATTCTATTTTGCAAGCACCACCTCAAGATCATCCATGGCAAGGATGAAAAGGTCAAACGTGAGGCCAACCGTTGGTATGCAACTTGCTCCTTGTGGTTATACTGTCAGTTTCATAAAATCTGTGTCTTAATATGCTAAGTGAAATGTATTGCTGCAATCTGAATAAGCTGGCTTAATTGTGCCTGTGTGTTGTTAGTCTTCCTTACCTAAATAACTAGGATTAAATAATAATAAAATTTCATAAGATATGTTTGGCTGTCTGTCCATGCATTCCAAACATTCACCTAATAGTTACGTTCCTTTATCATGCAAAGAAGAGCCTCTCGCTGTGTACGAGAAGGTTAGGGCTAGAAATATCATGAGGAACAATCAGATGTTCCAGTCCCTTGGCATCGGTGCAATAGCGTTGATGATTAGGAAAACAAATGATGTACAAGAAGGTAGAAGTGATGAGGTTCAAGAAGGTAGTGGAGTTATCAATGATGACCCAGAGTACAATCCTAAGGAGGATGAAGTTCTTGATGGAGAGGAAGTGGATGATGTTGGAGTGAGCAAGACTGTTAAGGTGCAAACTCTGTCTTGCTTGGAGGGCTGGAGTTCTTTTATGCTATGTTATTCCTTGTGCTCACATATTTGTCTTGTGATCTAATGCTTTTTTCCGTGTTGTTTATACGAGGAACTAAAGGAATCTAGGACGAAGAGGCCTGGTGTTAAGAAGACAGTCAGCAAGAAGAAGAAGAGCTCAGAAACATCTGCTGCGCTGCCTCCAGGAAGGGTGATGGCTCCAACTCCAGGACAAAAAAATAGGATCCTGGAACCTGATGAACCTGCCCTTGATAGAGTCACAAGGCAGATAGCAAAGATGGCGACTGCGACGGACCATCAGGAAAGTCTGCTGCGCATGGACTCTGAGACCTCGGTGCAAATGGGTGATGAGTTGCCGCCCATGGATGAAGGAACCACTCTCAGCATGGATGGAAGTGGCACTGTCTGCCTAGATGAAGGAGGAACCATCTGCATTGATTAAGCAGGCACTGTCCACACAGACCTCAGCCCTGTTGCACATTCTATTGACAGGAATGATGTCATCAATGAAGAAGAACAACAGCTTGTGCTTCAATCAGGCAAGTTGACCTTTGCAATGCTATCTTTTACTAGTGCATTTTCCAAATGGAATGATCATGTATGCTTTCGTCGATTCCTGCATTTGTCGATTTCTATTCTAATTAATCAGTTCAATTTCATTTTCAGATGCAATGACTACCAAGACTAGACATAGAAAGGGCTAAGGGCTAGAGAGGATCACCAAGTCGCTTGGTAGCAAGGTGCCTATCCAAATTGCCGAACGGATGAAGCGTCCAGAGAAGCCTCTGCAGTCAGCAAAGCTTGCTTCTGAGTGTGGACTCATTGCAAGAAGCCATCTTCCGGTTCTTCCTCACTTCAAGCTATACAAAGAAAAATGCTATTCTATTGGAGAACTACATTGGGAAAGTTGTTGTAAGCTACTTGTTTCATAGTTAATGTGCTATCTATTTTCTGTTACACCTATGCATGATCACTAATATTGTTCCTACCTTGTTTGCTGTCTTGGTAGGCAAATTTTGAGATGAACACGGACTCGGAGACCATCAAGACCGCGTGCAAAGATATTCAGCGGAAAAGTTCAAAGAACAGACGCCATCAGATCAAGAAGAAGTATTTTGATACCGTAGTCGCAAATAAAGTCAGCATCAAGTCTCCAGTACCTGATCTAACGGATGGTGAATGGCAAGCTGTGGTGGAGATGTGGTCTACCCCAATACACAAGGTTTGTCTCTGCTTTATTTGATGCTTTATGTTCTACACATGATATGCTAGTGCTAGATCATGCTGACATTATGCTTTTTTGTAGGGAACCTGTGTGTCGAACAAGATGAATCGAGAAAAAGTCATGTACAATCAGAGAACTGGTTCCAGGCACTACAGAACACACATTTTTGCCACTGTGAGAACTTTTCTCTAGAGACCTTACCGTTTGATCCTCGTTGGATACAATTTCTGATTCTTGCTGAATAACATTATGATTTTTGTAGAAAAACATTTCAGAAAGAAGAGCGTATGGGTGAGGAGCTGTCTGCGATCGACTTGTTTAAGGCCACCCACAACAGCAAGAAGCACGGGTTTTCGGAGCCAGTCAAGACTGCTATAGTAAGTCACTCCATGCTTTGTCCATGCCCTGTTTGATTCACAGCCAGCTTTGATGTTGTTTGATGCTTTGATGATCTGATGTTGTTTGATTCGGAGCCAGTTCCATGCTTTGATGTTGTTTGATAGTTCCATGCTAGGCTTAATGAAGATATTAGAACAGCTTAATGAAGATAGTTCCTTGCTGTTTGATTCACACACGATGTGTTCCATGCTTTGATGCTGTTTGATAGTTCAACAAAGATATCAGAACTTGCTGTAGCTATTTTTTGCATCTTTTATGACATGATGAAATTTGATCTGAATGTTAGTCGGGAAGCCATCTGAATGTTGCATTTTTTATGACATGATGAAATTTTTAATGAAGCGATCATATTGTTCCAATTGCATGTCTCCAGGTCACTAGTCATCATCTTCTTGTATAGATTTTGTGTGCATGTTTGGTTAATTCAAATAATCCATTTGTGTGATCGTTTGGTTTCTCCACTAATGCCTATCATTTTCCTCCAGATGCTAGCTTGAGATGGAAAAAATGAAGGACGCGCCGGTACCAGAAGGTGAAGAGCCAAAGTCTATTGTTCAAATTGTCGAAGAAGTGTTGTTGAACTCTGTCAAGCAAAGCACATTCCTCACGAATGTTGGGCTCCAGTCATCTAGGAACAACTCCCGTAAAGAAACTGCTGAAGTGTTTGCTCATGTTCGTGACCTTGAGCAGAAGCTGGAGAGGTCCGACCTTCAAGCTGAACTGGTGCAAGAAGAATTGACGGCAATCAAGATGAAGGCGGAAGAATCTGAAGCTGCACGCGACAAGGAACTTGAGCTACTGCGCAAGAAGTCTCAAGAACAGGAAGAGAAGTTAGCCCACTTGATGGCTCTCTTTGGAGCTAAGGTAGTTTGATGGCTGTGTTGTGGTTGAGCTAAGGTAGTTTGATGGCCCTCTTTGTCTTTGAGCTAAGGTTGTTGCATTTTGAACCTGTGAACCGAGCTGAGCTGAGAGTTGTTGCATTTTGTTGCATTTTGCTGTTTAAACTAGAGCACCTGTGAAGTTATGTGGATCATTTTGTGGATAATTTTGTTTATTTTCTGTGACACTACTAGAAAAAGGGCTAGAGATGGGATTGACACTAATGGCGCACCAGAAAGTTGGTGCGCCATTAGTATATACTAATGGCGCACCACCTTCTGATGCGCCATTAGAGTTGAAACTACTAATGGCGCACCATGCAAAGGGTGCGCCATTAGTATCAAAATTTTTTTTGAACTAGTGCGCCTGTCCAAACATACTAATGGCGCACCCGGCAGTGGGTGCGCCATTAGTATAGAATTTTGTTTTTGAACTAGTGCGCCTGTCCAAATATACTAATGGCGCATCCCGGCGAAGTGCGCCATTAGTAGTTGTAACTACTAATGGCGCAGCATGCAAGTGGTGCGCCATTAGTATCAAATTTTTTTTTTGAACTAGTGCGCCTGTCCAAACATACTAATGGCGCATCCAGATGAAGTGCGCCATTAGTAGTTGTAACTACTAATGGCGCACCGCGCCAAGGGTGCGCCATTAGTATTTTTTTTATTTTTGCAAATCTACTAATGGCGCACCGCCAGGAGGTGCGCCATTAGTTACCTGGATTACTAATGGCGCATTTAGTGCTGGTGCGCCATTAGTAAGTGGGCAGCAACAAGATATTTTGGACAGCCTCTCCTACCCACACTCACTTTCTCCCCACTTCATTCTCTCCACCTCCTCCTTGTCTCGGGTGCCTCCTCTTTTTCACCTCATTTCCACCATAGATTCATTCAAATTAAGTGGTTAAATTTCCTTGTTTTAATAGGTTAGTAAGGGGGGAAGCTATATTTATGTTGTTCTCCCTACAACAATGTGCACATGCACTTACGGCCTAGCTAGATCTATGTATGTCCGTGGTGTTGCATATGTGTTTGTGTTTGGAGGTGTACCGGTATTTGAAATGCGATAGTTGCCAATATTTTGTCGGAATGTTGATTCATTTCCGTTTCGGCGAGAATTTTGGCATTAAGCATTCTTTTTGGTCCTATTTTTAGGGAAAGTCATGCCAAATTTTTGTTTGGTTCTAAAATATCGTTTTGCTCTACCCCGCAGGCGACCATGGTCCGCACGATGACCGAAGGCATCATGAATAGGTTTTTGAGGTCCGCGAAGGCCGAGATGCTTCAAAAGAACGAGACGGAGATAAGATGTCCGTGTCGAAGATGCAAGCTGAAGAGCCTTATTGCGGAACCGGATTCCGGGCAGGTGCGGGACCACCTGCTCTTGCGTGGTTTCATGGATGGCTATCGGTGGCAAGGTGATGAAGATGACTACGAAGTCGTCCATGGGGGCCGGGCAAGAAATGAGGAAGGGCAGCAAGACAACCACCGCGGCTCGGGCGGGCGAGAAGATGAAGAATCCCCATGAGATGATCACGATGGTGATGTTGTACACAGTCATCATGTAGAAGATGCAGGACATGATGATGAGGAAGATGCCGGAGCAGGCGACGGGCATGATCATGAAGATGATGATGCCGGCGGAGCAGACGACGCTGGACCATCGATGGGCTGGGTGCAGGACCCTCATATTCAAGAGCTGCTTCTCAAGCAGACGGATAACGCCAGAGCTGCCGCCCGAGAGAAAGCCAAGATGGATCAACTTGAGTTAGACGCGGTTACTCCATTGTATGAAGGATGCAGGCCCGAGGATACCCGCCTTAAAGTAACGCTCATGGCTCTGGAGATGAAGGTAAAACACAAAATGACCGACGCATGCTTCGACGAGAACATGTCATTCTGGCACGAACGTCTTCCCAAGGGGAACAAGTGCCCGACCAGTTTGGAGGAGGCGAAGAAAATCGTGTGTCCTCTCGATTTACCGCACGTGAAATACCATGTGTGCATGAACAATTGTATCATTTATCGGGACGAGCACGCGGAGTCTACCATATGTCCGGTGTGCGGCGTCACTCGATACAAGAAGAGGAAGAAAGCTCCTCGAAAAGTGGTGTGGTACTTTCCGATCACTCCTCGTCTGCAGCGCTATTTCGCGGACCCTAAGGTAGCAAAGCTCCTGCGTTGGCACGCGGATAGGGAGGAGAAGAAGCGAGAAGATGACGCAAATGATCCGGAGATAGATAAAAAAGACAAGATGCTGAGTCACCCTAAGGATGCGAGCCAGTGGCAAGCGTTGAACTTCGAAGACTCGAAATTTGGGAACGATCCAAGGAACATCGTGCTGGGCGCGAGCACTGATGGAGTCAATCCGTTTGGCAGCCAGAGAAGCACACATAGCACCTGGCCTATGTTTGTGTGGATGTACAACCTTCCCCCCTGGTTGTGCATGAAGAGGAAGTACATTCACATGAGTATGCTAATTAAAGGGCCGAAACAACCAGGGAACGACATCAATCTGTATCTGGGGCTGCTGAAAGAGGAGCTTGACACACTGTGGAAAACGCCAGCCAATACGTGGGACGCCACAGAGAAAGAATATTTCCCTATGGGAGCCGCACTGCTCACGACGGTGCACGACTATCTCGGTTACGGATATCTCGCGGGGCAGGTAGTCCACGGATTTTCTGGATGCGTAAGGTGCATGGATGACACAACGTATCGCCAGCTAGATAGAGATCCCGGGTCTTCGAAAACCGTGTTCATGGGACATCGAAGGTGGCTTCGCGACGATGACCCGTGGAGGAAACGCAAGGATCTGTTCGATGGTGAAACCGAACCCCGAAAACGCCCGTGTATGAGGAGCGGCGAGGAAATAGACAAGCTGTTGAAAAATTGGAAAGACTGCCCACTGCCGGGAAAGAAGCAAAAGGCGCCAGAGCCGGGAAAGAAGCGAAAGGCGCCAGAGCCGC
>LR880972.1:184991063-185001645 GCA_904067115.1 Aegilops sharonensis | reverse complement strand
TTACGGATATCTCGCGGGGCAGGTAGTCCACGGATTTTCTGGATGCGTAAGGTGCATGGATGACACAACGTATCGCCAGCTAGATAGAGATCCCGGGTCTTCGAAAACCGTGTTCATGGGACATCGAAGGTGGCTTCGCGACGATGACCCGTGGAGGAAACGCAAGGATCTGTTCGATGGTGAAACCGAACCCCGAAAACGCCCGTGTATGAGGAGCGGCGAGGAAATAGACAAGCTGTTGAAAAATTGGAAAGACTGCCCACTGCCGGGAAAGAAGCAAAAGGCGCCAGAGCCGGGAAAGAAGCGAAAGGCGCCAGAGCCGCTGCTGAAGGTATGGAAAACGAGGTCTGTTTTCTGGGAGTTGCCGTACTGGAAGATCCACCGTGTGCCTCACAGCCTTGATGTCATGCATATCACGAAGAACGTGTGCGAGAGTCTGCTTGGTACCCTGCTCAACATGCCAGAGAGGACCAAAGATGGGCCGAAAGCAAGGGCAGACTTGCAATCAATGGGCATCAGGCAGGAGCTTCACGCTAATGATGATGATGATGATGATGATGATGATGATGATGATGAGGCGAAGCAGGACACAGAAAGTCGTCGCAAAGGCAAAAAGGCCAAGAAGACCGGAAATGACTACCCTCCCGCGTGCTTCACTCTAAGTCAGGAGGAGATCGAGCAGTTTTCACCTGCCTCCTAGGAGTAAAACTTCCTTACGGTTACGCGGGGAAGATAAGCAGATACCTAGACCCAGCGAAGCAGAAGTTCAGCGGGATGAAGTCTCACGACTGTCACGTGCTGATGACGCAGATACTTCCAGTTGCAATCCGTGGGATCATGGACACGCACATCCGTGAAACGCTATTTGGCCTATGCAACTTCTTCGACGTCATCTCTCGGAAGTCGATTGGCGTGAGGCAACTCAGAAGGCTACAGGAAGAGATCGTGGTGATACTATGCGAGCTTGAGATGTACTTCCCGCCCGCATTCTTCGACGTTATGGTGCATCTGCTGGTCCATGTAGTCCAGGATATCATCCAACTCGGGCCGACGTTCCTGCACAGCATGATGCCGTTCGAAAGGATGAATGGTGTCATCAAAGGATACGTTCGCAACATGTCACGTCCAGAAGGAAGCATAGCCAGGGGCTTTCTGACCGAAGAGTGCATATCCTATTGCACAAATTATCTAGGCATCGAGAACCCCGTTGGTCTGCCCGTCAACAGGCACCTCGGCAGGCTCGCTGGATGGGGTTACCATGAGGGTCGCCGCGAAATGCATGTCGACTTTGATGGTCGACTCGCCGACTTTGAAAGAGCAAACCTAGTCGCGCTACAACAAATAGACGTGGTCGATCCTTGGGTGGTACAGCACAAAACCTTTATTAATAAGACGTACAATGACCGAGGCCAACAGAGGGCGGACGGAGATATACTCAAAGAGCACAACTCATGTTTCACGCGTTGGTTCAAGCAGAAGCTTCTGTCGTACCCTTTACATGAGGATTCTTCCGCGGAAGAACAACTCATATTCGTCTTGTCACAGGGCGCCGAGCACAACCTGATGACCTATGAGGCGTACGATATCAACGGCTACACATTCTACACCGAGGCCAAGGACATGAAGAGCGATGGTTATCAAAACTCCGGGGTAACGATGGAATCCTACACCGGTAACGACAAGGACAGATACTACGGAAGGATCGAGGNTACACCGAGGCCAAGGACATGAAGAGCGATGGTTATCAAAACTCCGGGGTAACGATGGAATCCTACACCGGTAACGACAAGGACAGATACTACGGAAGGATCGAGGAGATCTGGGAGCTGAGCTACGCTGGAGAGAAGGTCCCGATGTTCCGTGTCAGATGGGCCAAGAACGTCATAAAAGAAGACCGGTATTTCACCACCATGGTTATACCCGAAGCCAAATCCAAGACCGCGGGCGCAAACGTCACCGCGAAAAATGAGCCATGGGTACTGGCTTCCCAAGTGGACCAATGCTTCTTCATTACCGACCCGCCAAAGCCCAGTCGTGTTGTCGTGAGGAGAGGCAAAAGGAAGATCATCGGAATGGATGGAGTAGCCAATGAGCAAGACTTCGACAAGCACGGCGACCCGAGGATCGAACATGACGATGATGAAGTAGCAGCATACACCACAAGAAGAAGCAGGACCACCCTACCTAAAGGACGTCTGTTCCATAGAAGAACTCCATTTGCGAAAAAGAAGGGCAAGAAGATTGTGAAGAGATAGCTAGCTAAGATCGATTGTATTTAAATCGTAGACTTCATTTCTCGATTGTATATTTTCATGGGCACTTTTTGAACTATCATGAATATTTTTTAATTTCATGGACACTCGATCTCGATCCCCCTCCATCTCGATTGCTATCCCACCTCGCCAGACCCGGTCCACCGTCCGCCGCCGCCGACCGCCCGCACCCTCGATTCCCCTACTCAACCGCCGCCGCCGACCCCCCGCACCCCTCCCCTACTCAACCGCCGCCGCCGACCCCCCGCACCCCCCGCATCCTCCCCCGCTCCACCGGCATGCATTACTGTTTGATGATATTTNGCCGCCGCCGACCCCCCGCACCCCTCCCCTACTCAACCGCCGCCGCCGACCCCCCGCACCCCCCGCATCCTCCCCCGCTCCACCGGCATGCATTACTGTTTGATGATATTTTTTAAAAAATTATTACTGTCTTATAAAAAAAATATTACTGTTATGATTTAAACAAGTTTGAACATATTTAAACACAAATAAGTATCAAACAGCATTTTAAATGCATAAAAAAAATAGTGGAGCCTGGAAATTGAACCCAGGACCTCCTGGTGTGAGAACTAGCTGCTGACCAGTCGAACTAGTAGAGAAGACTTGATGTGTATCAGGTCTGGTGGTAGATAACCTGTTGGCTCGGGCAGAAGTAAAAAAAATACTAATGGCGCACCTGGGTGAGGTGCGCCATTAGCATGTATGTACTTATGGCGCACCGAGGGGTGGTGCGCCATTAGTATTGTGTCGCCCCTACTTCGTATCGATCCCCTCTCTCTCCCTCGCCCTCGCCCGCGATCCCCTTCCCCTCTCCTCTCCCGACGCCGCCGCCCCGCCGCCCTCGACGCCGCCCCGACACCAGCGCCGCCCCGTCCACACCACACCACCGACGCCTCCCTCTCCCCATCCTCCCCTTCCTCCCCTCCGACCCCACCCCACTCTCGCCGGAGCAGCGCCGCAGGGCCGACACCAACCTCGCCCTCGCCCGCGCGCACCGCAACCTCCGCCTTGCCAAGTCCAGAGCTGCTCGTGGAGGAGACGTGGCTGGAGGCGATCTCCGGGGAGGTGCCCGTCTACCCGCCGCCCTCGAGCGCCAGTTCGTCGCCCTCGAGCGCCTGCACGCCAAGGTCCCCGTCTACTCGCCGCCCCACCTCGTCTTCCACGCGCTCCACTATGCTGTTAGGGTTAAGATTTTTTAGTCCCCGCCCCCGACTCTGCTGCTGAAATTACCGTTGAAATCGAGGTAAAATCACTGTTGAACTGGGTGTAAAATCACTACTATTGAAATTCAAATTTAAACTTGAAAATGAAAATTGAATTGGAGAATTAAATCACTGTTTTTTAGTCCCCATTTCTGAACCTATGCTAACCTTGCAAGCAGCATAACAGGCAATGTACTCCAAAATACTATAAGAACTGGAGTAAAAGATGACTGCATCTCACAGAATATAAGAAATGGGGACTCTTGGCTAAGTATGGCAATGCCACAGAGTATAAGAAGTACTCCTGCATCTTACACAATGATAGGTCTAATTTATGCTACTCAACGAAAGAAGAAGAAAAATGCACTGGACATACACTGAAGAAAAATGCACTGTATCATCGGGTAATTGTCCATGGTTTATACCTGAAAATAAGTTTATCTCACGGCATGAATGTAAGTATCTGTTCCGCATTCATGGGCTATCTACCCAAGGTAAACCTAGAAAATGAGTTATATCCAGGACAAGCCACTGTCAATTAACACTATATACACTGCCAACTGTATTTAGTTAACATTACACTGCCACTACTATTCAGCACAAACGTTTGATCATCTCACTCTACTTACTGTCAATTGACACTGTATAACTGTCAGCTCCATTCACTAGCAGCAGCCAGCACTTCTGAATCTAATCTTTCTTGGGCAAGCTCGGCTACTTGTTGTTAGTCATTCACTAAAAGATCCTCAACAGACTGCATGCATCTAGTATTAAATTTCTTGGACGGATCATCTCTTTTAGCAAAGGACTGTAATAATTAACTAACTGAAAATTTGACATTCTGGACTATGCTTGGCTCTGGTTTTGTGAAATCTCATCTCTTTTCTAGTGCCATGACTAGTCATGAATTTTATTTTACTTTCCCCACTTTATAACATTCAGAAATTGTTTACTAGCTCAAGCTTCTCCTTTGCACTTTATCACTTCAATCTGCTGCTACCTCAAGCTTCTCGTTTACACTTGTGCCAAGTAGCATTTTTCCTTGTATAATTATATGGTGGTTGACTGAGCTGCTACTTTTTCCTTGTAGAAGATCGCAGGTCGAGTGGGAGGGATCCAATTGCGACGACACCGAATCACCAGCAAGGCAGCTGCCTAGAATAATAGGTTGACTCACCTATATATACTACTATCTTGCATCTCTCTCTTGTTTCTTCTTCTACTACAATACAAAGAGAGTCATTTCAGTTACTTGTCTTAGTGTGTGGTGTGGCTGTTTATTGTTCAACACCAGCAGCTAGCTATATTTAGGTCCAGTAGAAACGACATGGCTCTCCAATTTTTAAGTAATCTTGCATATGTTAGNATCACTGTTTTTTAGTCCCCATTTCTGAACCTATGCTAACCTTGCAAGCAGCATAACAGGCAATGTACTCCAAAATACTATAAGAACTGGAGTAAAAGATGACTGCATCTCACAGAATATAAGAAATGGGGACTCTTGGCTAAGTATGGCAATGCCACAGAGTATAAGAAGTACTCCTGCATCTTACACAATGATAGGTCTAATTTATGCTACTCAACGAAAGAAGAAGAAAAATGCACTGGACATACACTGAAGAAAAATGCACTGTATCATCGGGTAATTGTCCATGGTTTATACCTGAAAATAAGTTTATCTCACGGCATGAATGTAAGTATCTGTTCCGCATTCATGGGCTATCTACCCAAGGTAAACCTCGAAAATGAGTTCTATCCAGGACAAGCCACTGTCAATTAACACTATATACACTGTCAACTGTATTTAGTTAACATTACACTGCCACTACTATTCAGCACAAACGTTTGATCATCTAACTCTACTTACTGTCAATTGACACTGTATAACTGTCAGCTCCATTCACTAGCAGCAGCCAGCACTTCTGAATCTAATCTTTCTTGGGCAAGCTCGGCTACTTGTTGTTAGTCATTCACTAAAAGATCCTCAACAGACTGCATGCATCTAGTATTAAATTTCTTGGACGGATCATCTCTTTTAGCAAAGGACTGTAATAATTAACTAACTGAAAATTTGACATTCTGGACTATGCTTGGCTCTGGTTTTGTGAAATCTCATCTCTTTTCTAGTGCCATGACTAGTCATGAATTTTATTTTACTTTCCCCACTTTATAACATTCAGAAATTGTTTACTAGCTCAAGCTTCTCCTTTGCACTTTATCACTTCAATCTGCTGCTACCTCAAGCTTCTCGTTTACACTTGTGCCAAGTAGCATTTTTTCCTTGTATAATTATATGGTGGTTGACTGAGCTGCTACTTTTTCCTTGTAGAAGATCGCAGGTCGAGTGGGAGGGATCCAGTTGCGACGACACCGAATCACTAGCAAGGCAGCTGCCTAGAATAATAGGTTGACTCACCTATATATACTACTATCTTGCATCTCTCTCTTGTTTCTTCTTCTACTACAATACAAAGAGAGTCATTTCAGTTACTTGTCTTAGTGTGTGGTGTGGCTGTTTATTGTTCAACACCAGCAGCTAGCTATATTTAGGTCCAGTAGAAACGACATGGCTCTCCAATTTTTAAGTAATCTTGCATATGTTAGAAACTACATATATGGTCTCCGGTTTTCTTACCTCTACTCTAAAACACCAACGCATCAACAAAAGAAGATGGTATTTTTGTTACGCTTTCAGTTCGTGTCAGCAGGGACATATAATGTTTTACAATCTTTCTGGTTATATTGGAGTTAGGTTTTTTGAATATGAGTAGCAGTGACTTGGATATACCTTGTGGAGTTGTAACAGTTCCTCTTGGTGCTTAGGTGCATTTTCTTTGTGTAACTTGGTTTAAAAATGTGATTTGGTCTTTTGTGGCATTTGGATGCCTAAATCCCATTTTATTAATCATATTGCTTAGAAACTTTTGGTTATCTCCTCTCAGTGATGAAATAATTTATATGTACTGCACTTTTTTCATAATTAGGTAATAACGTTGGTTACAGTTTTGGTAGTTCAAACGGAATGTATCTCATTTTGTAGACAGATTATTTTCTGGAATATCATATATTCAAATTTTTAATGAATGATGGCTTCTACCTGAATTGGTAGACTCTGTGGTGTTAGTTTGTTCTAAATACAGTGAGATAATTTTAACAACTATAGAACATGTTGAGATTAGCAACTTTTTTGTGACATCAACCAACAGTCCTGTCACTGGGTTATCCTATTTTATATTTTTAATTACTAACTTAAGTTTGAGTAAACAGTGGCAGTGAAGTCCTCATAATAATCAGGAGGATGTTAACTTTCTGATGTCCCCGGAAGTTAACTAAGATTGTGGTGCTAGTAGAGGCACATTGTGGCCTTTTCATCCATATGAAAGTAGAGGCACATTGTGGTGCTAGTTTGCTGGGTTTTGTCTCCGACCATCGTGTCGTGATGATTTTGCAGGTACCCCGAGAGGCCCTTGAGTTTGCCGGAATGTCGATTAACTTCCGTTCCGGCAAATTCGGGTACTCCATATGTCCTATTTTCAGCAAAGGTCATGCNTGTGGCTGTTTATTGTTCAACACCAGCAGCTAGCTATATTTAGGTCCAGTAGAAACGACATGGCTCTCCAATTTTTAAGTAATCTTGCATATGTTAGAAACTACATATATGGTCTCCGGTTTTCTTACCTCTACTCTAAAACACCAACGCATCAACAAAAGAAGATGGTATTTTTGTTACGCTTTCAGTTCGTGTCAGCAGGGAGATATAATGTTTTACAATCTTTCTGGTTATATTGGAGTTAGGTTTTTTGAATATGAGTAGCAGTGACTTGGATATACCTTATGGAGTTGTAACAGTTCCTCTTGGTGCTTAGGTGCATTTTCTTTGTGTAACTTGGTTTAAAAATGTGATTTGGTCTTTTGTGGCATTTGGATGCCTAAATCCCATTTTCTTAATCATATTGCTTGGAAACTTTTGGTTATCTCCTCTCAGTGATGAAATAATTTATATGTACTGCACTTTTTTCATAATTAGGTAATAACGTTGGTTACAGTTTTGGTAGTTCAAACGGAATGTATCTCATTTTGTAGACAGATTATTTTCTGGAATATCATATATTCAAATTTGTAATGAATGATGGCTTCTACCTGAATTGGTAGACTCTGTGGTGTTAGTTTGTTCTAAATACAGTAAGATAATTTTAACAACTGTAGAACATGTTGAGATTAGCAACTTTTTTGTGACATCAACCAACAGTCCTGTCACTGGGTTATCCTATTTTATATTTTTAATTACTAACTTAAGTTTGAGTAAACAGTGGCAGTGAAGTCCTCATAATAATCAGGCGGATGTTAACTTTCTGATGTCCCCAGAAGTTAACTAAGATTGTGGTGCTAGTAGAGGCACATTGTGGCCTTTTCATCCATATGAAAGTAGAGGCACATTGTGGTGCTAGTTTGCTGGGTTTTGTCTCCGACCATCGTGTCGTGATGATTTTGCAGGTACCCCGAGAGGCCCTTGAGTTTGCCGGAATGTCGATTAACTTCCGTTCCGGCAAATTCGGGTACTCCATATGTCCTATTTTCAGCAAAGGTCATGCTGAAATTTTCCGTGAATTTTAGCATGACTTTGCTAAAAATAGGACATATGGGGTACTTGTGACTAATGCATGGGCCGGGGTATCTTAGTAGTTAATTAAGTAGGATCAAGTGCCCCGGCGTACTTGTGACTAATTCATGGCTTTTAGGGTGCCTCGGTGTCGATAAAAACCGAAATGATGAAAGGTTAGGCTTTTAGGGTGCCTCGGCGTCGAAAAACCCTCAACGATAAAAGCTTAGATTTTAGGAAGCCTCGGTGTCGACAAACCCTAAATGATGAGACCATGATCTTGTTCCTTGACAATAACCAACTTTTTGACCAAACTTTGTTTCTATTTAGAGAGAAACATGGCCCACAACGATGAGGCCGGGGGTTCGGGCGGCAAGGCATTCTGGGAGCTGTCCCAGGAGATGGAGGAACAACCTCACTTGTATAAGGACGCCGCCTTCCCCACCGATCCTGAGACCACTGATGGTACCGCCGAGGATGACCCCACTGATGCCACCACTGATGGTGCCACTGAGGATGCAACCACTGATGATGGCGGCGCACGCACAGATGGCAGCCAACAGAAGAGGCAACGGAAGGACCGGCGCCCGACCGTGCTCCGCACCCTCAAGGAGGAAGTTACTGAAGTGGACTCCGACGGGAATCCAACGGCGCCCGAACGAATAGTCAAGGGGTACTCGCTTCAGCTCGGGTGCATTCTCCGGAGCACCGTCTCGATCAACACCGAGAACCTGAGGCATCCTGACCGAGGGAATTTGCGCAACCTCCTGTTCACGAAGCTGCACGAACGATACAAGTTCCCCGCTGCTTTTGAAAACACAAGCCTCAAAGGGAATAAAGTGAACAATGCTGCCCTCACGAAGATGAGCAAGGCCCTGTCTACTTGGAAAAGCAATGTGAAGAGAATGATCGAGAAAGGTGAGAGTTATGAGAAGATCAAGGAGAAAAATCCTTCGATCACCGAAGATGACTACAACGACTTCAAGATCAATTGCTCGAGCATCGCAAACTCCGAATCAAGTCATTGGGGGAAAGAAATGCGGGAGATGAACTTAGGGGAACACACACTCGGTCCCGGCGGTTACAGAGTGGCGGAGCTTATATGGGACAAGGAGGACGCGGAGCGTGCCGAGCAAGGCCTACCGCCCCTCTTCGATAAATACAGTGACAAGCAGACCAGGAACTTTGTCAGGGCCCGGTACAAGAAGGACCCGAAAACAAAGGAGCTTACCACGGATCCGAAGACCAGGGCGCTTGAGGTTGTTCTGGTAAGGAATACCACCCCCGGGGTAATTAGCTCCATATGGTTGCATTCTAATTAATGAAGCCAAATTTCTAAATGGTTCACNCGAGCAAGGCCTACCGCCCCTCTTCGATAAATACAGTGACAAGCAGACCAGGAACTTTGTCAGGGCCCGGTACAAGAAGGACCCGAAAACAAAGGAGCTTACCACGGATCCGAAGACCAGGGCGCTTGAGGTTGTTCTGGTAAGGAATACCACCCCCGGGGTAATTAGCTCCATATGGTTGCATTCTAATTAATGAAGCCAAATTTCTAAATGGTTCACATTCCTTCCGCAGGCGACTGAAAGCAGTAGCGCGGGGTCGACTAAGAGCAACCCTTGGGACACCACTCTCAATAGGGCGTTGAATGTAATGAAGAACAAGGATAAGCTCAGTAAGCCGACGTCAGCTGGTCGTGTGTCCGGCAAAGGCTTGTCCACAAAATGGGGGTCATACTATACCGCTGGTGTGCGGAAGGAGAAAAAGACCAGCTCGGAAAGCCAGGCGCGCGAGGTTCAAGAACTCAAGGCACAGGTGGCGCGGATTCCGGAGATTGTCCAAGAGCAAGTGCAACAACAACTCGGAGCGACGATCACCGCCATTGTGCCTACCTTGATCCAGGGGTTGAGTGCGTGGATTGCGGGCGGCCAACAGGGGCCGCCCCCGATTCCTAGCTTCACGGCCAGCAACTCGCAGAATGCGATGGCGGGGCCATTGGTGTCTCCGGCGGAGGCGGCATTGGTGTCTCCGACACCGGCACGGGAGCTTAATGCACCCGGGTGTACGCCGGCCGGCCCCTCTGCAGCAAGCGGCCCCTCCGTCAACTGCACGCCCGCCGTTGGCGGTGCCTCGACATTGGCCGAGCTCGACGCCATCATCACGGTAACTAATTAAGCCTCTCTCGGTCGAGGACTTCATCTCCTTGACTTTGACTGGGCATCCCTGACGCCCTACATGTTTTCGCAGGGCGCCGCCGACGTTCCGTGCACTCTCCTGCACTTCGTGAACAACGAGTTGGTCGATGTCGCCAAGGGAAAAATCGTTCAACCGGGCAACCCCTTGTTCCACGGTACCCAGATGCCACCCAACTTGTTTAGGGTTCAACTGGTTCGGGTGCTGCCAGGCTGCGACGAGTTGTTACCTCCGATTCAACCCGTCGGGGCCGACGATGATGACGTGATGACCCTCAGCGCCTGCCTGAGCTGGCCCCTGCTTTGGCC
>LR880972.1:184960432-184985899 GCA_904067115.1 Aegilops sharonensis | reverse complement strand
ACAAAGGGTACACCACTAGGGCCGAGGCCGAATCTAGATACGCCCGCTATCTAGCGGGAGAGGGGAGGGAGCGTTGGAGGAACCGGATGAAGACGAGTTTCATCGTGATGATGCTCATCGTGATGACCGCAGCTCTCTTCTATGTGATGGTAGTTTAGATGATCGATATCGACTTGTAATGTGAAGACAAACTCGCTACTCGCGGTCTCGAGACTTGTAGTATAATGTTCTATCTTTGTTCGGTCTTTTCAATTCGGAGACTAATATGATGAATTGTATTCGGAGACTAATATGATGAATTGTATTCAAAGACTAATCTTCTATTGTATTCGATGAATCTGTTGTTGATGTGTGCTGTCTATATTTTGTCAAATTATACATTTTGTAACCTGTGCAAAAAATAGAAAATAAAAAATAAAAAAAACCTAATATTCATACTAATGGCGCATCACATGACAGTGCGCCATTAGTATGACAAAGCATACTAATGGCGCATCACTGGTCAGTGCGCCATTAGTATGCCGCGGTTACTAATGGCGCATCTCGTGGTCATGCGCCATTAGTATGCCAAAGCACCTGGGTATACATGGCCCCTGGGAGGCATACTAATGGCGCACCATAGCCTATACTAATGGCGCACCAGTGGTGCGCCATTAGTATACCAGATACTAATGGCGCACCATTGGTGCGCCATTAGTAAAAATTACTAATGGCGTGCTAGTAATGGCGCACCAGTGATGCGCCATTAATGGCCAAATTAGGTGCGCCATTAGTAGCGGTTTTTCTAGTAGTGTGAAGTTATGTGGATCACTTGTGCACCTGGGCCTTTCTGTTTATAGTTATGCAAAATGAGAACTTGGGCTCTAAAAAGGCCAAGGCCCAAACAAGAATTAGACTAAAAAGGCTTGGGCCTAAAAAATGAAATGACTGTAAGAAAAAATTTATAAAAGGCTACATAGCTGAAAATAAAAAGGCCAAGGCCCAAGTTCTCACTAGACCAAAAGGGTTGTGGCCCAAAAAAATAGTGGACTATAAAAAAATCATCAGAAAAAGGCTCCATTCCCAGAAAATAAAAGGCCAAATTATTGGGCCAGGCCCATACACATAAGCAAAATAAAGAGAAAAAAACTTAAACGGGCCGAATTATTGGGCTTAGCCCATGTAGACGGCTGAAATGGACCGGGCTGATTCTATTTTACGACCTTTTCATTTGGTCGTAATTCTGCCTCGTCAGCTTGCCACGATGGATCTGATGTGGTGTGGTCGGATTCCTAGTGACCAAAACAATTGGTCATAAAATCTACGACCTTTTTTTAGTCATAAACTTCTACGACCATTCCAGAAGAAAGGTCGCTATAGTCAGTTAATGACGGCCAGCTTTTGACCTTATGTTTTTGGTCACAAAAAGGTCACAAATTGAAAACAATGACCATTTAGTGACCAATAGTGGTGGTCACAAGTTGACATATTTCTTGTAGTGATTGACGGTGTCCTAGACTAGGGGGTACTACCACGTCATCTCCCGATCTGTTGGATTGGGCCGAGGACCCCCATGGCCGTATACTCATGGGCCAGTCCGGACAGCTGCCGCATACAAGGAAAATTCCACAAGACTTGACGATCAAGACAAGGACTCCTCCCCCACCGGCGTATTCGGCTAGGACTCTTGTTATCCTAGGCCTCTGATGCATTATATAAACCGAGGCCAGGCTAGTCGATAGATCACAATTACAATCATACCATAGGCTAGCTTCTAGGGTTTAGCCTCTACGATCTCGTGGTAGATCAACTCTTGTAATACTCATATTCATCAAGATCAATCAAGCAGGAAGTAGGGTATTACCTCCATAGAGAGGGCCCGAACCTGGGTAAACATTGTGTCCCTTGCCTCCTGTTACCATCCGCCTTAGACGCACAGTTCGGGACCCCCTACCCGAGATCCGCCGGTTTTGACACCGACACTGGTGCTTTCATTGAGAGTTCCGATGTGTGTTCGGCAAAAGGTCGTTGGCTCGCCTGCAGATCCACTACGAATTCGGCATCTTCATCCCCAGCTCGACTGGTCACCTTGGTTCGACCAACGACTACGCCCTTCCCCCGATCGTCATGTTCGGATGAGGGCCTTCATCAACATCAACTCCGATCTCTATCAAGATCATGGAGGAATCATCCAGGGAGCCCGGGGGCTCAACGCCAACATTGCCCTCGAGCGACCGTGCTGTTTTTTTTGGACAGGAACTTGTGTCCGCCGCCGCCGCCTCCTCAAGTGTCGTTTTAACGATTGCGACAGTGGAATTGTGAGGAATTGAGTCTACAACAACCCTGGAAAATTTTGTTGAGTTCCGATGGAGGAATCTCTCGCAATCCGCGATATACCGGAGCCCTGTTAAATCTGGAAGAGAATCTGGATGAGTTTAGGGCGTGGTGCCCAGCTTCTACCTCGGATGTCATTTGGAAGATATCCAGCCATCGATCGGCTGCGGAATTCCTATATCTACCATCCCTCAAAATTTCAACTCGATCCGACCGTCCAAACTCCGGGAACCTTCCGATTAGTGCATCACTTTTCGGATCTGTTTTCTGCGTGAAAACGAATCCGACCTGAGTTCGTCTTTTTTCTGAACGGGATTTCGGACATCCTTTTTTAAGGAAGTTTTGTATGGGGTATTGTGTTTTGTTCCCGAACACATCCCGCCAACTTTAAAATCCTTTGAACATGATCTTCAACATCATGCTGGTGTCAAACCAGTCCGGCAATATTGCTCCAAGGCTGCCGACCTGCGCTAGACACGTCGTCGCTTTGTTGAGCCGAGCTCAACTTCTTCGGATCATCGTCTCGGCAAGCCGAACAAGAGTTTGGCATCGTGAAGGATAAATCATCACCAACATCGCCGCCCCACGGATTACGCGGAGCGGGCACACCAGCATCGCCGCACGGTCGCTTCATCAAGACGACATTCACCACGTCACGACCTGCATCGGCAGGGCCGCACTATTGCTCCTTCGAGCCGGTGTCCATCACGCCGACCTACTTTGACTCATCGACTGACATCGAGGCTTCGACATCTCGGCTGGACCGGGGGCTTCGCCATCTCTTCATCAACCTATACTCTAGAGACTTCGGCGTCACTAGCCGACGAGCTCCTTCACGTTAGCTGGACCGAGGGCTTTGCCTTGGTGAGCCAACCTTTGCCAGCATTGCCATGCCGTCGCTTTATCGCCCGTCAGGCAATGGGTGCGCGGATCGAGTCCCAATTTTGGGAATCACCTTTCTTCGGATTGCTACAATAAATAAACCAGGTGCTATTAATCCTAGTATTTTTTGCTTGTTTGGGTTCATTTTTCCCAAATAAATTATTACTCTGGCTTGTCCATCATATGTACGCAGGTCTATCAAATGGTGGCCGCATTAACGACGATCGCATGGTGGTTCGGTCAGTTTCCGTACATAGTCTGGCGAACGCCGCATACGGAACTCGAACCGACCTGTGTATTCAGGCTTTGCCACATCACGCTAACGCCCTGCATCGACATTGACTTCGGCGCCAGGCCATATTCCATTTATTACTCACTTTGCATAAATTATTTATTATGTAACATTTTTTTATTATTGCTATTATCCCCGGTCTGCACTATTTTTTGTGCACAGGAAAATGATCCAGCCGGACTATATCCTTTGGCGTCACCTCGGCTGGACGGGGGGCTTCGTCAACACTTCATTACCCCATGCCGGGGACTTCGGCATCACTCTGCCGGCAGCATTGACCGTGCTATGTCACCACTTCGGAGTGCCGAGCTCTTTGCTCCGCCACCTCGGGACCGGCATCAAGCTCGGACTGCGTCATCAATACCGAACACAGTAACCAGCTAAGTTGCCTTCATGCTCAAAGTTTTAAAGTTTTAATTTATGTTTGGTTCGACCAAGCATTATAATTTTTTTTGAAAAAAGTTGCTTGTAAATTTTTTTCCTTGTCCAAACTTTGTTTGCGACGCACAAATTCAAATACCCCGTTTACTTGGGGGCTCCCTTGCTGGAGCTTTTCCTCTTGCATATGATTATACTTGTACGGCTTCATTCCTTGTTCGTGTATTACGACACAATATGCACCATATTGACCTAAGTGATTTGCAAGCTGGGTTGCCTTGCTCCTGTGTTTACCCCTACGTTCCCGATTGCTCGGCTAGGGAGTAAAGGGAGCACCTCTGCGATTGTCATGATCGGGTCACCCGAGCCAGACCTCAGACTGGGTGAAGCCGAAAGCTAGCGCTCTTACTGTTTTCAATTATGGTCGGCACACAACGGAACTCAAGAGTACAAAAAATCTATTGCACAAGGCTCATATTAACAATGAGCACCGAAGAAAGGTATCGATGGGGGTACTATTTTCTTCGAAGATGCTTCTTACACTTTATCAGTGATATAGCATAAGTTCCCTGAGCGCGCTTTATCTGTTACAGCCTTATGACCTGATTGCCTGGTTATCGGAAACACCGTCGATATTCTCGACAGGTGGAGTACATAACACTTTTCGGTCCTTGACCGAAGAGGGAGAAGCCGACGGTCGGTTAAGACGCGTTTAAAGTTCGGGTGAATATAGATATGATATAAGTACTTCGGTACATACAATCATTCTTTTACCAAAGTCACTCGGGGGCTCTTAAATTTATGTGAGCAGTTTTATAATAAGTGTTCTTCTTCTTAGTCGTTGCAAAGTGTTTTTTCTATCACTCCTTTTTTCGACGCGAGTGTGCGGTCAATAGCCGGGGCACCTAATTTCTCTCTCAAAGTCGCTAAAGTTTGCTAAACTGGCCTAACGAGAAGCACTCCGCCTTCGGGATAAGAGGTTGAAGCCATAGGGTGACCCGCTTGAAGTCTTGAGATAGGATGTGTGATGTTAAAGCACGACAGAAACACCTTTTTTTTCTAAGACCAATTTTCGATTTGGCACCGAATACTTAATCTAGTTCGGACATTAAACTTTTGAATAAGTTTTTTGGCCTTTCGAGCCTATGCCACTTTTAAACTATTTGTGCGTTTCCAGCATTAGTCTCGCAGTGCAACGCCGGACACCTTTAGGGATTCGGCAAAAACATTCTCGGATATTGCTATATATGCATCGGTTTCGAATTGTGTCTTTGGTCAATAATTGGGTTGCCCTGCTCCTGTGCTTGCCTCCTACGTTCCGCTTTGTTCGGCTAGGTGTGCCAAGGGAGAACCACTGCGATTGTGCTTCCAGATCGCATGGTCAAGCACCTCAGTGGAGAAAGCCGAAAACTGACTGTCACAATAGGCGTAAACTGGTCAGCGATCCGATGACTATGTTAAATGACGGGCCGTTCATAACATTGGCCGAAGTGTTTACGGCTTGACCTCGGCTGTCGCCAAACACTAACCGGGAGCTCATAGCTAGCTTCCCCAGTATAAAGCTCCTATGACTAAAGCGAAAGTTTTAAAGCCCGCATATCTGATTGCCTCGTTTCTGCTAACACAACCGCCTTCGGGCACCGAGACGTCGGCTAAGGGTTGTTTTGTTAGTACGGAAACACCCTGCGTAGTATCTACCAAGGGGTAGAAGCCGACGATGGGCCACTTTCAACTGATAAACGGTCACAATGGAGTCAAAATAAGGATGTAAAGTACTTGGATACATAGAATCATTACACATAATATGTGATTTTACTCTGGATATCGATCCTTAATTCGGCCACCCGTGCCCACATTAAGGCTCGGGGGCTACTGGGCTTCATGCTCATTATTTATAAATATTAAAAGGGGCACATCGATCCCCTGATCTGGTGTTGCTGCCCGACCAGTGTCTCGGGGCCTACTGCATTGCTTATTCAATGCAGAAAATTCAAAGTGCTCAGTGTTCGGCTTGAACGAACTATGCGCATACATGTCTTCGGACAATAATAGGTACCATATGGACCTATCCGGCATCAAGCTAGTATACTGCGGCGACTTCTCACGACCCTCTCTCAGGGGCCCGTTCGCCGATCACTATTATCCCTAATATGTTATACCGCGTTTCTATCCCTACGTATGCTGCCGAGCGAGGAGTTGATCCTCAGGCCGATTTTCGCGCATCGACCTGAGTCTCAGGGGCTACTAGGATCAGCGGTTTCATGTTTTCCTTCAGGTGCATCTCAGGTTTTTGACCGATACACACCTTGAGGGCTACTGGCTATACATCTCGTCAGATATTACCTTGCACAATTCGGAATTAAATTCATAAATATCAGCCCGTGGCCAAGGTGGTGCACCACCTCAGAAGCAGTCCGGCATAAAGCTCAGACACCAAGTGGCTGGCTCCATAGAGGGCATTTCCGGTATTTAGCTTAGCCAAACTCTTTCAACCTTTTTTGAACCGAGGTGATCTATGACATCTCGGATATAATCCGGCGTTGGAGCTCGGATATAGTCCGGTGTTGGAGCTTGGACACAGTCCGGCGTTGGAGCTCGGAACCAGTCCGGCATTGGTGCTCAACTGCAAAGGATACCTCGAATGCAGTCCGGCGTTGGAAGCTCGGACGCAAGAGGACACTGCCTCCCGGGAACAACTTCAAACCCGAGGCATGGCATAAAAATAAAAAGGCATTGATAAAGGCCGGAAACTTAAAGGGGCTCCTCGGATACCCAACGTGTAAACTCTTCGGATGCACTTCGGCGATCCTTAAGATCGAAGATGAGAAGATTTGTTGAACCAGTTTTCAAGACCGACGACCGAAGATGAAGAACAGTTCGGAAGAATCGAGGAGCGTTCCTAACTTGAAGACCGGTTCAGGGGGCTACTGACAGTGTCGTGGACTAGGGGGTACTCACCACGTCATCTCCCGATCTATTGAACTAGGACGAGGACCCCCATGGCCGTATACTCATGGGCCAATCCGGACAGCTGCCGCATACAAGGAAAATTCCACAAGACTTGGCGATCAAGACAAGGACTCCTCCCCCACCGGCGTATTCGGCAAGGACTCTTGTTATACTAGGCCTCTGGTGCATTATATAAACCTAGGCCATGCTAGTCGATAGATCACAATTACAATCATACCATAGGCTAGCTTCTAGGGTTTAGCCTCTATGATCTCGTGGTAGATCAACTCTTGTAATACTCATATCAATCAAGATCAATCAAGCAGGAAGTAGGGTATTACCTCCATAGAGAGGGCCCGAACCTGGGTAAACATTGTGTCCCTTGCCTCCTGTTACCATCCGCCTTAGACGCACAGTTCGGGACCCCCTACCCGAGATCCACCGGTTTTGACACCGACAGTCGCAGCTAAGCCCCCGAGTGGGAGGATTGCTCTCCACTCGGAGTATTTTTTAACTTAGGCGAGTATGGGGTCGCAGCTAAGCCCCCGAGTGGGAGGATTGCTCTCCACTCGGAAGATTTTTGAAACTTAGGCGAATCGGGTTCGCGGCTAAGCCACCCACTGGGGGATTTGAACACATGTGTTTGGAACAATCGTTAAGATACTACAAAAATCTTGTCTTTGATAAGCAAACTAAATGATTCTTACTACAACTCGTCAACTCGGGTGTTTAAGTATAAAACGGCGGAGAAAATCCGCATTCCACGAGCGTGGCTCGTCTACTTTCTTGGTTACATTGTAAAGGTGATAAGCTCCATTGTGGGGCACCTTGGTGATGATGAAGGGACCTTCCCAGGACGGATCTAGCTCGTGAGGTTGTTTCTAATGCACTCAGAGCACAAGATCTCCTTCTTGGAACGCTCGACCTCTGACATTACGGGCATGGAATCGATGCAAGTCTTGCTGGTAGATGGTCGACCTGATCAGAGCCATCTCACGTTCTTCCTCCAAGAGATCAACTGCATCTTGGCGTGCCTATTCAGCTTCAGCTTCTGAGAAATGTTCCACTCGGGGAGCGTTGTGCAATAAGTCTCTCGGAAGCACAGCTTCAGCGCCATGCACCATGAAGAAAGGGGTTCGGTCAGTCGACTGGTTCGGAGTTGTTCTCAGTCCCCATAAGACAGACGACAATTCAGTCACCCAAGCTCTAGCAGCATGCTTGAGATTGCGCATCAGTCGGGGTTTCAGTCCTTGAAGTATCAAACCATTCGCCCTTTCTGCCTGCCCATTCGACTGCGGATGTGCAACAGATGCGTAGTCGACCCGAGTGCCCTGGGAAGTGCAGAATGCTCTGAACTCATCAGAATCAAAGTTGGAGCCATTATCTGTGATGATATTGTGAGGAACTCCATATCTGAAAATCAGCTCTCTGATGAAACTAATGGCAGTGCTTGAATCAAGATTCTTTATAGGCTTGGCTTCGATCCATTTAGTGAACTTGTCGACTTCTACAAGAAAATGAGTGAAACCACTTCTGCAGGTCTTGAAGGGTCCAACCATATCCAACCCCCAAACCGCAAATGTCCAGACAAGTGGAATTGTCTTCAAGGCAGATGCAGGCTTGTGGGACATGTTTGAGTAGAACTGACAGCCTTCGCACTTGTCGACTATATCTTTTGCCATCTCATTTTCTCGTGGCCAGTAGAATCCCGCTCGATATGCTTTGGCTACGATGGTTCGAGCGGACGCATCGTGACCAAAGGTCCCCGAGTGGATATCATTGAGAATCATTCGACCTTCTTCTGGTGTAATGCATCACTGAGAAACTCCAGTAACACTCCCTCTGTAGAGCTGTCCACCTATCACGGTAAAGGCTTTGGATCGATGGACAATCTGACAGGCCTCGTCTTCATCCTTTGGAAGCTCCTTCCTGATCAGATATGCAATATATGGCACCGTCCAATCGGGGGTGATGACCAAAATCTCCATGATCAGGTTGATCACAGCTGGGACTTCGATCTCAGTCGGATCGGTAGAACTTTTCGGTTGCGAGGGCTCTTCTATGAAAGGATCCTCTAGAACTAACGGGGAATGGATATGCTCCAAGAACATATTGCTGGGGATAGGCTTCCGAGTGGAACCTAACTTCGCCAGGTCATCCGCTGTCTGATTCTTGATTCGGGGCATGTGGTGGAGCTCTAACCCCTCAAACTACTTTTCCAACTTTCTCACTGCATTGCAATAGCCAGTCATAGCCGGGCTCCTGAGGTCCCACTCCTTCATCACTTGATTGACCACTAAATCTGAGTTGCCGTAAACCATTAGGTGACGGACACCGAGTAAAATGCCTATATGCAACCCATACAAAAGTGCCTTATATTCACCTTCATTGTTGGAGGAATCAAAGTGAATCTAGAGAACATAACTGAGTTTGTCGCCTCGTGGGGATACCAGGACTACCCCAGTACCAGAACCATTCAGCATCCTGGACCCATCAAAGAACATAGTCCCATGTTCCGAGTGAATTTGAGTCGGTTGTTGCTGCTCGATCCACTCGGCGAGGAAATATGCTATTGCTTGGGACTTGATTGCTTTCTTTACCTCAAACATGATATCCAACGGAAGGATTTCAATCGCCCACTTTGCCACTCGACTGGTTGCATCTCTGTTGTTCATTTCTGATAATGGAGCGTCACTGACAACTAAAACCGAGTGGTCGGAGAAGTAGTGTGCAACTTTCTTCATGGTCAAATAAATTCCATAAACAAGCTTCTGATAATGGGGATATCTCTGCTTGGACGGAGTCAAGACTTCAGAAATATAATACACTGGGCATTGAACTTTGTAGGCTTTGCCTTCTTCTTCCTGCGCTACCGTGAGCACTGTGCTGACAACTTGTCCAGTGGCTGCTATATACAGTAGTAGAGGCTCTTTGCTGACTGGAGCAGCAAGCACCGAATGGGTGGAAAGTAGGGCTTTGAGCTCTACAAACATTGCTTCTGCTTCAGGAGTCCACTCAAACTTGTCAGACTTCTTCATCAGTCGGTAAAGAGGCAATGCCTTTTCACCGAGACGAGAGAGGAATCAAATCAAAGCAGCCAAACAACCAGTAAGCTTCTGAACATCGTGCACACGCACAGGGCGTTTCATTCGGAGGATTGCACCAACCTTCTCTGGGTTTGCATCGATCCCTCGTTCGGAAACGAGGAAACCGAGTAACTTTCCACATGGGACTCCGAATGTGCACTTCGACGGATTAATCTTGATATCATATCTTCTCAAGTAGGCAAAGGTTTCAGCAAGGTTAGTCAGCAGGTCGAAACCTTTACGCGACTTTACCATGATGTCATCCATGTATGCTTCCACATTCCAACTGATTTGAGTGAGTAAGCACTTCTGAATCATGCGCATAATGTGGCGCCAGCATTCTTGAGACCAAAAGGCACGGTAACATAGCAAAAACACCCGAATGGGGTGATGAAAGCTATTTTTATTTCGTCGGGTCCATACAATCGGATCTGATGGTACCCGGAATAAGCGTCCAAAAAGGACAAATGCTCGCATCCTGCAGTCGAGTCAACAACTTGATCGATGCGGGTTAGAGGAAAATGATCTATCGGGCAAGCCCGATATATATGCTTGAAGTTGATGCACATATGAAGTGAACAATCCTTCTTGGGGAACATGACAACATTGGCGACCCACTCGACGAGTGGTATATCTCGCGGATGAACTCAGCTGCCAGAAGCCGAGCCACCTCTTCACCAATTGCTTTCCTCTTTTCCATGGCGGACCTACGGAGATAGTCTTTGACGGGTTTTACTTCCGGGTCGACTCGCAAGTGGTGCTCAGCCAATTCCCTGGGTACACCTGGCATGTCAGACGACTTCCATGCAAAGATGTCCCAGTACTCACGGAGGAACTAGATGATCGCTTCTTCCTATTTGTTGTCGAGTGTTGTTGAGATATGATTCGGAGCAGCATTGGGGTCGGTCGGGTGAATGTGAACTTGCTTTGTTTCTCCGGACGACTGAAATGGGGACTCTGAAGTAGGCTTCTTCGCATGCAACAAATCACTCAGATCTGCATTTTTCTGGTACTCTTGCATCTCTACTGCTGCCATCGGTTCATTGGCAATCTTCGAGCCCTTCTGGAGGCACTCTTCTGCTCTCTGTCGATTCCCAGTAACTGTGATCACACCTCTGGGACCAAGCATCTTCAACTTGAGGTACACGTAACACGATCGAGCCATGAAACTAGCATATGCTGGTCTGCCCAAAATGGCGTGATAGGCACTGTGAAAGTCCACGACTTCATGGAATCACCGAAAACCACATCAAGGGCGATCTGGCCGGGTGAATCAGCCTTCTTCCCGGGAATGACTCCGTGGAATCGCATGTTGCTCTCATTGATCTTGGACATCGGGATGCCTATCCCTCTGAGGGTCTCGGCATACAAAATGTTCAAGCCACTGCCACCGTCAATCAAGACCTTGGTCAGTCGAGTGCCCCCAACGACTGGGTCGACCACCAATGCTTGCCACATAGGGGTAGCAACGTGTACTGGGTGATCGGACTGGTCGAACGTAATGGGAGTCTTTGACCACTTCAGATATGTCATTCTTGTTGGAGCAACCATGTTCACTTCTCTGTTGATGACTTTCAGTCGACTTTTGCTCTCAACGTCAGCAAAAATCACCAAAGTGGCATTGACATTGGGGTAACCATCATCCTCCTCTTTGTCTTCATCCTTATCAGATTCCTTTTCCTTCTCACTGGGTTGACCTTCTCGGAAGCTCTGAATTAGGAGTCGACACTGTCAAGTGGTATGCTTGGGCTAAATCAGGTTTCCCGCCTCATCTTTCTTGGTGTGTATATGACACGGCAAATCTAGCACATCATTTCCCGCTTGATCTTTTACTTTCTTCGGGATCCATGGCCCCTTAGGCTTCCCTTTGAATTTTCCTTGAGTCACAACTGCGGCCTCTTCAGGACCTGCGGGCTCAGCTTTGCGCTTCTGCTTCCGACAGGAATTCCCTCCTCCGATGTCTTGGGTGACTGGTTTGTTCTTGCCACTGTGGAGTCGGTCTTCTTCTTCGCCGTTAGCGTATCAAGTGGGTATTTCCATCATTCGGGCCAGAGTCATATCTCCTGTTCGGCCGAATTTCAGGTTAAGCTCTCTGTACCGAACGCCCTCCTTGAAGGCGCAAACAGCTTGGTGCAGAGACACATTTTCCACTGTGTGATGCAAAGTGGTCCACCTCTGGATGTAATCCCTCAAGATTTCATTCGGTTTTTGTATATAATGTTGCAATTCAGTCAACCCTGCAGGCCGTTTGCAAGTGCCCTCAAATGTCCTGACAAACACTCGGGCCTACTCTTCCCAACTTAATATACTACCAGGAGCCAATTGATTCAACCAAGCTCTGGCTGAACCCTCCAACATCAAGGGGAGATGTTTCATGGCTACATCGTCATTGCCACCACCAATCTGCACAGCCACTCGGTAGTCCTCCAGCCAAGTGTCTGGCTTCGACTCACCGGTGAACTTGCTCACTCCCGTTGCCAACCTGAAGTTGGGAGGGACCTAAGCGGCTCTAATGGCTCTACTGAAGTATTCAGGTCCGGAGACATGTACTCTGCTGCTAGTCGGATGATCTCTGTCCAGCCCTTCTCTGTGTGCTCGGTTTCTGTCGACCAGACCTTGTACAAGAATTGACCTCGCATCAAACCCGGGCTCTCTTGGGTCGACTGGAACCCTCCGCTCGTCGCTATATGAGTGCCTATCATCATACTACCGGAGCGCGTATGACCCGCCCCTCGGAGGAGGCGTAGGCACTCGACCGCGGTCATCATGGCCGAGTCGATGATCTATTGCTCATGATTCCGACCTAGGTACTGCTCCTGGCGGTGCCCACGTCCCTCACGCAGCAGAGCCGATCTTGGGCTGTGAGCCGACTGGACTGTATCTGCCACCACGGACCTGCTGTGGATCCTGTTATGAGACTGAGAAACGGCTGTGTTCTGCTCTCCTGCTGCTCGGAGCAGTGCTCGTATTTGCATCAAGCCTCTTCCAGCCTCTAATTGGGACGGTTGAATCGACTCTGCTATATGGGCTGCAGTTATAAGATTCTGAATCGGAGTGCGGTATACATGAGGTTCAGGCGGGAACAATTGTCGCTGTCATCTACTGGACTAGGGGATCTGTCGTCAAGCGTGCTCATCGAGTGAATGCTGAAGGTTCTCCAGCCATGTGCGCTCAACCAAAGTGGCCATGCGCGTAGCCTCAAAAGCCCGAGCCTCGGAGGTCTCTCCAACAATGGGAGTGTGGAGTGCCTCCATGTTGCGATGGTGCAGTTCATCCCTCTGATGCGAAATGAGTGCTTCAGGATGATATTCCTTGTGAACATGCGACAGATTGCTGCCACCATCGCCGCCGCTGCTGCAACGAAAAACATGCGGGCTATGAGGCGTGTCGACCATCAAGACTTCTGTCGCAGGGTCGCTGCTATCGCACTCGGACGGGGAATCAACAGAGCCAGTCGACGGGTCGAATAGCCCGTAGAGAGATTCGTCAGTCTTGATTTCCGCGACTGAGGGGTGGCCGACTGACGAGCCACCGCATGCTTCACCCACCGCTGAAGCCGCTGGGAGTGAAGACGCTGTGGGAACCGACCGTTGCCGAGTCAACGGCTGTCACAGAAGGATGCCGCGGACACACGCGCGAAAGTGCATCACCCTGCGGACGGGGAGCGTCTCAACGTCAAGGGGGGCCTCCTGGAGCCAGGCAGAGTCGTAGGCGATGAAAATGAGCGCGCCGAGACGGATCTCGCGGCCCTCAGCCAAACCGCCACCGGAAACCATGATAAAGGAGATCTAGAAAATTGCAACCTCACCGGAAGTCTCTAAACACCGGCCCCACGGTGGGCGCCAACTGTCGTGGGAGTAAGTCTGATAGTAGAATAGGGGGTACGTAGGAGGAGGCAAGATCCTAGCTACGGTGAGATTGTGCATGCAAGGTTTACGAGTTTAGGCCCTTCTTGGAGGAAGTAATAGCCCTACGTCTCAGTGCCCGGAGGCTTGGTCGACTGGATTATGCGTGAAGCTGCAGGGGGTGCGAACCCTTGTGCCATTGGAGGGGGTGGCTTATATAAAGTGCACCAGGACCCCAGCCAGCCCACGTTACAAAGGGTTCAATGTACATTAAGACAGCGCATTACTGATAACGCCAGTAATAAAGAGGTATAAATGATCTTTAAGATTACAGAGTGAATGCCTGACTGTTGCCTCCTGAATGATGTTAGGACTTCTCTACTCCGAGAGATTTCTTGTATCATCGAGTGACTTCATATTGGTCGAATGGAATTGGGGTATCCGAGTGAGGTTAAAGGTCGAGTGCTCCTTGATGAACTCAGTCGGTTTCTCTTCTTGTGCTTTGAATGTCTTTGAGTTTAGGGCGCTGTCCTTGGGTAGGGCGTCTAGGTCAGGCCTATGACCCTACCCTAGGTACGTGACATCGTCAGCCCCTGCCTGCTTGCCTATCTAGAAAGGTGCCGAACCATGGACAAATGGAAAAGTTTCACCATAGAACCTAGAAGATAGTCACCGGCAAGCTGCAACTTGAAATGAAGAAATGTCAACTGATTAGCCACGGAGTTCTCACCTAGGTGAGAACATCAGTGTTCTCATAGAGTGATCACGAAAGAGGAAAAGCTGCTGGATCAGATCAAGAAGAAAAATAGGGAAGAGTGTGAGGATGGCATTGAGAACCGAAGGGGATTTAGATCACAGGTTATGCTTTCACTCTCACGGCATGTTGGGATGGGCCGTCGTAGGAGGGGAACCCGATCACCTCCCGCGGTGGATGGCCCACCAGAACAGGGTAGGACATACCCCGGCTACAAGGGGAGCATCCGAAATGCAAGGAGCAACTATTGGTCTGTTGCACACAAATCACATATCCGAGAAGCACAACACACACCTAGCTCCCAAAATGGTGGCTCTGAGAAGGACATGACCCGGGACAGGGGGTTGAGTATCGTGATTATTAGGAAAGCTAAGATAGAGTAGGATATTATTCTTCCTTGCCTTGTACTCCAAGATGATTATGTACACCTATATATATGCCCACGAGGCTCAAGCAATACATCAAACTATTCCACCAATTCTCTCTCTCCCTTCTAACATGGTATCAGTTTCCGGGTTCTAAATCGTAGCCGACGCCGCTTCTGCACCCGCACGCCGCCCTCGGGGCGGTCGGCCTCCATGACCGCCGCCGAGGGCCGCACTGCCCGTACCTAGGGTTCGTCGCTGGTCGTGTTGTCCAGCTGCCCTAGAGAGTCTTTTTCCCAAGCACTTGCTCCCGGTATTTTCGCTCTCTCGTCGGTCGTTTTGATTGATGTTTTTCTTTTTGGTTTTCTGATCTAGCTTGATCGGTTTGCGTCGCCCGCCGCCGCCGCCGACCATCGTGCGCCTCTACTCCCACACCGGCGCGACCGGCCGGCCTCTTCAACGACCCGGCGGCCTGATGTCTACTACGCAACCTTCTTCTTGTAGACATTGTTGCGCCTCCAAATGCAGAGGTTTGTAGGACAGTAGGAAATTTCCCTCAAGTGGATGACCTAAGGTTTATCAATCCGTGCGAGGCATAGGATGAAGATGGTCTCTCTCAAACAACCCTGCAACCAAATAACAAAGAGTCTCTTGTGTCCCCAACACACCCAATACAATGGTAAATTGTATAGGTGCACTAGTTCGGCGAAGAGATGCTGATACAAGTGCAATATTGATAGTATATATAGGTTTTTGTAATCTGAAAATATAAAAACAACAAGGTAACTAAAGATAAAAGTGAGCGTAAACGGTACTGCAATGCTTCGAAACAAGGCCTAGGGTTCATACTTTCACTAGTGCAAGTTCTCACAACAATAATAAAATAACTTGATCATATAACTATCCCTCAACATGCAACAAAGAGTCACTCCAAAGTCACTAATAGCGGAGAACAAACAAAGATATCATGGTAGGGTACGAAACCACCTCAAAGTTATCCTTTGTGATCTATCTATTCAAGAGTCCGTAGTAAAATAACACGAAGCTATTCTTTCTGTTCGATCTATCATAGAGTTTGTAATAGAATAACACCTTAAGACACAAATCAACCAAAACCCTAATGTCACCTAGATACTCCAATGTCACCTCAAGTATCTGTGGGTATGATTATATGATATGCATCACACAATCTCAGATTAATCTATTCAACCAACACAAAGAACTTCAACGAGTGCCCCAAAGTTTCTACCGGAGAGTCAAGATGAAAATGTGTGCCAACCCCTATGCATAGGTTCATGGGCGGAACCCGCAAGTTGATCACCAAAACATAAATCAAGTGGATCACGTGATATCCCATTGTCACCACAGATAAGCACGGCAAGACATACATCAAGTGTTCTCAAATCCTTAAAGACTCAATCTGATAAGATAACTTCAAAGGGAAAACTCAATCCATTACAAGAGAGTAGAGGGGGAGAAACATCATAAGATCCAACTATAATAGCAAAGCTTGTGATACGTCAAGATCGTATCACCTCAAGAACACGAGAGAGAGAGAGAGAGAGATCAAACACATAGCTACTAGTACATACCCTCAGCCCCGAGGGTGAACTAGTCCCTCCTCGTCATGGAGAGCGTCGGGATGATGAAGATGGCCATCGGTGAGGGTTCCCCCTCCGGCAGGGTGCCGGAATAGGGTCCCGATTGGTTTTTGGTGGCAACAGAGGCTTGCGGCGGCGGAACTCCCGATCTATTCTGCTCCTCGATGTTTTTAGGGTATGTGGATATATATAGGCGAAATAAGTCAGTCAGGGGAGCCACAAGGGGCCCATGAGGGTGGGGGGCGCTCCCAGGGGGGCAGCCGCGCCTCCCTGCTTCGTGGCCACCTCGTTGCTTCCCTGACGTACACTCCAAGTCTCCTGGATTGCTTCCGTTCCAAAAATAACTCTCCCGAAGGTTTCATTCCGTTTGGACTCTGTTTGATATTCCTTTTCTTTGAAACACTAAAACAAGGGAAAAGTAGGAACTAGCAATGGGTTCTGGGTTAATAGGTTAGTCCCAAAAATAATAGAAAAGTGTAAAATAAAGCCCGTGTAAATCCAAAACAGATAATATAATAGCATGGAACAATCGAAAATTATAGATACGTTGGAGACGTATCAGCATCCCCAAGCTTAGTTCCTGCTCGTCCTTGAGTAGGTAAATGCTAAAAACAAAATTTTTGTTGTGGAATGCTACCTAACATATTTATCAATGTAATTCTCTTTATTGTGGCAAGAATATTCAGATCCATAAGATTCAAGACAAAACTTTAATATTTGACATAAAAATAATAATACCTGAAGCATACTAACAAAGTAATCATGTCTTCTCAAAATAACATAGCCAAAGAAAGCTATCCCTACAAAATCATATAGTCTGTCTATGCTCTATCTTCATCACACACAAAATTCAAATCATGCACAACCCCGATGACAAGCCAAGCAATTGTTTCATACTTTTGATGTTCTCGAACTTTTTCAATCTTCACGCAATACATGAGCGTGACCCATGGACATAGCACTATAGGTGGAATAGAATGGTGGTTGTGGAGAAGACAAAAAGGAGAAGATAGTCTCACATCAACTAGGCGTATCAATGGGCTATGGAGATGCCCATCAATAGATATCAATGTGAGTGAGTAGGGATTGCCATGCAATAGATGCACTTGAGCTATAAGTGTATGAAAGCTCAAAAAGAAACTAAGTGGGTGTCCGTCCAACTCGCTTGCTTACGAAGACCTAGGGAATTTTGAGGAAGCCCATCATTGGAATATACAAGCCAAGTTCTATAATGAAAGATTCCCACTAGTATATGAAAGTGACAACATAGGAGACTCTCTATCATGAAGATCCTGGTGCTACTTTGAAGCACAAGTGTGGTAAAAGGATAGTAGCATTGTCCCTTCTCTCTTTTTCTCTCATTTTCTTATTTGGGCCTTTTCTCTCTCTCTCTCTCTCTCTCTCTCTCTCTCTCTCTCTCTCTCTCTCTCTCTCTCTTTCTTATGGCCTCTTTTTTTAGTCCGGAGTCTCTTCCCGACTTGTGGGGGAATCATAGTCTCCATCATCCTTTCCTCACTGGGATAATGCTCTAATAAAGATGATCATCACACTTTTATTTACTTACAACTCAAGAATTACAACTCGATACTTAGGAAAAGACCATCGCTCGTCCCCGATCGCCACTCAAAAGGAAGACAATCAGTAAATAAATCATGCGCCGACTTCATCACATAACAGTTCACCATACGTGCATGCTACGGGAATCACAAACTTTAACACAAGAAAGTCTCAAATTCACAACTACTCCACTAGCGTGACTCTAATATCACCATCTTCATATCTCAAAACAATCATCAAGTATCAAACTTCTCATAGTATTCAATGCACTTTATATGAAAGTTTTTATTATACCCATCTTGGATGCCCATCATATTAAGACTAAATTCATAACCAAATCAAATTACCATGTTGTTTAGGACTCTCAAAATAATATAAATGAAGCACGAGAGTTCATTTATTTCTGCAAAATAAAACCACCATTGTGCTCTAAAAGATATAAGTGGAGCACTAGAGCAAACGAAAAACTACTCTGAAAGATATAAGTGAAGATCAATGAGTAGTTTAATAATTATGCAACTATGTGAAGACTCTCTAACATTTAAGAATTTCAGATCTTGGTATTTTATTCAAAAAACAAGCAAAACAAAATAAAATAAAATGATGCTCCAAGCAAAACACATATCGTGTGGTGAACAAAAATATAGCTCCAAGTAAAGTTACCGATGAATGAAGACGAAAGAGGGGATGCCATCCGGGGCATACCCAAGCTAAGGCTCTTGGTCATCCTTGAATATTACCTTGGGGTGCCTTGGGCATCCCCAAGCTTAGGCTCTTGCCACTCCTTATTCCATAGTCCATCAAATCTTTACCCAAAACTTGAAAATTTCACAACACAAAACATAACAGAAAACTTGTAAGCTATGTTAGCGAAACAAAACAAAACACCACTTTAAGGTACCTTAATGAACTCATTCTTTATTTCTATTGGTTTTAAATCTAATGTCTTCCAACTTCTCTATGGTTTATAAACTATTTTACTAGCCATAGATTCATCAAAATAAGCAAACAACACACGAAAAACAGAATCTGTCAAAAACAGAACAGCCTGTAGTAATCTGTAACTAACGCAAACTTCTGGAACTCAAACAATTCTACCAAAATAGGAAGACCTAGATAATTTGTTTATTGATCTGCTGCAATTGGAATCAGTATTTAATCACGTTCTGGTGATTTTAAACAATTGTTTTCGTGAACAGAAAGTTTCTGTCTTTTTCAGCAAGATTAAATAATTATCATCCAAGAAGATCCTATAGGTTTTACTTGGCACAAACACTAATTAAAACATAAAACTACATCTAACCAGAGGCAAGATAGATTATTTATTCCTAAACACAACCAAAAAGCAAAGAACTAAAATAAAATTGGGTTCCCTCCCAACAAGCCGCTATCGTTTAACGCCCCTAGCTAGGCATGATGATTTCAATGATGCTCGCATAAAAGATAAGAATTAAAACATAAAGGGAGCATCATGAAGAAATTACTAGCACATTTTGTTGGAAATATGCCCTAGAGGCAATAATAAAAGTATTATTATTATATTTCCTTGTTCATGATAATTGTCTTTTATTCATGCTATAATTGTATTATCCGGAAATCGTAATACACGTGTGAATACATAGACCACAGTATGTCCCTAGTGAGCCTCTAGTTGACTAGCTCGTTGATCAACATATAGTCATGGTTTCCTGACTATGGACATTGGATGTCATTGATAACGGGATCACATCATTAGGAGAATGATGTGATGGACAAGACCCAATCCTAAGCATAGCACAAGATCGTGTAGTTCGTTTTGCTAGAGCTTTTCCAATGTCAAGTATCTCTTCCTTAGACCATGAGATCGTGTAACTCCCGGATACCGTAGGAGTGCTTTGGGTGTACCAAACGTCACAACGTAACAGGGTGACTATAAAGGTGCATTACAGGTATCTCCAAAAGTGTCTGTTGGGTTGACACGGATCGAGACTAGGATTTGTCACTCCGTATGACGGAGAGGTATCACTGGGCCCACTCGGTAGTGCATCATCATAATGAGCTCAAAGTGACCAAGTGTTTGGTCATGGGATCATGCATTACGGTACGAGTAAAGTGACTTGCCGGCAACGAGATTGAGCGAGGTATTGGGATACCGACGATTGAATCTCGGGCAAGTAAAATACCGATTAACAAAGGGAATAGTATATGGGGTTGATTGAATCCTCGACATCGTGGTTCATCCGATGATATCATCGAGGAGCATGCGGGAGCCAACATGGGTATCCAGATCCTGCTATTGGTTATTGCCCGAGAGTCGTCTCGGTCATGTCTGCATGTCTCCCGAACCCGTAGGGTCTACACACTTAAGGTTCGGTGACGCTAGGGTTGTATGAATATGAGTATGCAGCAAACGGAATGTTGTTCGGAGTCCCGGATGAGATCCCGGACGTCACGAGGAGTTCCAGAATGGTCCGGAGGTAAAGATTTATATATAGGAAGTCTTATTTTGGTCGCCGGAAAAGTTTCGCGTGTTATCGGTATTGTACCGGGAGTGCCGAAAGGGGTCCGGGGGTTCACCGGGGGGGTCCACCTGCCCTGCGGGGCCACATGGGCTGTAGGGGGTGCGCCTTGGACTATATGGGCCAGGGGCACCAGCCCCAAGAGGCCCATGCGCCAAGATATAACAAAAAAGGGGAGAGTCCTAAAGGGGGAAGGCACCTCCGAGGTGCCTTGGGGAGGATGGACTCCTCCCCCCTCTTGGCCGCACCCCTTCCTTGGAGGAAGGGGCAAGGATGCACCCTCCCCCCCTCTCTTGCACCTATATAAAGGGAGGGGAGGGAGGGGTGGCCGCACCCATAAGCCCTGGCGCCTCCCTCCTCCCTGCAACACCTCCTCCTCCCGTAGTTGCTTAGCGAAGCCCTGCCGGAGTTCTGCTGCATCCACCACCACGCCGTCGTGCTGCTGGATCATCATAAACCTCTCCTTCCCCCTTGCTGGATCAAGAAGGAGGGGACATCATCCGCTCCGTACGTGTGTTGAACGCGGAGGTGCTGTCCGTTCAGCACTAGGTCATCGGTGATCTGAATCACGACGAGTACGACTCCATCATCCCCGTTCCATTGAATGCTTCCGCACGCGATCTACAAGTGGTATGTAGATGCAATCACTCTCCCATGACTCGTTGCTAGATGAACTCATAGATGGATCTTGGTGAAACCGGAGGAAAAATTTTAATTTTCTGCAACGTTCCCCAACAGTGGCATCATGAGCTAGGTCTATGCGTAGTTCTCTATTGCACGAGTAGAACACAATTTGTTGTGGGCGTAGATGTTGTAAACTTTCTTGCCGCTACTAGTCTTATCTTGCTTCAGCGGCATTGTGGGATGGAGCGGCCCGGACCGACCTTAAACGAACGCTTACGTGAGACTAGTTCCACCGACTGACATGCACTAGTTGCATAAGGTGGCTAGCGGGTGTCTGTCTCTCCCACTTTAGTTGGAGCGGATTCGATGATAAGGGTCCTTATGAAGGGTAAATAGAAGTTGACAAATCACGTTGTGGCTTTCACGTAGGTAAGAAAACGTTCTAGCTAGAACCCTATTGCAGCCACGTAAAACTTGCAACAACAATTAGAGGACTTCTAACTTGTTTTTGCAGCAAGTGTTTTGTGATATGATATGGCCAAAGTTGTGATGAACGATGAATGATATATGTGATGCATGAGATCATGTTCTTGTAATAGGAATCACGACTTGCATGTCGATGAGTATGACAACCGGCAGGAGCCATAGGAGTTGTCTTTAATTTTGTATGACCTGCGTGTCATTGAAGAACGCCATGTAAATTACTTTACTTTATTGCTAAACGCGTTAGCCATAGAAGTAGAAGTAGTCGTTGGCGTGACAACTTCATGAAGACACGATGATGGAGATCATGGTGTCATGCCGGTGACAGGATGATCATGGAGCCCCGAGGATGGAGATCAAAGGAGCTATATGATATTGGCCATATCATGTCACTACTATATATAATTGCATGTGATGTTTATTATGTTTATGCATCTTGTTTACTTAGAACGACGGTAGTAAATAAGATGATCCCTCATAAAAACTTCAAGAAAGTGTTCTCCCTAATTGTGCACCGTTGCTAAAGTTCGTCGTTTCGAAGCACCACGTGATGATCGGGTGTGATAGATCCTTACGTTCACATACAACGGGTGTACGACAGTTTTACACATGCAATACACTTAGGTTAACTTGACGAGCCTAGCATGTACAGACATGGCCTCGGAACACAAGAGACCAAAAGGTCGAACATGAGTCGTATGGAAGATATGATCAACATGGAGATGTTCACCGACGATGACTAGTCCGTCTCACGTGATGATCGGACACAGCCTAGTCGACTCGGATCATGTATCACTTAGATTAGTAGAGGGATGTCAAATCTGAGTGGGAGTTCATTAAGTAATTTGATTAGATGAACTTTATTATCATGAACAATAGTCTAAAATCTTTGCAAAATGTCTTGTAGATCAAATGGCCAACGCTCATGTCACAATGAACTTCAATGCGTTCCTAGAGAAAACCAAGCTGAAAGATGATGGCAGCAACTATTCGGACTGGGTCCGGAACCTGAGGATTATCCTCATAGCTGACAGGAAACAATATGTCCTAGAAGCACCGCTAGGTGAAGCACCCATCCCAGAGAACCAAGACGTTATGAACGCTTGGCAGTATCGTGCTGATGATTACTCCCTCGTTTAGTGCGGCATGCTTTACAGCTTAGAACCGGGTCTCCAAAAGCGTTTTGAGCGACACGGAGCATATGAGATGTTCGAGGAGCTGAAACTAGTTTTCCAAGCTCATGCCCGGGTCGAGAGATATGAAGTCTCCGACAAGTTCTACAGTTGTAAGATGGAGGAAAATAGTTCTGTCAGTGAGCACATACTCAAAATGTCTGGGTTGCACAACCGCCTGTCCCAGCTAGACATTAACCTCCCGGATGAGGCGGTCATTGACAGAATCCTTCAGTCGCTCCCACCAAGCTACAAGAGCTTTGTGATGAACTACAATATGCAGGGGATGGTGAAAACTACTCCTGAAGTATTTTCAATGCTGAAGTCAGCAGAGGTAGAAATCAAGAAGGAGCATCAAGTGTTGATGGTCAATAAAACCACTAAGTTCAAGAAGGGCAAGGGAAAGAAGAACTTCAAGAAGGACGGCAAGGATGTTGCCGCGCCCGGTAAACCAGTTGCCGGGAAGAAGTCAAAGAATGGACCCAAGCCTGAGACTGAGTGCTTTTATTGCAAAGGGAAGGGTCACTGGAAGCGGAACTGCCCCAAATACTTAGCAGACAAGAAGGCCGGCAACACTAAAGGTATATTTGATATACATGTAATTGATGTGTACCTTACCAGTACTCGTAGTAACTCCTGGGTATTTGATACCGGTGCCGTTGCTCATATATGTAACTCACAGCAGGAGCTGCGGAATAAACGGAGACTGGCGAAGGACGAGGTGACGATGCGCGTCGGGAATGGTTCCAAGGTCGATGTGATCGCCGTCGGCACGCTGCCTCTACATTTACCTACGGGATTAGTTTTAAACCTCAATAATTGTTATTTAGTACCAAGTTTGAGCATGAACATTGTATCAGGATCTCGTTTAATACGAGATGGCTACTCATTTGAATCCGAGAATAATGGTTGTTCTATTTATATGAGAGAAATGTTTTATGGTCATGCTCCGATGGTCAATGGTTTATTGTTAATGAATCTCGAACGTAATGTTACACATGTTCATAGTGTGAATACCAAAAGATGTAAAGTTGATAACGATAGTCCCACATACTTGTGGCACTGCCGCCTTGGTCACATTGGTGTCAAGCACATGAAGAAGCTCCATGCTGATGGACTTTTAGAGTCTCTCGATTATGAATCATTTGACACATGCGAACAATGCCTCATGGGCAAGATGACCAAGACTCCGTTCTCCGGAACAATGGAGCGAGCAACCAACTTATTGGAAATCATACATACTGATGTGTGCGGTCCAATGAGTGTTGAGGCTCGCGGAGGATATCGTTATGTTCTCACTCTCACTGATGACTTGAGTAGATATGGGTATGTCTACTTGATGAAACACAAGTCTGAGACCTTTGAAAAGTTCAAGGAATTTCAGAATGAAGTAGAGAATCAACGTGACCGAAAGATAAAATTCTTGAAATCAGATTGTGGAGGAGAATATTTAAGTCACGAATTTGGTACACACTTAAGGAAATGTGGAATCGTTTCACAACTCACGCCGCCTGGAACACCTCAGCGTAACGGTGTGTCTGAACATCGTAATCGCACTCTATTGGATATGGTGCGATCTATGATGTCTCTTACTGATTTACCGCTATCATTTTGGGGATACGCTCTAGTGACAGCTACATTCACTTTAAATAGGGCGCCGTCTAAATCCGTTGAGACGACACCGTATGAATTATGGTTTGGGAAGAAACCTAAGCTGTCGTTTCTAAAAGTTTGGGGATGCGATGCTTATGTCAAGAAATTTCAACCTGAAAAGCTCGAACCCAAGTCGGAAAAATGCGTCTTCATAGGATACCCTAAGGAAACCATTGGGTATACCTTCTACCTTAGATCCGAAGGCAAGATCTTTGTTGCCAAGAACGGATCCTTTCTGGAAAAAGAATTTCTCTCGAAAGGAGTAAGTGGGATGAAAGTAGAACTCGATGAAGTACTACCTCTTGAACCGGAAAGTAGTGCAGCTCAGGAAAATGTTCCTATGGTGCCTACACCGACTAGAGAGGAAATTAATGATGATGATCAAGGTACTTCGGATCAAGTTGCTAATGAACTTCGTAGGTCCACTAGGACACGTTCCGCACCAGAGTGGTACGGCAACCCTGTCGTGGAAATCATGTTGTTAGACAACGGCGAACCTTCGAACTATGAAGAAGCGATGGCGGGCCCAGATTCCAACAAATGGCTTGAAGCCATGCAATCTGAGATAGGATCCATGTATGAAAACAAAGTATGGACTTTGACAAACTTGCCCGATGATCGGCGAGCGATTGAAAACAAATGGATCTTTAAGAAGAAGACGGACGCGGATGGTAATGTTACCATCTATAAATCTCGACTTGTCGCTAAGGGTTATCGACAAGTTCAAGGGATTGACTATGATGAGACTTTCTCTCCCATAGCGAAGCTTAAGTCCGTCCGAATCATGTTAGCAATTGTCGCATACTATGATTATGAGATATGGCAGATGGACGTCAGAACGGGATTCCTTAACGGTTATCTTAAGGAAGAGTTGTATATGATGCAGCCGGAAGGTTTTGTCGATCCTAAGAATGCTAACAAGGTATGCAAGCTCCAGCGATCCATTTATGGGCTGGTGCAAGCATCTCGGAGTTGGAACATTCACTTTGATGAGATGATCAAAGCGTTTGGGTTT
>LR880972.1:184941386-184957780 GCA_904067115.1 Aegilops sharonensis | reverse complement strand
GTGTACCAAACGTCACAACGTAACTGGGTGACTATAAAGGTGCATTACAGGTATCTCCAAAAGTGTCTGTTGGGTTGACACGGATCGAGACTGGGATTTGTCACTCCGTATGACGGAGAGGTATCACTGGGCCCACTCGGTAGTGCATCATCATAATGAGCTCAAAGTGACCAAGTGTTTGGTCACGGGATCATGCATTACGGTACGAGTAAAGTGACTTGCCGGCAACGAGATTGAACGAGGTATTGGGATACCGACGATCGAATCTCGGGCAAGTAAAATACCGATTGACAAAGGGAATAGTATACGGGGTTGATTGAATCCTCGACATCGTGGTTCATCCGATGATATCATCGAGGAGCATGAGGGAGCCAACATGGGTATCCAGATCCCGCTGTTGGTTATTGCCCGAGAGCCGTCTCGGTCATGTCTGCATGTCTCCCGAACCCGTAGGGTCTACACACTTAAGGTTCGGTGACGCTAGGGTTGTATGAATATGAGTATGCAGCAAACCGAATGTTGTTCGGAGTCCCGGATGAGATCCCGGACGTCACGAGGAGTTCCAGAATGGTCCGGAGGTAAAGATTTATATATAGGAAGTCTTATTTTGGTCGCCGGAAAAGTTTCGCGTGTTATCGGTATTGTACCGGTAGTGCCGAAAGGGGTCCGGGGGTTCACCGGGGGGTCCACCTGCCCCGGGGGGCCACATGGGCTGTAGGGGGTGCGCCTTGGCCTATATGGGCCAGGGGCACCAGCCCCAAGAGGCCCATGCGCCAAGATATAACAAAAAAGGGGAAAGTCCTAAAGGGGGAAGGCACCTCCGAGCTGCCTTGGGGAGGATGGACTCCTCCCCCTTCTTGGCCGCACCCCTTCCTTGCAGGAAGGGGCAAGGCTGCGCCCTCCCCCCCCCCTCTCTTGCACCTATATAAAGGGAGGGGAGGGAGGGGTGGCCGCACCCATAATCCCTGGCGCCTCCCTCCTCCCTGCAACACCTCCTCCTCCTCCCGTAGTTGCTTAGCGAAGCCCTGCTGGAGTTCTGCTGCATCCACCACCACGCCGTCGTGCTGCTGGATCATCATAAACCTCTCCTTCCCACTTGCTGGATCAAGAAGGAGGAGACGTCATCCGCTCCGTACGTGTGTTGAACGCGGAGGTGCTGTCCGTTCAGCACTAGGTCATCGGCGAGTACGACTCCATCATCCCCGTTCCATTGAACGCTTCCGCACGCGATCTACAAGTGGTATGTAGATGCAATCACTCAACCATGACTCGTTGCTAGATGAACTCATAGATGGATCTTGGTGAAACCGTAGGAAAAATTTTAATTTTCTGCAACGTTCCCCAACACATTTTAAGTCTAACTCACTTCCTATGCATAGGTATTTTGTGAGCAAACAACTTATGGGAACAAGAATCAACTTGCATAGGAAGGCAAAACAAGCATAACTTCAAAACTTTAAGCACATTGAGAGGAAACTTGATATTATTGCAATTCCTACAAGCATACATTCCTCCCTCATAATAATTTTCAGTAGCATCATGAATGAATTCAACAATATAACCAGCACCTAAAGCATTCTTTTCATGATCTACTTGCATAGAAATTTTACTACTCTCCACATAAGCAAATTTATTCTCATCAATAGTAGTGGGAGCAAACTCAACAAAATAATTGTCATGTGAAGCAAAATCCAATTGAAAATTATAATCATGATGACAAGTTTCATGGTTATCATTATTCTTAATAGCATACAAGTCATCACTATAATAATCATAGATAGGAGGCATGCTTTCATCATAATAAATTTTCTCATCAAAGCTTGGGGGACAAAAAATATCATCTTCATCAAACATAGCTTCCCCAAGCTTGTGGCTTTGCATATCGTTAGCATCATGGGTATTCACAGAATTCATACTAACAACATTGCAATCATGCTCATCATTAACATATTTTATGCCAAGCATTCTATGTAATTCTTCTTCTAGTACTTGAGCACAATTTTCCTTCCCATCATTTTCACGAAACACATTAAAAACATGAAGCATATGAGGCACCCTTAATTCCATTTTTTGTAGTTTTCTTTTATAGGCTAATCTAGTGATAAAACAAGATACTAAAAGATTCGATTGCAAGATCTAAAGACATACCTTCAAGCACTCACCACCCAGGCAATGATGCCAGAAATGAGCTTGATGTCTACTATGCAACCTTCTTCTTGTAGACGTTGTTGGGCCTCCAAGTGCAGAGGTTTGTAGGACAGTAGCAAATTTCCCTCAAGTGGATGACCTAAGGTTTATCAATCCGTGGGAGGCGTAGGATGAAGATGGTCTCTCTCAAACAACCCTGCAACCAAATAACAAAGAGTCTCTTGTGTCCCCAACACACCAAATACAATGGTAAATTGTATAGGTGCACTAGTTAGGCGAAGAGATGGTGATACAAGTGCAATATGGATAGTAGATATAGGTTTTTGTAATCTGAAAATATAAAAACAGCAAGGTAACTAAAGATAAAAGTGAGCATAAACAGTATTGCAATGCTTAGAAACAAGGCCTAGGGTTCATACTTTCACTAGTGCAAGTTCTCTCAACAATAATAACATAACTGGATCATATAACTATCCCCCAACATGCAACAAAGAGTCACTCCAAAGTCACTAATAGCGGAGAACAAATGAAGAGAATATGGTAGGGTACAAAACCACCTCAAAGTTATCCTTTCTGATCTATCTATTCAAGAGTCTGTAGTAAAATAAAACGAATCTATTATTTCCGTTCGATCTATCATAGAGTTCGTACTAGAATAAAACCTTAAGACACAAATCAACCAAAACCCTAATGTCACCTAGATACTCCAATGTCACCTCAAGTATCTGTGGGTATGATTATATGATATGCATCACACAATCTCAGATTAATCTATTCAACCAACACAAAGAACTTCAACGAGTGCCCCAAAGTTTCTACCGGAGAGTCAAGACGAAAATGTGTGCCAACCCCTATGCATAGGTTCATGGGCGGAACCCGCAAGTTGATCACCAAAACATAAATCAAGTGGATCACGTGATATCCCATTGTCACCACAGATAAGCACGGCAAGACATACATCAAGTGTTCTCAAATCCTTAAAGACTCAATCTGATAAGATAACTTCAAAGGGAAAAATCAATCCATTACAAGAGAGTAGAGAGGGAGAAACATCATTAGATCCAACTATAATAGCAAAGCTCGCGATACATCAAGATCGTATCACCTCAAGAACACGAGAGAGAGAGAGAGAGAGAGAGAGAGAGAGAGAGAGACCAAACACATAGCTACGGGTACATACCCTCCTCGTCATGGAGAGCGCCGGATGATGAAGGTGGCCACCGGTGAGGGTTCCCCCCTCCGGCAGGGTGCCAGAACAGGGTCCAGATTGGTTTTTGGTGGCTACAGAGGCTTACGGCGGTGGAACTCCCGATCTATTCTGCTCCTCGATTTTTAGGGTATACGGATATATATAGGCGAAAGAAGTTGGTTAGGGGAGCCACGAGGGGCCCACAAGGGTGGGGGGCGCGCCCAGCGGGCAGGCGCGCCTCCCTGCCTCATGGCCTCCTCGTTGCTTCCCTGATGTACACTCCAAGTCTCCTACATTGCTTTCGTTCCAAAAATAACTCTCCCGAACGTTTCATTCCATTTGGACTCTGTTTGATATTCCTTTTTTTGAAACACTGAAACAAGGGGAAAAAGTAGGAACTGGCACTGGGCTCTGGGTTAAAAGGTTAGTCCCGAAAATAATATAAAAGTGTAAAATAAAGCCCATAAGCATCCAAAACAGATAATATAATAGCATGGAACAATCAAAAATTATAGATACGTTGGAGACGTATCACGGCCCCTAACGGCCGTCGTCCGTGCGTCGGCCCGCTCGTTGACCTACGTCAGCCGTCACCGCCTTGTCCCCGAGTTCAGCGCGCCCCTCCACCGATCGAGCACCGGGCTGCCATTGCGTCGCCCCATCGGGCCTCACCGCCGCCGCCCCGTGGTTCTCCCCGTGGCTGCACCTATCCACGCAGCCGCTGCATTGTCCCTTCGGGCCGTAGCGTCGCGGCACGTGGTCCCCACGCCGCCCTGAGGATGTTCCCGTGGTTGCACCACATCACGCACTGCCGCTGCGTCGCCCCTTCGGGCCGTAGTGCCGCGACCTGCGGTCAACCGCCACACCGAGGTTGTCCGCTACAGGCCATCCCCGAGGCTCCACCGACCCTCGTGATGTCGCTGCGTCGCCCAGTCGGGTCGTAGCGAGCGTGGCACGCGATCCCTGCAACCGCCCTGGGGTATTCCCCGCCATCGCCCCGACCTGCCCGCCGCCAGTGCGTCACCCCTTCGGGCCGTAAGCTGTGGCCCACGGTCCACCGCCGTCCATGCGCGTTGACTACCAAGTGATATGCGCCACGCTGCCTCCCTTGGTGCGGGAACATCACTGTCCGCACAGGTCTTTGTCACGCTGTCGGGTTCATTATTGCCTACTTCGAGCACCGCCGCCGCGCTCCTTCTCTAACCGCCGGCGCCGCCTCCTCCTTAGGGCGCCGTCGCCGCTGCTCTTCTTCCGCGGCTCCATGGTGACTACCTCGACACCGTCGACCCCCGACTCGACACCGACCAAGGCGTTCTTCACACGACCACCTCGACTACGGCTACACCACCTACGCTCTCGACTACCTTGAAAAACGACACAAAGGGCTACTGCCTTGCTTAAGCAACCTCGTCGGTTTCCACTCCAGCCACGACTCCACGATGCATTGACTGTTACGACTGTGGGGGGGGGGGGGGTGTCCGTCGGCTTCCCTTCGGATTCTTCTCTAGTCTCACCGTCGCGTCGCTACCGTTGTGACTGCGAGGGGATGTTGAGTATCGTGATTATTAGGAAAGCTATGATAGAGTAGGATATTATTCGACCTTGCCTTGTACTCCAAGATGATCATGTACTCCTATATATATGCCCACGAGGCTCAAGCAATACATCAAACTATTCCACCAATTCTCTCTCTCTCTCTCCCTTCTAACAGGGGGGAGGAGGGAAGCAGCCACACGACGAAGCAGACCAGATCTACCCGGGGCGTAGTTCGCTCAACAGTAGAGGAGGCAGAGGCGGCCAAATCTTGTGCCGTCATAGCCAAACCAGCCGTCACGACACGGCTCACGTCCTCCAGGTCACCGGTCATCCACGCGGCCGAGATCGCCGCCACAGGCCTGCGTCCTCTTGCTATAGGGTCGTGGCCCTCCCCCGTCCCCAAGCCCACCCCGCAGAGGCGGAGCAGCAATGGCCCTACCGCCGACACCCCGGGCTTGCCCACCGGCTGCCGGAGGGACGGGAAGGGGAGGGAGGCGGCTTCCCGTATATAAATAATGTATGGCATTCCTGGTAAGTCATTACTTTCTTGTGAACCTGTCTCATGTGTTACGTGTTTTCAGTTGTTACTGTTGTGTAAGGGTGTCTTGAACGCCGACCCTTAAGCTTCCCGCAACCGTTCGGACCGCACTGTCTGGACCACGAAGGCCATCCAATGTCGACCTTTATTGGTCCGCGGGGCGATCCAGACGCGATTTGTCCCGCAAATCGGAGTCAAAAGTTGGGACGCGAGCATTCATGTCACTAGAGCGCGTTGCTTCGCATTGAAGGCAGCTCGGGGCGGACGTGACTTCTTGCTACATCTTCCATTGAAGCGGTTCACTGGCGGAAGGTGCCGCCCTCTGCACGCCCAGCTGAACACGCCTCCTCGCCGCATTCATATTTTCTATTAAACCCGCGTGGAAACAAAGAAACCTACTCCGGCCACACGTCTGTTCATGAGCGGGCGACATTAAACGCAATATCGGTTGAGCTCCTCCCGTCTGCCCTCTATTTAAACGGGGCCAGACACCGAGCAAGAATCACACCCCTCCACCGCTCCCCCATCTCCTGAAGGAAATATGCCCTAGAGGCAATAATAAAGTTATTATTTATTTCCTCATATCATGACAAATGCTTATTATTCATGCTAGAATTGTAATAATCGGAAACATAATACAAGTGTGAATACATAGATAAACATAGTGTCACTAGTATGCCTTTACTTGACTAGCTCGTTAATCGAAGATGGTTGAGTTTCCTAGCCATGGACATGAGTTGTCATTTGATTAACGGGATCACATCATTAGGAGAATGATGTGATTGACTTGACCCATTCCGTTAGCTTAGCACTTGATCATTTAGTATGTTGCTATTGCTTTCTTCATGACTTATACATGTTCCTATGACTATGAGATTATGCAACTCCCGTTTACCGGAGGAACACTTTGTGTGCTACCAAATGTCACAACGTAACTGGGTGATTATAAAGGTGCTCTACAGGTGTCTCCGAAGGTACTTGTTGAGTTGGCGTATTTCGAGATTAGGATTTGTCACTCCGATTGTCGGAGAGGTATTTCGGGGCCCTCTCGGTATTGCACATCACTATAAGCCTTGCAAGCAATGTGACTAACGAGTTAGTTGCGGGATGATACATTACAGAACGAGTAAAGAGACTTGCCGGTAACGAGATTGAACTAGGTATTAGATACCGACGATCGACTCTCGGGGCCCTCTCGGTAATGTACATCACTATAAGCCTTGCAAGCAATGTGACTAATGAGTTAGTTGAGGAATGATGCATTACGGAACGAGTAAAGAGACTTGCCGGTAACGAGATTGAACTAGGTACTGAGATACCGACGATCGAATCTCGGGCAAGTGACATACCGATGACAAAGGGAAAAACGTACGTTGTTATGCGGTTTGACCGATAAAGATCTTCGTAGAATATGTAGGAGCCAATATGAGCATCCAGGTTCCGCTATTGGTTATTGACCGGAGACGTGTCTCGGTCATGTCTACATAGTTCTCGAAACCCGTACGGTCCGCACGCTTAAAGTTTGGTGACGATCGGTATTATGAGTTTTTGTGTTTTGATGTACCGCAGGTAGTTCGGAGTCCTGGTTATGATCACGGACATGACGAGGTGTCTCGAAATGGTTGATACGTAAAGACCGATATATTGGACGACTATATTCGGACACGAAAGTGTTCCGAGTGGTTTCGGACAAAACCGGAGTGCCGGAGGGTTACCGGAACCCCCAGGGAGAAATAATAGGCCTGATAGGCCTTAGTGGAGAGAGAAAGCTGTCCTAGGCCAGGCCGCGCGCCCCTCCCCCTCTTATCCGACTTGTACTAGGATAGGGGGGCGGCGCCCCCCTTTCCTTCTCCCTCTCCCCTTCCTTTCCCCCTACTAGCAGGAGTAGGAAAGAGGGGAGTCATACTCCTACTAGGAGGAGGACTCCTCCTCCTGGCGCGCCATAGAGGGCCGGCTAGCCTCCCCCCTTGCTCCTTTATATACGGGGGCACGGGGGCACCTCTAGATACATAAGTTGATCTGTTGATCTATTCCAGCCGTGTGCGGTGCCCCCCTCCACCATATTCCACCTCGGTCATATTGTAGTGGTGCTTAGGCAAAGCCCTGCGTCGGTAGCAACATCATCACCATCATCACGCCGTCGTGCTGACGGAACTCTCCCGTGAAGCTCTTCTGGATTGGAGTTCGCGGGACGTCATCGAGCTGAATGTGTGCTGAACTCGGAGGTGTCGTACGCTCGGTACTTGGATCGGTCGGATCTTGAAGACGTACGACTACATCAACCGCGTTGTGCTAACACTTCCCCTTTCGGTCTACGAGGGTACATGGACAACACTCTCCCCTCTCGTTGCTATGCATCACCATGATCCTGCGTGTGTGTAGGAATTTTTTTGAAATTATTATGTTCCCCAAGAGTGGCATCCGAGCCTAGTTTTATGCGTAGATGTTATATGCGCGAGTAGAACACAAGTGAGTTGTGGGCGATACAAGTCATACTGCTTACCAGCATGTCATACTTTGGTCCGGCAGTATTGTTGGATGAAGCGGCCCGGACCGACATTACGCATATGGTTACGCAAGACTGGTTCTACCGACGTGCTTTGCACACAGGTGACTGGCGGGTGTCTGTTTCTCCAATTTTAGTTGAACTGAGTGTAGCTACGCCCGATCCTTGAGAAGTTTAAAACAACACTAACTTGACGAACTATCGTTGTGGTTTTGATGCGTAGGTAAGAACGGTTCTTGCTCAGCCCGTAGCAGCGACGTAAAACTTGCAACAACAAAGTAGAGGACGTCTCACTTGCTTTTGCAGGGCATGTTGTGATGTGACATGGTCAAGGCATGACGTTATATTTTATTGTATGAGATGATCATGTTTTGTAACCGAGTTATCGGCAACTGGCAGGAGCCATATGGTTGTCGCTTTATTGTATGCAATGCAATCGCCATGTAATTGCTTTACTTTATCACTAAGCGGTAGTGATAGTCGTACAAGCAATAGATGGCGAGACGACAAGATGCTACGATGAAGATCAAGGTGCCGCGACGGTGACAATGGTGATCACCACGGTGCTTCGGAGATGGAGATCACAAGCACAAGATGATGATGGCCATATCATATCACTTATATTGATTGCATGTGATGTTTATCTTTTATGCATCTTATTTTGCTTTGATTGATGGTAGCATTATAAGATGATCTCTCACTAAATTTCAAGATAAAAGTGTTCTCCCTGAGTATGCACCGTTGTGACAGTTCATCGTGCCGAGATACCACGTGATGATCAGGTGTGATAAGCTCTACGTTCACATACAATGGGTGTAAGCCAGTTTTGCAAACGCATAATACTTGGGTTAAACTTGACGAGCCTAGCATATGCATATATGGCCTCGGAACACTGAGACCAAAAGGTCGAGCGTGAATCATATAGTAGATATGATCAACATAGTGTTGTTCACCATTAAAAACTACTCCATCTCACGTGATGATCGGACATGGTTTAGTTGATTTTGATCACGTGATCACTTAGATGATTAGAGGGATGTCTATCTAAGTGGGAGTTCTTAAGTAATATGATTAATTGAACTTAAATTTATCATGAACTTAGTACCTAATAGTATTTTGCTTGTCTATGTTGATTGTAGATAGATGGCCCGTGCTGTTGTTCCGTTGAATTTTAATGCGTTCCTTAGAAAGCAAAGTTGAAAGACGATGGTAGCAATTACACGGACTGGGTCTGTAACTTGAGGATTATCCTCATTGCTGCACAGAAGAATTACATCCTGGAAGCACCGCTGGGTGCCAGGCCTGCTGCAGATGCAACTGACAACGTTAAGAACATCTGGCAGAGCAAAGCTGATGACTACTCGATAGTTTAGTGTGCCATGCTTTACGACTTAGAACCGGGACTTCAACGACGTTTTGAACGTCATGGAGCATATGAGATGTTCCGGGAGTTGAAGCTAATATTTCAAGCAAATGCTCGGACTGAGAGATATGAAGTCTCCAATAGGTTCTATAGCTGTAAGATGGAGGAGAATAGTTCTGTCAGTGAACACATACTCAAAATGTCTGGGTATAACAACCACTTGATTCAACTGGGAGTTAATCTTCCGGATGATAGTGTCATTGAAAGAATTCTTCAATCACTGTCAACAAGCTACAAGAGCTTCGTGATAAACTATAATATGCAAGGGATGGATAAGAAAATTCCCGAGCTCTTCGCAATGCTAAAGGCTGCGGAGGTAGAAATCAAGAAGGAGCATCAAGTGTTGATGGTCAACAAGACCACCAGTTTCAAGAAAAAGGGTAAAGGGAAGAAGAAGGGGAACTTCAAGAAGAACATCAAACAAGTTGCTGCTCAAGAGAAGAAACCCAAGTCTGGACCTAAGCCTGAGACTGAGTGCTTCTACTGCAAGTAGACTGGTCACTGGAAGCGGAACTGCCCCAAGTATTTGGCGGACAAGAAGGATGGCAAGATGAACAAAGGTATATGTGATATACATGTTATTGATGTGTACCTTACTAGAGATCATGGTAGCACCTGGGTATTTGATACTCGTTCTGTTGCTAATATTTGCAACTCGAAACAGGGACTACGGATTAAGCGAAGACTGGCTAAGGACAAGGTGATGATGCGCGTGGGAAATGGTTCCAAAGTCGATGTGATCGCCGTCGGCACGCTACCTCTACATCTACCTTCGGGATTAGTTTTAGACCTAAATAATTGTTATTTGGTGCCAGCGTTAAGCATGAACATTATATCTGGATCTTGTTTGATGCGAGACGGTTATTCATTTAAATCTGAGAATAACGGTTGTTCTATTTATATGAGTAATATCTTTTATGGTCATGCACCCTTGAAGAGTGGTCTATTTTTGTTGAATCTCGATAGTAGTGATACACATATTCATAATGTTGAAGCCAAAAGATGCAGGGTTGATAATGATAGTGCAACTTATTTGTGACACTGCTGTTTGGGTCATATTGGTGTAAAGCGCATGAAGAAACTCCATACTGGTGGACTTTTGGAATCACTTGATTATGAATCCCTTGGTACTTGCGAACCATGCCTTATGGTCAAGATGACTAAGACGTCGTTCTCCGGAACAATGGAGCGAGCAACAGATTTGTTGGAGATCATACATACTGATGTATGTGGTCCGATGAATGTGGAGGATCGCGACAGGTATTGTTATTTTCTCACCTTCATAGATGATTTGAGAAGATATGGGTATATCTACTTAATGAAACAAAAGTCTGAAACATTTGAAAAGTTCAAAGAATTTCAGAGTGAAGTGGAAAATCATCGTAACAAGAAAATAAAGTTTCTACGATCTGATCGTGGAGGAGAATATTTGAGTTACGAGTTTGGTCTACATTTGAAACAATGCAGAATAGTTTCGCAACTCACGCCATCCGTGTGACGCCCGGATAATTAAGCTACAGTGATCCCAAGCTGATGGCGCCACGTCACCACGATTACTGCTGCTAATCTATCGTTAGGACAAAACCGGTCCAAAATTCAAAATTCAAATTAATGATAACAATAAAAGTTTTCAAAAATTAAAACAAAACATGTTTGCTCAGTGCCAAATATTACATAGGTAATTATAGGAAAGAAAACACAAATTTATAAAATACCTATATGCCCTAAGTTGAATTAAAACAGTAAAAGAAAATAGATAAAAGACAGAAAACAAAACAGAAAAAAAAGAAACCCCCAAACCCCCGGGCCAACCGACCCAGCTAGCCAACCGGCCGGCCCAGTCGGCCAGCCCACCCCGGCCGACCAACCTCTCCCCGCATAAACCCCCTGCCCCGAAACCGTAGCCACTACCGCTCCCACTCCCCCCACGTCGCCACTCCCTCTCCCCCCCTCCCCATCCAATTTGGATCGAGGCGAAGACCCCCCCCCCCCACTCCCCTCGTTACTCGCTCCCCTCCTCTCGGAGCGCCCGCGCCCGAGGACAGTCGCCGCCCGCCGGCGCCGAGCGCCGCCCTCCGGCCTCCTCCTCGCGGCTCCCATCCGCCGCCTCCTCGTCTCCCTCCCCGACCCCTTCGCCACGACGTCGCCACCCGGCGCCTCAGGCCACCACTCGCCGGCGCCCGCCTCTCCGCCTCCTCGACGCATCGCCGGCGCTGCCCCGCCTCGTCGCCGGAAACGCATCTCCAGCCCCTCCATCGAGCATACCGTTGCACAACTACAGGGCCGGTGAGGACCTACACGTCCGACCCCATCTTCCCTCCCTACGGTCACCGCGCTCGCGCTCAACCACACGGCAACCGCCCACAGCTTGTCGCGCCGTTTGAAACGGCGCCCGCGGCCCCCTGCCAACCACACCCTGTGCGTGCACCCGCGGCCCTCCTCGCCTCGCTCCTGCGCACATCGGCGCCCCCCTTTTGCCGCTGCTACCAACCGCTCGAGCCCGCCTCCGCCCGAGATCGTACCGCCCTCCCCTCCTGCTCGTCGTTGCCCGTTTCTCTGCACCGGCGCCGCTCGCGCCCGCCTTTGCCCCACGCCGGTGCAGTCGTGCCGTGGCCGCCCGCCGTTGGCCTCGGTCGAGCCAGCGCCCAGGTTCGCCCCTGTCGGGCGCCCACGCGCCCGTTACTGGTAGCGCCCGCACCCCTTTCGCCTATGGCCCTATGACATGTGGGGCCCCTGCCCCCAGGACGTTTAATTAGAAAAATATTAAAAAAATAAACATAAATAAATAGATTATAATAATTAAATTAATTAATTAATTAACGAATTAATTAAGTTAATTAATCACAATTAGATTAACCTAATTAACTGTTAGTTAATTAATAAAACAATGACAGTGGGGTCCACCCCCCTAATTAATTATGATTAGTTTAATTAATCTGTTAATTAAATTGTGTTACTGACTAGTGGGACCCACTGGTCAGGTTGAGCAGCCAACTCTGTTGACTGCTGATGTCAGCATGACATCATGCTGATGTCATTAAATCATTTTCGAATTAATTAAATAATTAATTAAAATTCCAGAAATTAATAAAATCTTTAGAAAATCATATCTTTTAATCCGTAACTCGGATTAAAATATTTTCAACATGAAAGTTGCTCAGAACGACGAGACGTATCAGGATACGCAGCCCGTTCATCCGCCACAGACCCTTAGCATACCGAACCCGCAACTTTCCCCTCCGGTTCCTCTGTCCGAAAACGTGAAACACCGGGAATACTTTCCCGGATGTTTTCCCGCTTCACCGGTATCACCTCATACCGCGTTAGGGCACGCCTAGCAACACGCCTTGTCATGTCATGCATCGTCATGCATTTGTTTGCATTGTATTTATTGTTCCTTCCCCCTCTTCTCTCTGGTAGACTACGAGACCGACGCTGCTGCTGCCCAGTTCGACTACGGAGTTGACGACCCCTNTGGTATTCATTGTTTCTTCCCCCTCTTCTCTCCGGTAGACTACGAGACCGACGCTGCTGCTGCTGCCCAGTTCGACTACGGAGTTGACGACCCCTCTCTCTTGCCAGAGCAACCAGGCAAGCCCCCCCCCCTTGATCACCAGATATCGCCTATTCTAGTCTATACTTCTTGCATTAGAGCAGTGTAGCATGTTACTGCTTTCCGTTATACCTATCCTGATGCATAGCCTGTCCTTGCTACTACTGTTGTTACCTTTACCTGCAATCCTACATGCTTAGTATAGGATGCTAGTATTTGCATCTGTGGCCCTACATTCTTGTCCGTCTGTTGTGCTATACTATCGGGCCGTGATCACTCGGGAGGTCATCACGGGTATATACTATATACTTTATACATGATACATGTGGTGACTAAAGTCGGATCGGCTTGTGGAGCACCCGCGAGTGGATCTTTGTGGCGGAGCGACAAGGCAGGTTGAGACCGCCTAGGAGAGGGGTGGGCCTGGCCCTGTTCGGCGTTCGTGCATACTTAACACGCTTAACGAGATCTTGGTATTTGATCTGAGTCTGGCCATTTGGTCTATACGCACTAACCAACTACGCGGGAACAGTTATGGGCACTCGACGTCGTGGTATCAACCGAAGCATTTCGTGACGTCAGCGACTGAGCGACGCGCGCCGGATTGGACTGGAACGCCACTAGGCTAGGTCTTCTTCCGGCCGCGTACGCAACATGCAGGTGTGCTAAGGGCGATGGGCCCAGACCCCTGTACGCTTAGGTTTAGACCGGCGTGCTGACCTCTCTGTTATGCCTAGGTGGGGCTGCGACGTGTTGATCTTCCGCGGCCGGGCATGACCCAGAAAAGTGTGTCCGGCCAAATGGGATCAAGCGTGTTGGGTTATGTGGTGCGCCCCTGCAGGGAAGTTAATCTATTCGAATAGCCGTGATCTTCGGTAATAGGACGACTTGGAGTTGTACCTTGACCTTATGACAACTAGAACCGGATACTTAATAAAACACACCCTTCCAAGTGCCAGATACAACCCGGTGGTCGCTCTCTCTCAAAGTTACGAGGAGGGGATCGCCTGGTAGGATTATTGCTATGCGATGCTACTTGGAGGACTTCAGACTACTCTCTGCTACATGCTGCAAGACGGAGGTTGCCAGAAGTGTAGTCTTCGACAGGATTAGATATCCCCCTCTTATTCTGGCATTCTGCAGTTCAGTCCACTGATATGGCCCTTTACACATATATCCATGCATATGTAGTGTAGCTCCTTGCTTGCGAGTACTTTGGATGAGTACTCACGGTTGCCTTGTTCCCCCCTTTCCCCCTTTCTTTACCCGGTTGCTGCGACCAGACGATGAAGCCCAGGAGCCAGACGCCACCGTCGATGACGACTACTACACTGGAGGTGCCTACTACTACGTGCCGCCCGCGGACGACGACCAGGAGTTGTTAGGAGGATCCCAGGCAGGAGGCATGTGCCTCTTTCGATCTGTATCCCAGTTTGTGCTAGCCTTCTTAAGGAAAACTTGTTTAACTTATGTCTGTACTCAGATATTGTTGCTTCCGCTGACTCGTCTATGATCGAGCACTTTTATTCGAGCCCTCGAGGCCCCTGGCTTGTATTATGATGCTTGTATGACTTATTTATGTTTTAGAGTTGTGTTGTGATATCTTCCCGTGAGTCCCTGATCTTGATCGTACACGTTTGCGTGCATGATTAGTGTACAATTGAATCGGGGGCGTCACAAGTTGGTATCAGAGCCGACTGCCTGTAGGAATCCCCCTTCCACAGTCCTTGGCCGAAGTCGAGTCTAGACATTACAAAACTTTTACTAACATGGCTGTGTGGCCCATGGGCCCACGTCACCATTGGGAGGTAGTAGGATCTTTTACTCCTCGACCTTTACTCTGGGACTCTGATCCCTCCCCTATTCGGGTTAAATGAATTTTACTAAATCTAACATTAGGATCTCGTTATCACTTTCACCCGGAGAACCCCTTATTACTGATGATCATCTGCTGCACCAGAAGACCCTGAAGATGCTCTCCTCTGCTAACTCGATAACTTGTGTTCATCGCGTTTACAATTCCCCTTCCACCGTAAACCCTTATGGATAACTACTTGCAGTTGTTATTCTTACCTTCATCCCCAGTTGGTCTTGTTATTACAAGATACCCTGAAAAACTCGTCGTTATTTTGATAATCCTTTGAGCTTACTACCTTGCTGTTCTTTGTCACCTGAATACCCCTACGGTTAATTCTCGCACTTATCGAGTATCCGCTCATCCCCCAGTTGTTCATGTGTTACACAAAACTCTTCAAAATACCATTCGATATTCCGAAAATCCTCAGCAACCTATTGCTCTGGAATTCCTAGTTTGCTTTCACTATGATTACTCCCATTAGTATAGTAATCATATTGGCATCCTTGGTCACCATCATTTTTGAGTCCGTTGATTCAATATGTTGTGAATGTTCACAATCATCGGTCGAGTCCTAGGATTATCTTTCCGGCTCAGACGTCATTTTGAACATGAGCTGGTTCTCGACCAAACTATCTGTCGTCGATTGTGCCTCTGGTATATTCAATTGATCCATCCTTGATCAGAAGGTATGCTTCTGATCCCTTGTTTTGGAAATCATAATTCCTTTGCATTTAAGCTTTGAATTATTCAGATGATTCCATAATCTATTGCATTTGCATTCTTTCTTCCTCTGATTGGGTATCGATACTCACCTCAGCTCCACTGAGGATCGCCATATCCACTGTTGGATTATTATATCCGACAGTGTCCTTCATAATTAATCACCTTGTGAGTCCTTCTCCGATACATAATGCCTTTGTTAAATTGTATCCTTTCCTTTTGTCAACCATGCTCTGCTTTCGAGCTGGTGATATTTACTCTTGAAGCTTATGGTATATGTTTGTAAGAAGCCCCGATGGGATTGAACCAACGCCTTCCCTCATCGGTGTGAACCCGAAAGATTTCACGAGTCATACTTATCTGGTATTGCACCAGGTAAAACTTTCAACAACTAATGTCATCTTCGAAATACGAGAGGTGAATGGAAGATTATGCATTGAGGAATTTGGATTCGACCTTGAACCTTGCGTTCATGCCCATGGACACGATGTAGATCTTATCATTAAAGCTTCTCTTAAATTAATTATTCCTTTGGTATAAGTTCATCTTATATCTGGGATCTAGCCTTTTGCAATCGTGGTTCCGACCATGTTCTCCTTTAAATACCATTTCTCGTGCAAGTTTAAGCATTTGTCTTTTGTAGAGAAATACACCAGTCCAACCTTTACTTTGATCTTGTGTCGAGTATTACCCCCCTGGTATCTCGAGATTATCATGGAACTGCATAACTTCTTATGAGTTCTTCATCAAGTGCTACCTCCCCACTGATTCCAATTTTTTACGGGCTTCGAGTTATTAAACACTCAAGGGCAGCGATAACTGAATCGAGTCCGCGTCGCGATTAAACAACTCTTAGTAATCTTCTTTACTTGCGAGTTTGTACTCGATCATGTCATTCCTAGCCTGATCGGCTATATCATTAA
>LR880972.1:184896922-184908104 GCA_904067115.1 Aegilops sharonensis | reverse complement strand
TTCTTTTGCAAGGATAACCATTCTTCCTGGAGGAAATTGTAAGACTTATTCTATAAGTTCTTCCTGATGGACCCTTTTTTTTCCAAAGTCTGAACTTTGCTTGAAGACCATGCAATGCTATCTTGAAGCATGTTTGTGGTACTTCGATTTTCAACAAGGACATTTGAATTCAATGCTAAATGTTTCCTGCTAAATTATCCAAACACCGCTGTATGGGTAATGTCATGAAATTTCTCTCCCCTACCTAGAGAGTTTTCTACATTATATCCTGTCATGGATATCATGCTCTGCTTGTCCTTGGGAAGGATATACCCTTGAAATATGTGTTTAAAACACATTTTCCTTTCCATTGTTCTGTTTAATGTGATAATCTTATTTTCCTTTCCATTGGTTGGTTTAACCTTTCTTGAGGTCTATATAATCTAAGCAGTATTATTCTCCTGCTTATGTAAGCACCTCGTGGTACAACTCTGCCAGTAAGACCCTGTTACTATTGTTGGTGACATTTCGGTAACCACCGATGGACGAGAACTTTTCCTATTGGTCCGCCTCGATGCAACGAGCAGGAAAATGGTTCTCTTCGTCCCTCGCCCTTGGTACCAACGTTGTTGCCGACATAACTGACATGGTACTCTCTGACATGCCTTGCTATCATGACCGTGCAAGATGTCACTGCTCCTATAAAAAAAACCACATGGTGGGCCCATAACCCACAGTTCCACAGGATCGAAACCTGATTGTCCTGTACACCCCCTATTCCCAAGGTTATTCCTCGCGCGTGGCCTCGTATGTAATTCATGGGCCACCGTCCTAGTGATCTATTCTGGTATCAGATGCAATACTTACTCTCGCTACTCTGAACCCCTTTCTCACTCTGGTTCAGGCTTCGAGCAACTATCTATCCGCTTGGAGCCTCTTATGGTACCTTCGTACCTTACTCTTGAGGTATTTCATATGTTCAACTCGAGAGATAATCTTATACTCATTCATGGGTTAACCCCAGTTTGTTTCCCTTAAAAGCATTATGTCGTAGTGAGCTGCCCTTATCCTTTCGTAAGTACGATGGAGTTCCCGAAGATATGATGACAAGTTTATCATGATGCATTGGAATAAATAATTGAAGACATCAACGAAAGGGATTAACTTCTTCGAGAAGATCCGTTAGAATATCGTAACCAGAACTTTCCCCCTTACTCCCCTCTTAAATCTCGGGACGAGATTTCTTGTAGTGGAGGAGAATTGTGACGCCCGGATAATTAAGCTACAGTGATCCCACGCTAATGGTGCCACGTCACCACGATTACTGCTGCTAATCTATCGTTAGGACAAAACTGGTCCAAAATTCAAAATTCAAATTAATGATAACAATAAAAGTTTTCAAAAATTAAAACAAAAATGTTCGGTTAGTGCCAAATATTACATAGGTAATTATAGTAAAGAAAACACAAATTTATAAAATACCTATATGCCATAAGTTGAATTAAAATAGTAAAAGAAAATAGATAAAAGGCAGAAAACAAAACAGAAAAAAAAGAAACCCCCAAACCCCCGGGCCAACCGACCCAGCTAGCCAACCGGCCGGCCCAGTCGGCCAGCCCACCCCGGCCGACCCACCTCTCCCCGCATAACCCCCCTGCCCCGAAACCCTAGCCACTACCGCTCCCACTCTCCCCATGTCGCCACTCCCTCTCCACCTGTAGCGACCCGACCCGAATGGATCAAGTCTCTGTGCTTTCGTGTCATCCCTGGATCGGTATGCTGACACACACAGTACTCGAAGGATTTATAACATAGGTAAATCACATGTATAAAGTAACGTAAATACTATTACCTCAATCCAAAATATAGCGGAAGCAACAAGGTTGTGGATTCCCATCAGCACCAACGGCAAAGTTGAGTATAGGAAATCGTAACCCTAACGTATCACTTACTCGTCGTCTGAAAACTCTGCAACATGAAAAGTTGCAGCCCAAAAACGGGTCAACACATGGAATATGCTGGCAAAGTAACACATAGAGAGTAATGAAAGAATAAGCCTATACTACATGCATATATGGCTGGTGGAAAGCTCTATGGCTACAGTTTTGCATAAAGCCAGTTTTTCCCTACTGCAAAGGAATAAATTTAATTAACTATCACGGTGGTTGTTAAACATTGAGAATGGTTGACAGCATTCTCAATCCCAATTAAAAGTACTCATTAAAAACCCAACAATATTAATTAGAGTAACATGTTGAGATTCACATGATATTCAAGTACTAGATACTCAAGATGTCCATAACCGGGGACACGGCTAATCATGATTAGTTTATACACTCTGCAGAGGTTTGCGCACTTTTCCCCACAAGACTCAATCGCCTCCGCTTGGTTTCTCGCACTACATGGTGTTTAAGAAACGGATGACCGAGACATAGTCTTTCAGAAGCGCTAACACCTTACGATGGGTGGACCGGTACACCTACATCCCCTACATCTGATAGTCCACCACTATAAGAGTTCGCACGACTTAGTCAACTATGCCAGAGCCCATAATGGCTTGTGGCTGCACACGTAAGTTACTAGTATGAATTATCTTATGATCCCTTTGAGCCTGGGTGGCGGTCCAAAAAAAACAGGCAAGTCCTGATGGAAACCAGGTGCCTCAATCCACCCAGATGTGTGTTTAAGTTGCCACCTTAGATAAACCAATAATTTAACAATCTCACATCTGTCATGAATATCACTCACCCAATCCACGTCTACTAGCATAGCATGGCATAATAAGCAAACGTAGAAGTAACTCCCAAAGGTTTCATAAATAAAACAGGTAATAGGTACTACCTCATCTACTTCCCATCCCACAATTTTAATTAGATCCTAATCATGCAAGTGTTTTGAGGATTGATCTAATGCATAAAACTGGGTAGTAGAAAAGGTATGATCAAGTGTTACTTGCCTGCAATGTTGATGAAGATGATTCGCACTCAAACTCTTGATAGTTCTACTCGTCACACTCCGGTCAATCTATCGTAATCAAGCAATAGTAACCACACATAAGCAATCACTCAAAAGATCGGAAAGATCGAAGAAAACAATTCGGAAAACATCAAAACCAAGCAAATAACTCTTGCAACATAAAACAATTTCTAACAGTACCAAAATTATGTGAATTTGGCCTTATCAGAAAGTTTATTTCAAGAGCTTCGATTTGCAAAAAGAATCAACTAAATCGGAGTTACGAAACTCAAGTTATGATCAAACGAAGTTTGAATTCAAATCTGATATAATTCAAATTTTAAAATTTCAAAAACATGTTTGAGTTGGATTACGGGATAGAAGAGATCATAACGAAGACGTGAGCGTTGGTTTCGTTGGATTTGGACTAACGAGTAAAAAGTTATAGTCATTTGAAAATCAGGGACTAATCTGTAGAAAAAGTACTACAAAGAGGTCCCTGACTAAAACTAACAGAAAAGAGAAAAAAAATTATCTAACGCACGTTCGCTGCGAAGAGGTAAACAGCGAGCGTTCATTAATTAAAGAAAACCGGGTTTTAAATTAAAACCGAACCCTAAAAAGAAAAAAAAACGGTGAACCGGGCGGTTTATTACCGGATCGGAATAAAGCGGCGGGTCAGGCGGCGGAGCAGATCTGGCGACGGCGGTCTCCGGCGAGAAGGGCGGCGGCTCCGGCGAACTCGCGGGGCGGCGGCTCCACGCGACGTCGGGGCAAGGAGCCGGCGGCGGCGTGAGGGGAGAGGCGGCGGCGACGGTGGCATAGAACCGCGGCAGCGGCGGCGCGGCAACCGATGGCGGCGGCGGCGAGATGCGGAAGGGGGCGGCGTCGATCTGCGGCGGCGCGAGAGGGGCGGAGGGACGGGTCGGGGATTTATAAGAGGGGAGGGCGACGTCGGCCTTGGGGAAGGGGGCACGGAGAGGCGGCGGAGGAGTCCGCCTCCGGGACGGCGGCGGCGGCCGTGGTCGCTCGGGACTCCGTCCCGAGCTCGGGGACGAGGCGCGCGCGGTTTTGGGCCGACTGGGCCGTGGCCTGGCGAGCTGGGCCGGCCCGGTCCGGTCGGTCCAGAGATTTTTTTTTAAAACAGAGATAAACAAAAAAAATAATAAAACCAAAGAAATAAAAATATTATATAGGCATATAATATATCAAAATTTTCAAAAAAAGATTTCCTACAAGATGAACATTATTCTAGAGTCAAATAAAATACACACAAATTCAAATAAAGCAAAGAGTGCTTCTTCCCTAATAAAATCCACTAAAAATCATTTTAAAAATACCAAAATGAATTCAAATTTATTTCTATCCAATTTTCTGATGTAGGGAATCATGTTACCCTATTTTCCATGTATTTTATTTTTGGAGAAAAATAATTTGAATAAAACTCAAATAACTCCAAATAAAAAAATAAATTCAAAAGAACCTTGAATTTAATTCTTTGAAACTCCCAACTCATATTTCATATAATTTGAAGAAGTCATTTTATCTTCGCTCGTGAAAATCATTGAGTTGCATAAAGTTTCAGAATTGGAAATATTTTCCAAATGAAATTCAAATATTTTCAACACCCCTTGTCATTTAAATAAATGGAAGAAGTTATGTCATCCTCTCTCCAGGGTTTCGTGATGAAAAGAATTTGAATTCCCGAAGATCATAAAAGAAAAAATGAAAGTTTGGGAAAGTCCTTTTATTCCCTCTCATTTAACTTTCAAAAAGTTTCGAATTCACTCACTCTCAGTCAATCAATCAATCAATCAAAACTATCTATGTGTTTATAACATTCCAAAATTTAGTATTTTGGGATGTTACAAACTACCACCCTTAAAATGAATCTCGTCCTCGAGATTCGGAGAGGCTAGAAAGAAAATAGGTTGGGTTTTGGGGGTCTTCTCAAAAAATCCATCGATCATCTTCGGTGTCTCGGGTGCTACCACCCTTAGAAGCATTGTTACGGTTCCATCAAAACTTATATACTCCATCCTTATTACTGACAGTGTTGGTCCTCTCAGATCGTAAGGATAATTCCTTCTCTGGGCTCTTCCGGTAGTGGCATAACCTTTTCCTCAATACTTTTGTCCATTCCTCTTGGTAAGGTTATTCCGAGATTTGGTCTTCATAGCTGACGGTTCTGGCGCCAATTCTAAACAACTATCGATATCTCATGGTGGTCATCAATTTATGGTTTCTCCTGCAGGAAATGGGTCTGGGTTGAACCTCACCGTATAACCTACGATAGGCAACAGCTGTCGTGTACAAGGGAAAAATGCTTATACCATTCTAAGGTTCAACAAGGTTTAATATCGTCGTCACTCTACTATAGGTAGGTCACTCAGATTTACCATCCCATATAGCAAAGCGAATAATAAGAGTAAGTCGGAATGGTGATCAATCCATCCCGCACCCAAATCATTACCTTGTACATGGTTTAGCGAATCTCGCATTCTAACACGCGGTCATCCTCACAAGCATTGCAGAATTTTTCTTGTCGACGAACCAAGTTCGGATAAATCCATTGATTCTGCAAGCCAGACAAACATCTATCGTTCCTTACCAACTCTCAGGTTTTGTGTTACTCCTATAAAATCGTCGGTCGATAAAATCGTAACTCTTCCCAGGGTTTCTCCTTCAGCAAGAGTGTGCTAGCTTCTTGGCAGGTCCTGGAACCTATGGGTTATGGCCCACCTCATCACTTAAAATCCTTGAACACATCATCTGGGCAACTGATCATTATCCCAACATCCAACTTCCTGGCATACTTAAATCCATCCAATTGTACTGTCTTCCTTTCTTCTATTGGCACCAAACTAGGACATGATTACTCAGACTCATCATGGAATTTCCATTGATCCATATTTCCACAATCATACCTCCTTTATATACAATAGTAGTTCATCTCTTCATCCTCGTGGGAATTCCCACATACCGAGATAAAACTTATACTTATGAAGTCCATACTCCACTTCGGGGAACATCATTATCCTTTCCAGGGTCAAGCGTCCTTACAGGGGAATATTGGCCATCTCTGCATGGCACTTCTTCAACTGGGAAACGTGAAACACATCATGAACTCCTGACAGTCCTTCGGGTGACTCCAACTTGTTAGCCACTTCTCCCTTACGCTCCAAAACTCGGTATGGTCCTACAAATCTCGGGGCTAACTTTCCCTTAACTAAAAATTGTTTAACTCCTCGCAGAGGGGACACATGAAGACATGTTGTGTCTCCAATTTCATAGACTTCCTCCTTGCGTTTTTGAGTCTGCATAACTCTTCTGCCAGGACTGAGCTACCTTCAATCTATCTCGAATCAACTTAACATTCTCTTCTGACTCCTTGATCACATTTGGTCCAAACAACTGACGGTCTCCAACTTCGTCCCACATCAACGGTGTCTGGCTCCTTCTCCCATACAACGCTTCACAAGGGGCCATATTCAAACTAGCTTGGTAACTGTTGTTGTATGAGAACTCCGCGTAAGGTAGATTATCATCCCTACTAGATTCATAATCTAGCGCACAAGCTCTCAACATGTCCTCCGGAATCTGATTTACTCTCTCAGTCTGTCCATCTGTCAGCGGATGAAAGGCTGTACTGAACTCTAGCCTAGTACCCAAAGTCTGGTGCAGCTGATTCCAAAACTTTGAGGTAAACTGTGTTCCTCTATCAATGGTCCTCGGAACTCCATGCAAACATACGATCCTGGTCAAATATATCTTGGCCAACTTCGCACTTATATAGGTGGTTTTCACTGGGATAAAGTGAGCCACTTTGGTCAAGCGAATCAACTACTACCCAGATAGAATCATATCCCAATCGGGTTCTGGGAAATCCGGTAATGAAATTCATGCCAAGCTTATCCCACTTCCATTCGGGTATTGGCATAGGCCGTAGTACTCCTGCTGGCTTCTGATGTTCTGCCTTCACTCTCTGACATACATCACATACGGCTACATACTCGGCAATATCCTTCTTCATACCGGTCCACCAGAAATGATCCTTCAAATCCAAATACATCTTGGTGTTTCCGGGGTGAATCGAGTACGGTGAGTAATGAGCCTCCTGAAGTATTAACTTCCTGATCTTTGCATTATTAGGCACATATACATGATCCTCGAACCATAAGGTGTCGTGCTCATCGTTACGAAAACCTTCGGCCTTTCCTTTGCTTATCCTCAGCAATCTCTTTGTCATCCTTCTAAGCTTCACGGATCTTTCCCAACAATGCAGACTGAACTTCCATTGCTGCAACAAAACCTTTGGGAACAATCTCCAATCGAAGTTCCCTGAAAATCCTCGGCTAACTCCTTTGATAATCCTCCGATTATGAGGGTATTCGTCCTTGTTTTCTTTATGGTTGTATCCTATTTCTCCACAAAGCTTGTGTGCACAAGGTTTCTTCATATCCTTTCCATAAGGCCTCAATTTCTGGCACACAAACCGAGACTTTAGCAAAGTCAACTTTAATTCTTTCCAAGTGGTTACTCCTTGCAATCCATTGATGGTTTGGTACATCCTCCACCAAATAGCAGCACCTCTTACAAAGCACTCAAGAGCATGCTGGGTCATATCCTTTTCGACTATAGTGTTATTCTCCATGCGATCCTCCATGTTCTGAATCCATCGGACTGTCTCCAATTGACTCATCGGTCCAGAAAATACAAGCACATCTCCATTCATCCTCAAATGGGGTCCATGGGTTTGGGGTGGGATAAGAGAGATAGAGAGGGATACACACAATACAAACAAAAGTTTTGAAACAACGGATTTTATTGTGGCTGTCGAAAAAAACAAACAAATGACAGCTCACAAACGTCGCATCTAACGTAAGGGTATATCAGGGGTTTGGGATTCTAATGGTCAATAGATCTCAAAGTCATCAAACTCTTCAAGTCTTGTTCATGTCTCCGATGGCTTCTTCCAATCGTGCTTGTCCTGCTCAAGTTCTTTTGCCAGATCATCTTTGTTGACGCGAAGTCTCTCGCGACGTCCTTTAATATTTCCGGAGTTGCATTCCAAACTTCTGGTTTCATCAACCTTGATATGAACGATGATCCTACTATCCTTCAGTCCTGACGAATCTCCGGTATCTCGAGATTTTGTTCCTCCAGTTTGGCTACTTTCAGCTTCTGGTTCCGAGTGCTTAACGAATTTGCCTCCTTGTCAAATATAGCTTCCTGGATATCCATCTTAAAATCCTTGATGTAATGCTCCAGATCCTGGTGATACACCAGCAATGTTAAAACTGCATCCTTCGCTGACAGATGCTCCTTCAGCCTCCTACCATCCAATCCTTCTGAGGAAATGCATGCTTAACTCAGCACAGTGGCAATAGCATATGCGGGTGATAACCTCATGGATAGCCGTGTTTTTGCTCTTGTCATTTCCATGAGCTACCATTCCATAGTTGATATCTCCTGCCTTAGGGTTTTCCTTGACAAAACTTTGAGTTCTAAGGCTCCATATTCCAGTCTTTATCCGATACACCTTGATCTCGGGTATTGACAACTTCCATAGTCTGTCAAGTTCCATAAGTGTAGCCTTCCTAGGTCATAAAAATCAGGTAATTCTTCAGAGCCTTCAAAATCTCATAGTCTTCGGAGTCTTCAACAGTTGTAGTTTCCATTTACATGGTAAAATCCTCTTCATTCCAAATGGTCTTAGTTGTCCGATATCTTGTCTCCTTGGAGTGGTCTCATCGGTTGAATCTTCGAGTGGTCAAAAGGGAAAAGGGGTATGGTCTCACTAAAAGGGAATATTTGAATAAGCTCAGAAGAGGAGAGAGGTAAAAGATCTTTTGAAAATGAAGTTGTAGAGAAAAATCTTTCCTATGAGCTTGCCAGTTTCTAGGGTCACGTCCTACAGTCAACCTGGCTCTGATACCATCTTGTAGCGACCCGACCCGAATGGATCAAGTCTCTGTGCTTTCGTGTCATCCCTGGATCGGTATGCTGACACACACAGTACTCGAAGGATTTATAACAGAGGTAAATCACATGTATAAAGTAACGTAAATACTATTACCTCAATCCAAAATATAGCGGAAGCAACAAGGTTGTGGATTCCCATCAACACCAACGGCAAAGTTGAGTATAGGAAATCGTAACCCTAACGTATCACTTACTCGTCGTCTGAAAAGTCTGCAACATGAAAAGTTGCAACCCGAAAACGGGTCAGCACATGGAATATGCTGGCAAAGTAACACATAGAGAGTAATGAAATAATAAGCCTATACTACATGCATATATGGCTGGTCGAAAGCTCTATGGCTACAGTTTTGCATAAAGCCAGTTTTTCCCTACTGCAAAGGAATAAATTTAATTAACTATCACGGTGGTTGTTAAACATTGAGAATGGTTGACAGCATTCTCAATCCCAATTAAAAGTACTCATTAAAAACCCAACAATATTAATTAGAGTAACATGTTGAGATTCACATGATATTCAAGTACTAGATACTCAAGATGTCCATAACCGGGGACACGGCTAATCATGATTAGTTTATACACTCTGCAGAGGTTTGCCCACTTTTCCCCACAAGACTCGATCTCCTCCGCTTGGTTTCTCGCACTACATGGTGTTTAAGAAACGAATGACCGAGACATAGTCTTTCAGAAGCGCTAGCACCTTACGATAGGTGGACCGGTACACCTACATCCCCTACATCTGCTAGTCCACCACTATAAGAGTTCGCACGACTTAGTCAACTATGCCAGAGCCCATAATGGCTTGTGGATGCACACATAAGTTACTAGTATGAATTATCTTATGATCCCTTTGAGCCTGGGTGGCGGTCCAAAAACAAACAGGTAAGTCCTGATGGAAACCAGGTGCCTCAATCCACCCAGATGTGTGTTTAAGTTGCCACCTTAGATAAACCAATAATTTAACAATCTCACATCTGTCATGAATATCACTCACCCAATCCACGTCTACTAGCATAGCATGGCATAATAAGCAAACGTAGAAGTAACTCCCAAAGGTTTCATAAGTAAAACAGGTAATAGGTACTACCTCATCTACTTCCCATCCCACAATTTTAATTAGATCCTAATCATGCAAGTGTTTTGAGGATTGATCTAATGCATAAAACTGGGTAGTAGAAAAGGTATGATCAAGTGTTACTTGCCTGCAATGTTGATGAAGATGATTCGCACTCAAACTCTTGATAGTTCTACTCGTCACACTCCGGTCAATCTATCGTAATCAAGCAATAGTAACCACACAAAAGCAATCACTCAAAAGATCGGAAAGATCGAAGAAAACAATTCGGAAAACATCAAAACCAAGCAAATAACTCTTGCAACATAATTTCTAACAGTACCAAAATTATGTGAATTTGGCCTTATCAGAAAGTTTATGTCAAGAGCTTCGATTTGCAAAAAGAATCAACTAAATCGGAGTTACGAAACTCAAGTTATGATCAAACGAAGTTTGAATTCAAATCTGATATAATTCAAATTTTAAAATTTCAAAAACATGTTTGAGTTGGATTACTGGATAGAAGAGATCATAACGAAGACGTGAGCGTTGGTTTCGTTGGATTTGGACTAACGAGTAAAAAGTTATAGTCATTTGAAAATCAGGGACTAATCTGTAGAAAAAGTACTACAAAGAGGTCCCTGACTAAAACTAACAGAAAAGAGAAAAAAATATCTAACGCACGTTCGCTGCGAAGAGGTAAACAGCGAGCGTTCATTAATTAAAGAAAACCGGGTTTTAAAATAAAACCGAACCCTAAAAAGAAAAAAACGGTGAACCGACTGGTCAGGTTGACCAGTCAACTCTGTTGACTGCTGATGTCAGCATGACATCATGCTGATGTCATTAAATCATTTTCGAATTAATTAAATAATTAATTAAAATTCCAGAAATTAATAAAATCTTTAGAAAATCATATCTTTTAATCCGTAACTCGGATTAAAATATTTTCAACATGAAAGTTTCTCAGAACGACGGGACGAATCCGGGTACGCAGCCCATTCGTCCGCCACACACCCCTAGCATACCGAACCCGCAACTTTCCCCTCCGGTTCCTCTGTCCGAAAACGTGAAACACCGGGAATACTTTCCCGGATGTTTTCCCCCTTCACCGCTATCACCTCATACTGCGTTAGGGCACGCCTAGCAACACGCCTTGTCATGTCATGCATCGTCATGCATTTGTTTGCATTGTATTTATTGTTCCTTCCC
>LR880972.1:184874179-184890771 GCA_904067115.1 Aegilops sharonensis | reverse complement strand
GGGCCTTATGGGCCTTAGTGCAGAGAGAGAGGGCTGGCCTAGAGCAGGCCGCGCGCCCCTCCCCCTCTGGTCCGAATTGGACTAAGAGAGGGGGGGCGCCCCCGTTTCCTTCTCCCTCTCCCCCTTCCTTTCCCCCTCCTAGTAGGAGTAGGAAAGAGGGGAGTCCTACTCCTACTAGGAGGAGGACTCCTCCTCCTGGCGTGCCATAGAGGGCCGACCGGCCTCCCCCCCTACTCCTTTATATGCAGGGGCAGGGGGCACCTCTAGACACACAAGTTGATCTGTTGATCTATTCTAGCCGTGTGTGGTGCCCCCCTCCACCATATTCCACCTCGGTCATATGGTAGCGGTGCTTAGGCGAAGCCCTGCGTCAGTAGCAACATCATCACCGTCATCACGCCGCCGTGCTGACGGAAATCTCCCGTGAAGCTCTGCTGGATTGGAGTTCGCGGGACGTCATCGAGCTAAACGTGTGCTGAACTCGGAGGTGACGTACGTTCGGTACTTGGATCGGTCGGATCGTGAAGACGCACGACTACATCAACCGCGTTGTGCTAACGCTTCCGCTTTCGGTCTACGAGGGTACGTGGACAACACTCTCTCCTCTCGTTGCTATGCATCACCATGATCCTGCGTGTGCGTAGGAATTTTTTTGAAATTATTACGTTCCCCAACATCTCCTCCGTCACCACTCTTCTGATGGCTTCCGAAGAACAGTTCTCCGGCGTCCAAGGCGGCTAGATGGCTCGGCGAGCCGGCCAGATACGAGTGAGGAAGCTCGCTACTCCACCTCCCGCGCCTCACGCGACGAAGCAAGTTGCCGCCCCAAGCCGGCGTGTGGTTCAGCAACTCGTCGCTCCAGGCCCACTAGATGAGGAGTGGCGAGTAGCTCCACGCCAGCATAGCGGGAAGCACGGCGGCGCAGACGTCATAGCTCTTGTTGACGACGCCGCGTCGTACCAAGCCTCTCATGTCTGCGACCGCGCTACCCATGCCCGCGACCTCGCCATTCAGGCAGAGACAGAAGCCGGGTACGCAGAGAGCAACGAGTCGGTGACTGGCGCCTCCGCGTCCGCCGCCATCATGGAGGAGAAGTAGAAATTCCGCCGCCGCTTGGGTCCCATGAAGGCCACCGCCGAGGCGACGCCGGCGTATACAACCGGTGTCTTGCCTGGTTCTTCTCTTGTGAGGACCTCCCTCGATCCCACATGGGCTCCAGGGAGGCAGAGGCGCCGCCTTCACCTCCCGCTGAAGCATCAGAAGGGGGTTCCACTCTGATGAGCGGTGGGGAAGCGAGCCGTCATTTGTGCTGAAGCATATACCTCCGGGGCTCTCAGCAGTCCGGTGATCGGGCTGCCGGACATGAGGTAGACAAAGGGATCCGGGCATGATTTAGATTAGGTATTATTATACCTCCAGAGCTGGACTAGCACCCCTTAGTTGATGCAAATGTACTGTAAATCTGTCATGTTTATATGAAAATTCGGCATTTTTATATGAAATCCGTCATGTTTATATGAATCCGGCTGTGTTTGCACGAATTTCGCCAACTGTGGTTGTAGCCATAATTGCTGCAACATGAGGAAATAAAGGCACAACATTGCTCAGTACGCAGTAGCTGCTTTTAAATGCCCAAGAAGTGAATAGTCATTCTTCACACTTCCAAAGAAACCAGCACATTCGGGTGTGAGAATATAGGTGATGGGTAGATGGTTGATAGTACCAATACACTATATTTCATGAGTGCTCAATGCATATAAAAACTGAACTGGAGTCATTGTCGATAATAGTGCACCACGAAGGTCTAGGATTGAGGGGGACTGGGAAATATCATCATGCCACAAGACTGGCTTGTGATTGGAAGTCCACGGATGTACGCTCTACGAAGGCCATCATGTCCAACTTCTAACAGCGGGGGCCACTCCCCGGTATGGTCGCCGGCTGACGCTATGATCGAAGCAGGATCAGTGGTCGAGGTGGACCGTCCTAGGTGGAGCTGTGCAGTCTGGCTAGACAACCAGATAGCGTCGCCACAGCAGTTGCGCTTGCCGCGACCGTCTTTACCTGGGGAATGCCGCAGTGGTTGTGCCCTCGACCGCACGTTGGAGGAAGCGGCAAAGGGATCGTCAGCGCGGTCTTGCCATGGTAAGGTGCTATAGAAGGCTCCGCGACTACCTGCCATAGACAGTGGCGCCGCGCCAAGCTCCCACACACTCTCACCCAGATATCTCGTCGTCGACGCACAGAACCTGGTGGGAGGCACACCGAGCCCAGAAGTTCTCCACACGACCCAAAGTGTGGTTCCTCTTAAATCATCCATAGCTAGACAGGCCACAGTCGCTTGCCCCCCACGAACCGGCACAAAAACTCATTAAAATATCGAGAGCGAGGACGAATGCAAAGAAAACGGGAACCCCTATTGCACCTTTTTGTGAAGATGTCGCTTTGCGGGCTTGGCACTATTAGTGACAATGAGATAGGAGCATAATCAGGGTGATGACATCAGCAAGTTCGTCGAGCTCTTCCAAGGAAGGCTCCCTCCTGTTTCAATGACGGCGCATTCAGATTCAGACCCTCTTCAAGCTCGTCCCCACCTTGTGAACGCGGCCGAGGAATGGAGACGTGAGCCGGACATCACTCGTGAAGTTGGCAATTTACTTTGGTATTGTCAACTGTGTTGGAAATATTCCAATTTGTGTTAATTGTGTTTCAATCATTCAGGAACGTGAAGTTTCAATAGTGTTTGCCTCGCATGCCAAAGTGCCAATACCTGCGGGCATCTCAAAAGGAGACATGTAAAACACTGGCATACGTTCGGACTGTGGTGTTAGGACCAGTTCTGTCATTCAATGGGGACTTGTATATATCCGCATACCAGTCCAAATCAGATCTCCGTTTTTTGACAAAGTGAAACTAAACTTGGGGCCATTTGCGGGCCTCCGGACATCTACATGTCCAACAAGAAGCCACAACGTGTCCTTCCAACTCCATCATCCACTCTCTTTCCTTTCCCTGTCTCCTAAAAAAATGGCACAGAGCAGCCTGCCGATATCGGTACAGATGCGGTGCCCGTCGAGGTCGATGACACCTAGAGGTTCTTCACCGGGCAGTCGCCATGGCCGCGCTCGTGACGGCGCCATTGGCCACGCCGGTGCTGGTGCCCGACGCGCCCGTCACGCGGAGGAAGTTGAGTCGTGGCTTGATGGCGGTGGCGTACCCCTCCGCCCAGCCCCGACCATGCTCCTCTGCGGTGGCTGCACAACCTCCTCTGCGGTGGTGCCGTGCAGGACGGGCTCCTAGACCTCGCCAAGGAGAAGCACCTTGCCCGACCCGGGCACTCCCCCTTTGAGCTCCACAGACACATCCTTGACCTCCCTCCTCGGTGGCGATGTGAATGACAAGCTCGTTGACCTCGTCAGGAAGCACAACCTCGCCCAACCCTGGCGCTCCCCCTCGAGCTCGCCAAGCCCATCGCGTTGGCCTCCCGCGCGGCCTTCTCCTCATGGCGTCGTGAAGGATGGTCTCCTGAGGGAGCACCACCTCCTCGTCGTCACGCTGTCAAGCTCTGCTCGCGCCCGACTTCTGACCCACGAGCTGGCCGCCTCCGCGGTCGATGACGCCTGCGCCCGACCCACGAGCTGTTTGCGGAACACGTTTGCGGGATCTGTTCGGCCAGAGCGCTCGCGGCACGGTAAATTTTGCATAGCATCAAACGAATTACACATTTCAATCTTATATTTACTAATTGAAGGCACCATACAAGTCGTCATGTTAATCCACATCATTAGAAATATCCAAACCGTTCAATCTGTATAATAATTAATCTTAACCCTACGATTTACGTTGCTTTGTGTGGAAAAATAAGGACAACTTGACACGATAACTATAATTTACGTTGGTCTGGTGGGAAAAAAAAATTAAGACTCCATGTTTTTTTTGAATTAATTAAGCCTCCGTGTTAATCCTGAAAGACTATGCAAATTATCTCTTAATTAGCTACCAACAGCCGGAGGATTTGACGAGGAGTCCTTGCCCAATGTCCCACCTGCCCTATCCCGACCTCTTCCTGGGCTTTAAAAAAAATAGTCCTTCATGGGCTTCCGAAACTAATGCATGCCCATCTCCAATTCCCAACCTAAGGCATCGCCCGTTCATCGGAGAGGGATCAATCCCTAGCGCCGCCTCATCTTCCTCCTCGCATGTCTGCAATCCATCTAGAAAGATCCCCGCTTCTCGGTGCCACACCTCCCACAATGACCGCCGCCACTTTCAACAAAGAATGAAAGGATGTGATTTACTTTAGTCCGGCCAATCTGGGTTGTCCACCTCCACGTGCCAGAGTTACCATTGTGGTGTAGTTTTCTACAAGAGTAATGGTGAGGCTGGACCCCAACGGAGAAGAGGCGGTTTGCCCCGGCGGCAGCAGGCTGAAGGTCTCCACGGCAAGATGTTTGAATCATTAATCTCTCTCTCTCTCTCTCTCTCTCTCTCTCTCTCTCTCTCTCAGCACTGGACACACCAGTAGTACGCACACTTGCTATAGGAACTAATATATACTGTACATATATGTATGCCTTCTGTGTGTTTGATGAAATTCTAAACCAGGTCGGTGATATGAATTCCGTCCATCCATGATTTCATCAACAAGGCCACATGGTTCGTTCTCTGACCAGGTCAGTCCACTAAACCTTATATTCACATGGAAGCGCTTTGGTGTGACGTTGTTCATTAGTGCTTAGGAAGAGTAGTTTTCTCTTTGCTAATTACTATGGTAGTAGCAGCCGATTACCAAGGGATAAGTAGAAGTTCACTCATAATTTAGGGAAATATTGCCCATGCTTCAGATTTTTGGCAAATTAAATAAGGAAAAATGTAGTAGCGGATGTTACGTGCAAGGAATCCTTGCATACAGTGTTTGGTGATGACAAATTTGCAATCTGTTTTCGTGTAAACTTTTTTCCTATTGCGTATAATATGTCCAACATAAATCAACGAGAAGGAAACTACTAGCCTCTTTTACGAAAAAAAATCACAATTTTTTTACGGCTTAAGTACTGCTTCAGTGGAGATGTATACCATTGAAGTCTCCGAAAAAAAAGTCTTTCGGTAGTAAAAGATATTCTCAATTATTGATTTTTTAAAAAACTTTCTTGAATGTACATGTAAAACATGTGCAGTTTTTTTTTTTTTTTCTTGCTAGATGCACTTTGTTTGGTGGCTTCAATATGGATGTTGCCATTAGATTGTTTTTTCCATATCTATTATCTACCTACACTCTTTAAGCTGTCTGGGAAAATGTTCTGAAGGAAAGTATCAACATCTTCAATTTTTTCAGGCTTGAGTTGAACGCTCTGATATTTGATAGTTTTAATAAGGAACAGTAAGTCAATGATTAAGGTTACATTGAAACTCCACTTATACTTTGTCACTGGACATCAAGCTCCAGTGCCCATCAAGCCATCCTCACATTGAGTTGTGCAGATTGTAATTATGGAATCAAGTTATCAGATTTGTCCCATGCTTTCACTTGCAGTAAATCCTACTAGACACAAGTGGCCTAAGAGTAAATGAAGTGAAGCATGTTATTTAATGAAAGTACTATAGTCAAGTGTTTAACACGTTCTGCTTCATGTGTCTATTGGCTGGCAGAATTTTCTAAAGTGTTTTTGCGTATATCACATTTCCAAAATTCCATAGAAATTTATAACTAGACTGCTGCACAACTGGAAGAAAAACAGGGACCAGTAGACCAACAATTATGTCTTAATATTTAAAATTATTTCTTATCTTATAAAATCAAACTGATTTTGTTGGAAAATGGCGGCTCAGACTATCGCTGCATGTTGATCATGTCTTATTCTGAAATTTCAGAAGGCGTTCCTTTTAAGTGTTTCTAAAGATGACCAGGCCCATAAAATATATCACTATGTCACAACTACCCAATTGCAAGTATTCTGAAGATTCCCAAATTACTTAATTATGCATATATAGTATATTTGTTATTATTTGTGTTATTGCTTAGTTGATACATATATTGCTATTTCTTCTTATTTTCCTAATGAATAATGCTATACTGTTTAATCCAAGTCAATTGGGATATTAGTAAATACAGCTAAATGGGGGTGAGAAATATATTCTAAAGCTCCACGTCCTTCAAGTTGAAACAATGGGACTCTTCCTCATTGCCATCCACCTATGGTAATCATGTGCCTCTATATTTTGTTCTATATTGCCTAGGTGGATCTATAGTCCGACAACCAGAGTAGCGTTTTTCATATACCTGTATTTGGTTCGAATCTTGTCTCTATTAATTCTATGTGTAGTTATTGGTCATGTTTCTTTAGAAAAAATATTTTAACTTTCATCAACTCTTTTTGAGCTGTAATGGTCTTTTTTAACAACATGACACATATTGATCTGAGTCGATTGTTCACAATACCATGAATATTTCATTCTTTAGGTGTTTAGTTTTTAGCCACTAGCCCGTGCAGTAGCACGGGTTGATGACTAGTAATATGAATCGAAATTCAACATACAAATATATTAATGGTCCGAAATGCAATGCACAATACAACAATAGTTTTCATTACAACAAATATTCAAATTCAAATAATTATTACAACACCAAATTGTTCAAATCTCACACGAATAGAAATGGATAAAAATGGGGATCTATCTCCCCCCTAAGAGTTGATACCGATGCACAATAAGATCATGCTGGAGTTGGTCTCAAGAAATGTCGTGATCTCATATGCGTCCCTGGCAGGCTTCACATTGCTACCAACATTGTCATATTTGTACTTCAAGTCCAAATCCCTCTCATCCTCGATGATCATGTTGTGGCAAATTACACAAGCAGTCATGATGTTTTCCACTTTCGATGTCAAATCCATAGATCATGTGAAGCCACGGCTTCAAGCGCGATGTTGGGTTTACGTTTGTGGCTGGTGTATTGCCCTGCCCAAGCCACTGGGCAGTTCTTCCACCTCCAGTGCATGAAATCAATACTACCTAGCGTGTTGGGCCATCTGCTTGTTTCGTTCATTGCCATGACCTTCTTTGTGTCTTCTTCGTTTCGAGCTTGAAGGCACTCTGGGCCAAAAACCCAGATCATTGTCTTCGGAAAGACACAGACACATTTGATGGTGGTATCTTCGCCAATGAGAAGAGATTCATCCGCGTAGCTGGAGGGAACACCATATGCAATCACTCTCATTGCCGCTGATATTTTTTGATATGCACTAAAGCCAATCAAACCGGCGGCATTCCTACGTCAAGTCAAGAGACGACAATTTTGCTCGCGAGCCTCGATGATGAAGACGGAAAGTGACCTACGCATTCGATACTGCCTACGAAAGAGGTGAGCCGGATATGTCGTTACCTCCGTGAAGCAGTCTTTCATGAGCATCTTTTCGCCAAGAGCTGGGTTGCAGGAATGCATAGCTGACCGACCATGGATCCGCGCCGCTTTTTCTTTGGCCCCACCTCGAATTCGTTGACGAGATGCAATAACACTAGGTTGTTGTCATTGTCGTCGAGGATCATCCCTTCTATATTCGAATAATCGGACGAAGATGACAAGGGCGAACTCCAATCCATCTACAAAATGCACACAAAATGGCCATGAATTTCAGCCTAACCTACTCTGGGCCAAATCAAGCACGAACACGCGGGTGTTCGATATACCTCACCTGAAGCAAAGTCGTCCCGCCCCTTTCTTCTCCCCCGTCGGTTGAAGCGAAGCCGTGCCGCCCCTTTATTCTCCCCTGTCGGCCGAAGCAAAGCCGCGATGTCCCTTTCTTCTCCCCCGCCAGCCGAAGCAAAGACGCGTCGCGCCACCCCGTTTTTCTTCCCGCCGGCTGAAGCAGAGCCACGCGGCCCTCTTCCTCCGACGCACGCCGCTCAGAGGCGCCGGAACCAACCAGATCCACAGGCTATAAGCCCGCACACCGAGCTCTGGGCCGGATCCATGGCGCCGGCGCCGGCCGCAAGCCGCAGACACAAATGGGCACCCCCAGTGCTGAAACTAGGTGGAATGGATGCGACACAAGGGAGCAACAAGGGGTGGGGATGTGCAGCAGAGGGGAGTGGAGGCGGGAACTGAAGCCGACGGAAGTGGGTTCGTGATAATGGAAAGGGGCGGCAACTTTGGGTGAAATCCCGTAGATATGGAGGAAATGGGCTCACGGATTCGGGATCCCACAGAAAAATCTGGGACGGCCGAATTTGGATGATCTGCTCGGGACATGTTTACGGGCTCCATCCCGCAACCGGCGATTGTTATACCGGATGGCCCGGTTAGCGGGATCTGCTAAAGAAGCTCCTAGGACTGGAATAATGTGCCTTCTACTCTTTACTTCGTGGTGCACTACTAGGAAAACACATACATCTGGTGTCATATTAGTGGCGGTAGGCTGAGATCCCCACCACTGCTATTTCAGCCAGATACCAATGGCGGGTAAAAAATGATGGCTGCCATTGGTCTTGCGTTACTAGTGACGATCACAACTCCAGGCCCGCCATAGACTTTCTGGCCCAGACTAACCGTGGGCCAACAGTACAAGTGGCGGATAACTATTTGGAGCCCGCCACTGGTAGTTATATAACCAATGGTGGACCCTGCAACAGGCCCGCCACTATAATTTTTTCAACCAATTTAGCCCACGTTAGCCATAGGAAGAGGTATACCACTGGCGGGTGTCGACAAAAACCCGCCACTGCTGACATACTTAGTTATCTGTTTAACATTTTTTAGATTTTAGTTCTTTTTTTATGACAATGGAATTGTATGAAAAATGGTATCAACTATGTAGTTTCATTGTTTGATATAGTATAGATATTTTATTAATAAATTTGTACTAAATTAAGTATAATTGAAATTTCACTACAACTATTGTCGGGGGTTGGGTGCGACATATGCCAAAGGATGGCTTATCATGGTGGGCGAGTAGAACATCGCCAGTGCCTGGAAACGGGATGAGGCGAAGGCATGCACGCCGGCGAATCTTACCCAGCTTCAGGGCTCTCCGTGAAGATAACACCCCTACTGCTGCTATGCGGGGTCTCCGCATGATCACTATGGCAAAGTGGGTACAAGGTTGCTCCTTGAGCTGTTCGAGGTGACGAAGGAGAAGGGCACGGCTGGCTCTTCTCCCCTCTCTGTGTGTCTAAAACTATTAGGGTCCAACCTCTTGCATGGGTGCCCCGGGTGGTTTATATAGGCCTACCCCCCGGGGGTACAATGGTAATCCGGCTGGGCGCGGGTCCCAGCCGTCAGTCTCTTAGGTCGCCGTCTTCTCCGCCGACTTCCAGGGCCTGCCGACTAGTGGGCCCCGTCGACGGTCCAGCATGGGGCCGACAAGCCTTGTCCGCCGCGGGCGGGTCTTGCCGGCTGCGGATTACTGTAGCCATGCTTCTAATGACGCGGTCTTGGTTATAGGGTCATGGCAACAGTGACGCCGCCTGACGGGCGATCACAGTTGCCATTCCCTGTCTTGTCTGGTTAATGGCGTGCGGAGCCTGTGTGAGGGGCCGGCCGACTCTCGGAGGCCGACTCCCAGCGGATTCGTCTTGGGGCGCTCTCGCCGTCTTCTGCTCTCCCGCCGGTAGGCGGGTCCCGCCATCTTCGGGTCGTACAAACAGGCCGTCGTGGGCACAGGGATCTGCCCACGGGGGTGACGTCAGGGCCGGTGTGGCAACAGTGCCGCGCCGGACGGAGATCTCCGTCAGTACGGCGCGCACTGTGGCCATGCCTGCTCCTCGTGAACGGGGCAGGGATGGGCCGCGCGGCGGCCACATCCCATCCCGTCCGTGGTTGCATAGGCAGGAGGTGGTTGGAGTCGCGGGTCGACTCCCCATAGTTGGCTAATCTCGAGGCCGTCTCTGGGACTCGGCTGGGAGGGGCAGTCGGCGGCTCTGCCGCCGACTCTCAGAAGGCGGCACTTTGTCTTGGAGTCTTGAAGGGCGCAGTCTGCCCCGATGTTTTGAAAGGTCTAGGGGCTCGGGTTTGCCTACCCGTGGCCCATTACTCCGACAGTAGTCCCCGAAGCTGGTGATGCGCCGAGGTCAACATGTCGAGGAGCCTCAACAGTTTCATCCCCTCCGATGGAAGAACCTGGGCTTGGCTCGCCGTCTTTCTCTAGGCCGACTGGCTGGAGTCGGACTCGCGGGAGGCCTTTCGTGGCGGGATCCAAGCAGCGTGCCTGATAAGCTTCCAGGCAGCTTCCCGTCGCGGGCCCGTCGCGCGACGCCACGCGGCAGGGTTAGTCTGCCCACCCACGCGTGACGAGACAGGCCTGTCAGGCGGGGCCCGCCACTACCGCGCCTCGGCGCACGGGCGGATCCGTTGCGGCCGTGCTGGCGGTTGGGTTCCCCACGTCATTACTGCGCGCTGTAACTTCGTGGGTTAAATCGCGGGGGGCGTGGGTTACTGGGCGCGGTTAATCCCACGCCCGCCCCATCGGCTTCTTAGCCCATGGGCCTATAAGTAGGCGGGGAGGAGGGGGGCGGCGAAGCTCGCGCACCCATCTTCCCGCTTCCCCGCTTCCTCTTGCTTCTTCCTCCTCTTGCTTCTTCTTCCTCTCGCTTCTTCTTCCTCTTGCCGCCGTCGCAACGAACCACGCCGCGGCACGGAGATGAGCTCCTCATCCGCCGCTGCGCCTCCCGCCCCGCGCTCCGGCATGTGGGACGGCTCTGAGGTGGACGACGACCACATAGAGTTCCTCCGCCAGACGCGCCGCATCCCCGGCAAGAACTTAGTGCAGACCCGTGTCGCGCCGGCGGGCGAAATAAGGCCGGCGCCGGAGGAGGGCAAGCGGGTCATATTCCGCTCGCACCTCATGCGCGGTCTGGGGCTGCCGGCGAGCGGCTTCTTCCGTGCCTTCTTGGAGTTTCACGGGCTCCAGCCGCACCACCTCACTCCGAATACGGTGGTGCTGCTGGCCGCCTTCGCCTCCTTGTGCGAGGGCTTCCTCGGTGTTCTCCCCACCATTGAGTTGTGGGGGGAATTCTTCAAGGCCAAGCTCGGCACGCACGTCGCCGGCGTGCCGGCTTCGTGCGGCACCTTCATCGCGATGCGGAGGCCGGTGGGCGACAACCCTTTCCCCGCCATCCCGCTGATCAAATCGGTGAAGATGTGGCAGTGCTCCTACTTTTACATGAAGAACGTCGCCCCGGAAGGCGACTGGGTTAATCTGCCGCTTTATGAAGCCGGCGTGCTGTCGGGGCGGCTCCCCAGCTGGTCCCATCGGGCCAGGACGCTGACTCCTGCAGGCACCGCCGCCGTCGCGCGACTCCGAGAACTGACGAAGTCGGAGGGCCTGACTGGGGCCGACTTGCTGGCCGCCTTCATGGCGCGCCGAGTCCTTCCGCTCCAAGGCCGACCTCATCAGATCTGTCAGATGAGCGGCCACCGGGACCCCAGTCGTCTGTGCTCCAAGGACATGCCCCACGCGGAGGTGGCGGACACGGTGAACTTCCTGGCGAACTGCAACCTTACGGCGGACTGGCAGTTCGGCAAGGAGCCATACTCGCGCGCCAACCCCCCGCCTGTGGTAAGTCATCTCTTTTCCTCTTCTGTTTTCTTTTTCAGCCGAATCCAACTTCTTATCTTTTTTGGTTTTTCCGAGTCAGAATCCCCTCATGCAACCCTCAGCCGGCACCACGGGGCCGGCCCGCGAATTCGTCCCCGATCGGGCGGAGAGCGACGTCGACGACCCTGACTTGGGGGCGGCGGCGGTGGAGGCCGACGCCGAAGGAGGGGGAGGAGGAGGGGCTGACGATTTCAGGCCCTCGGCAACCTTCGCCAACTGGCCTGAAGATGACGGCGAGAGGGAAGTCGTCCCCCGCCGACAACCGAAGGTCGGCCATCCGGGCGCGAGTTCCTCCGCCGGCTTGGGTGGTGGAGGCGGTGCGAAGAAGCGCCGGGCCGGGCCGAGCTCGCTAGGCGGCCGGCCAAAAAAGTTCAGGGGGGCGGCCGCCGTGACCCAGCGGGAAGAGGCGGTCGCCAAGGCTAACCGCTTCCGCAAGGAAGTGAAAAAGCCGCCTCTGGTCTCCGCGTAAGTGCTTTTACTTTTGTCTTGTTTTCTTCTGATTCATCTTGTCCAAATCTTTACATCTCTTCTTCGCATCAGGGCTCCCTTACTCTAGAGAGGGTCGCCGCCGCCTCCGTCATGGGGTCGGTAGAGACGTCCGCTAATAGTCGGCGGATTGACCCCGCCGCCGACCTCCGGGAGGCGACGGAGCGGAACGCGCAGGAGAAGCGCGACGAGGAGGAGGACGCCCGCCTGGAGAAGGCGGAGGCCGAGAAGGCGGCGGCTTCCGCCCAGAGGAAGCTGGAGGAGGCCGAAGCCGCTGTCGCGGCTAACAAGCGAGCCGAGGAGGCCGCGCGCCTCCAATCAGCGTTGTTCGTCACCCCGCTGAGCTCTGCGCCGCCACCGTCGGAGTTCACGGGGCAGACGGAGGGAGCCGGCAGCGAGTTCCCCATCATGGAGAGGGGAGGCGGCGAGTCCTCCATGTCGGGCACGGCCGTGCCGTCGCCGTCGCCTCCGCCGCCGTCTGAGAGCGCGTGGGGCAAACAGCAGGCGGACCAGCCGGCGCCGCCGACTGAAGACGAAGTTGTGGCGAAGCTGCTCCTTCAAGTCACCTCGCCAGCACGCCGCCGTCTTGAGAAGGCGACTTCGGCGCCACGCCCTTTGGAGACTGGCGCCGCCAGCTCGGCCATTCCAGACGCCGAGGCGACAAGCGCCGCGCCCGTTGGGTGGGTGCGAGGAGGCGGCACAGGCCCGCTGAACCAGGCGCTTCTGGATGTTCTGGCGAAGCTGCGAGCTCAAGGCGACACCAACCAGAACTGCACCAAGGCGCACTTGGCGTCGCGAACTGTCGTTCGGGTATGTTTCTTCTTTGAATTTTTCCTTGTTCTTCTTTGTGGGGGCGCGCCAGCGCACCCACTAGGTGTAGTCCCCGAGTTTCGGGCCGGCTGCTGAGCAGGCGGCTCGGAACTCTATCTGTCGATTTCCAAATTTTTACCTTGTCTGAAATGCTTATCGCAGGAGTATCACAACCTCCGCACCACTGCCTTCAACCGCAACGTTGAGGAGCTGGGCAAGCGGACCGTCGACTTGTCGAGAAGCCGGGTTGAGTCTTATTTCTTCTTCGCGGGGGCGCGCTGGCGCACCCGCGGGCTGTAGTCCCCGAGATTCGGGCCGACTGCTGAGCAGTCGGGCCGGATCTTCCTGGCGACCTTCTTAGTTGACGACTTAACATCTTTTTTCTTTTTATTCTTCAGAGGCCAATGCCACTCTCCGACGGGAGCTGAGCGCAGCCGACACCGCCTTGCGCATCAAGGGGGAGGAGTGCAGCAAGCTCGCCGCAGAGCACGACCTGCTGGCTACGCAGCTGGCGGAGCAAAGGGAGTTACTTAAGAAGGCGCGGGACGAGGCGGAGCAGAGAGAGGCCGCTCTCCTGGCCGAGTTCGAAAGCAAGCGCTCCTCCTGGACCTACAAGGAGGCACAGCTGACCTCCGGCTTCCATGAGATCGAGGACATCGTCGACGGTGAGTTTCTTTACTTTCCTTCTTTGAGCCGCTGACTATTGGTCAGGCTGACTCCTGGTTTTTTGACTTGCTTCTTCTTCGTCTTGGCAGACTTCTTCCCCGGCCATATGCAGACGGCCAATCAAGCCATTGAGGCTGATTGCGAGGCGCGGAGGGCGAGTGGTGCTGAGATCGCTGCCAACGCCCCCTGGACCTTTGATGAGCAGCTTCTGAGCATTGAGGCTCGTCTGCGGCCGGCCCATCAGATGCTACGCCGGCTTCAACGTGTCGGCGCCCAGGCGATTGCTGCCCTATAGCCAAACATGCCGGCTCTGCGTACTCCCAGTCGGACTGCCGACTGGCTGGAGGTCGCGGCTGGTCGTCTTGAGGCCTGGCAGGGTTCCGCGGCCCGGGCTGGAGCGCGCCGGGCCTTGGAATTCGTCAAGGCGTGGTATCCAGGGCTGGATCTGGACCGGCTGCCCGCGTTCCGGTCAGAGGCCCAGGCGGAGCTGCTGGCTGCGGAAGACGCCCTCATCGAGCGTGCGGCGGCGATCGCCGACTACACGGACACCAGCGTCTTCGTCCCTGAGCGGGCTGAGGACGGCAGGGAGGCGCCGCCGGAGTGGTTCGGGATGAACCCGGATTACGACGAGGACTCGGCGGAGGTGATCGGCTCCAGCGCCGAGGAGGAAGGCGAGGCAGAGGATGGAGGCGCCAGAAGACGGAGCGGGCGACCAGCCTCAGCTCGACCGCGCCTCCAGCAACGAGCCGCGCCCGTCTGGGCCGGCTGCCGCCGGAGATAATCAAGCCGAGACTGCCCAGCCGGCCGCCCCGGCGCCTGACGCCGTCGTCTCCTCCGGCCCTCCAAACCCGTCTGCCGCTTCCTAGGCTGCTGTCTCGTCTTTATTTTATCTGCTTTGGTAGTCTTTTGAAAAAACTTGTTAATTCGCACAATTCCACCCGTGGGGTGTATTTTGAACTTTTGCTCGAAGATTTGGCCAAGGGCCTATGCTGTGTAAGTATTATCTAATTCTATCTTTCCTTGCTCATTGCTCTTATGGCTCTTTCCTTTGCCGCCTTCCCTTAGCCGCCGCCTTGCCCATCGGACAACCGCTCTTCGGACTGCCGTTTAGATCAAGTGCTTGGCTACTCTTGGGAAGACAAGTACTTGGCCATTTTTTAGAGTCTTTTAAACAAGTTGGATAGAGAGCGGCAAGCCGACTACTCAAGAGTCGGTTTTTGCAAAAAGGGGCTGGAAGCCGGCTTAAACTATGTTTATGCTTTGGGTCCTTGGCCATTTTTCATGTGGGCGCCCATTTTTCCACTACAACAAATCTGTTAATGCATGACGGATTTCCGGTGACAGTTTTGAAAATCGTCATGAACGGTCTACTGTAGCCCCGCGAGCCCGCAAAAAGCCCGCCTAACGCCCTAAACGTTTGGCCGTTTAAAACCTAACCCTAACACACTTCCCGTCCCCAATCTCTTTCTCCATCCGCCGCCGCCACACATCGCCTCTTCTCATCCCCGTCTTCGGCCGCCACGCCTTGCCTCTCCTCGTCCCCGTACTCCGCCGCCACGCCTCTCCTCGTCCCCGTCCTCCGCCACCACGCCTCTCCTCGTCCCCGTCATCCGCCACCACCTCCCTGCCTCCAACCGATGACGGCGGCCCGAGATCCATGGCGACGGCGGTTGCAGCGGCTCCATGGAAGCGGCGGCCAACACTAGCCACTGCGGCGCGCCGGCTATGGATCTGACCAGGGGCCTCCCTCCTCCGTCTCTCACGCCACGCAGCTGCCTCGCCATCTGGAGGTTCGGAGCATCAAGCGTCGGAGGAGGAGAGGACGGCGACCCTGACCTGCGGGAGGCCCGAGCTCGACCAGACAACGATGCCCCGCACAAGGTCCCTCCCTACTTCCCCCCTTATCTCCTCTCCTTCATTGCTTCCTTCTTTCTCCCATTCCCAATCATTTTTTTTGATTCGATTCAGATCAACAGAAGCTCCCCGCCTCTCGAGTTCCATGGACGGACGACCGGAACCCCACGCTCGAGCCCGACGAGCTGGACGAGTTCGACAGCGAGGTCGTCCGCCCCGCGCACCATGATTCCCCACAGAACAAGGTTGACCCTCTCGCTCTGTTTTTCTTTTCTTTCCAAGTGATTGCTCTCAAATTTTCTTGTATTGAACCTCATGCAACAAACGTGGCCACTTCTGTTCCTGATACTCGCATGTTACAGCCAACGACAGAGTAGCACTGATGGCTATTTCCTTCTTTTCTCACCATGGGAGCACTAGCAGTGTAGAATTCGTGAGATCTACTAGTTAGTTAAGCAACTAGTACTTGTTTATTTTAGTAAGTAAACGCCCATGAGATGCTCCTTTTGGTTCCTTGCTATTCTGTGCATGCAGCAAGTATGTAATCTACAGTGGGGCAGGTGCTGTACTATCTGCCTTTTCGCTGAGAAGAGTACTATCGTATCTTATCCTTTTGCTGAACATTCAAATCTCGTGACTCTTGATTTATCTCTATGGATTCTACTTAGCTGACCATTTTGTCTAAGTTACATTTGTGGCAGATAGTGTGGTGTGATGTTCCAACATGGATTGCGCGCTTTGGTAGATTAGACTGCCATTTATTTTAGCATAAATGATTATGCAGTTTGTACTTGTTTTGTTTAGACTTTCCTGGTTTCCATAGTTCTGTATTTTTCTTGCTTCATGAAAGTAGCCATCATATGCTTTGTTGTGATATTGATTTGTCAATGCCTGAATACAGAGTTGTATTTATCGATATACCATATTTGCATTTCAAGGATAAATTGTGATACATAAAACATATTTATTTACTTTACTAGAATTTTGAACTTAGAACAGACACTTGTCAATGGCAATAGTATTTTTTATGCCCAACGCTCTTGGAGCTATTCATATATCAGAAGCTCTGCATGCACCTTCCTTCTATTAAGTTTTAATTAAATATTTTGTATTTACAATAGAACATGTCTGGCTGTTTATTGTCAAGGCCTAATGTTGTTGTCCGGAAGGAACTCCAGGAACTAG
>LR880972.1:184823944-184873191 GCA_904067115.1 Aegilops sharonensis | reverse complement strand
TGTACTATCTGCCTTTTCGCTGAGAAGAGTACTATCGTATCTTATCCTTTTGCTGAACATTCAAATCTCGTGACTCTTGATTTATCTCTATGGATTCTACTTAGCTGACCATTTTGTCTAAGTTACATTTGTGGCAGATAGTGTGGTGTGATGTTCCAACATGGATTGCGCGCTTTGGTAGATAAGACTGCCATTTATTTTAGCATCAATGATTATGCAGTTTGTACTTGTTTTGTTTAGACTTTCCTGGTTTCCATAGTTCTGTATTTTTCTTGCTTCATGAAAGTAGCCATCATATGCTTTGTTGTGATATTGATTTGTCAATGCCTGAATACAGAGTTGTATTTATCGATATACCATATTTGCATTTCAAGGATAAATTGTGATACATAAAACATATTTATTTACTTTACTAGAATTTTGAACTTAGAACAGACACTTGTCAATGGCAATAGTATTTTTTATGCCCAACGCTCTTGGAGCTATTCATATATCAGAAGCTCTGCATGCACCTTCCTTCTATTAAGTTTTAATTAAATATTTTGTATTTACAATAGAACATGTCTGGCTGTTTATTGTCAAGGCCTAATGTTGTTGTCCGGAAGGAACTCCAGGAACTAGCTTCGAATAGTTCTTGTATTCATCTAGAATTTGATATTTCAGGCAGTGGTCTTGTGTATGCTTCTTGATATCTATTACAGATCCAAAATATNATTCATATATCAGAAGCTCTGCATGCACCTTCCTTCTATTAAGTTTTAATTAAATATTTTGTATTTACAATAGAACATGTCTGGCTGTTTATTGTCAAGGCCTAATGTTGTTGTCCGGAAGGAACTCCAGGAACTAGCTTCGAATAGTTCTTGTATTCATCTAGAATTTGATATTTCAGGCAGTGGTCTTGTGTATGCTTCTTGATATCTATTACAGATCCAAAATATGTAAAGTTTCTCTATTGCTTGTCCATGTGGTTCCACTTCAGACTATTCAGAAGCATCTTGCGAGCAAAGTGCTATTTAGTGTTTAGTATTCAAAACTTCAGTTGTTGCATTTGTTTTTACTCGTGTAGTTTTGATCTTTTATTGCCAACTTAAATAAAAGAAAGTGTAGCAGTTTATGCTTGTAAGTTTTTTGCCAGGAAGTTATTACTAGATCTACTATCCCAAAAAAATCTATTTCCTGAATCTACACTAAAGGCCTACATCTAGACAAGTTGTAAAAAGAACTTTTTCCACACTTTACTCGGTTTTACTTATTAGAAACTGGTGTAGGTTTAGATATCTGTAGTGCCTGAAGTTTAGTCATCTTAAGACTTAAAATAGTTTAGCCATAGTTTGTATCTACACTTGTGCGGTTGTGCCTATCATCCATATTTGCCAAGCTGATAATTCTTTTCACTTATCCAGATTTGTCCACATGCTCGCTAACTTGTTTTTTATGCCTTTGTTTAGTGCAGGTTCCAAAAAATTAGAGGCTCCTTTTTCAAAACGAATACACAGAGAAATCAGAGGCTACTTTTCTAGATTGGTTCCAAGAAAATGCAAAGTTGTGTAGTAATTTGTTTAGAGGCTCCTTTTTCAGATCGGTTCCAAGAAAGTGATGTAGTAATAATGGTTGTACTACTTGTTGAGCTATATATGTAAATATTTTTTTGGTATCTGAACATTGCCGTGATTGTAATGAGTTTGGGCTGTTTTGTGAAAATTAAATTTGATTTATGGCCTTGTTTGAATATTAGGCGTGAAATTTATATATACCAGAAATATCGAACAGTTATCTCCACCTGATGTGGATTAAGAAGAAAAACACAAAAACAATTGTCTAGCAGTGTCCACGTAGGCTGCCACGTCATTCCCACTGGTCTAAGCAAAAATCCAACATGGCGTAGGTCCATGACGGCTTGTTCCGTCACAGAAGATTGGGCCTGGGCGGGCTTGGCGCAGATCCATGACGGCCAAGAGCTGTCATGGAAGCTACCATACCAAATTATGACGCGATATACATGACGGATTTCAAATCCGTCGTGGAAGGGCACCCATGACAGTTTTTCATTGATCCGTGACGGACTGGAACTGTCATGTATTAACAGGATTCTTGTAGTGTTCCTTACTCCTGCCCACCAATCAGTCGCTCTACGAGCTGCGGCTTCTGACAGGAGACGGCTTAGGCACCGCACACTACTTGTCCGACTACAGGAAGCATTCATAGCGCAAGGCGGCGAGTCCCCGGGCCGACTAGTCGAGCCCGGTGCCAAGCGGCATAACAAAGAGTAACATACTCGAAGGCATAATTCTTATCATACAGATAACAAAAAAGGGCAGTCCTCGAGCTCGTCCCGGGGGACCCAAAGTCTTGGTACTTTAACACAAAAGGTAGCGTGGTACATACTGCATCAAATGTAAAATCTTCGAAGAAGATTTGCGTTCCATGGCCGCTCCGTCTCTTTGCCGGAGTCGTCCCTCTTGCGTGCTCGGGGCTTCTGAGCCTCGATCAGATAGTAGGAGTCGTTGCCCAGCACTTTGCTGATAATGAAGGGGCCTTCCCAAGGCGCCGACAGCTTGTGCTGGCCGGCTGTTCGCTGGATCAGCCGAAGCACAAGGTCGCCCTCTTGGAAAGATCTCGGCTTGACCTTCCTGTTGTAGTAGCGGCGCAGGCTCTGCTGGTAGATGCTGAACCGCTGAGTGCCAACAGCCGACCCTCTTCCAGCAGATCGACGTCGTCTTGACGTGCTTCTTCTGCTTCCTCCTCAGTGTACATGGTGACTCGCGGGGAGTCAAACTCTATATCCGTTGGGATGACGGCTTTGGCACCGTAGACGAGGAAGAAGGGCGTGAAGCCGGTTGACTTGTTTGGAGTCGTGCGCAAACTCCAGAGGACAGCCGGCAATTCCTCAAGCCAACAGTCGGCCGAACGCTCCAGTGGTTCGACCAGTCGCGGCTTGATGCCAGACAAGATGAGGCCGTTCGCTCGCTCCACCTGGTCGTTTGACTGCGGATGGGCAACGGACGCTAAGTCCAGTCGGATGCCTTTTGTCGCGCAGAAACGGGCCAGGGCGCCTTTGGCAAAATTTGTGCCATTGTCGGTGATGATGCTGTGTGGTACGCCGTACCGAGTCGTGATGTCGGCGATGAAAGTCACTGCCGTTGGACCATTCAACTTCTTGATGGGTTTTACTTCTATCCACTTGGTGAACTTGTCCACCGCGACAAGTAAGTCAGTTAGGCCGCCTCGTGCTGCTATGAATGGTCCCACCATGTCCAGTCCCCAAACAGCAAAGGGCTAGGCGATGGGGATAGTCTTGAGTGCGGAAGCCGGCTGAAACAGCTTGGAGCGGAACATCTGGCACCCCTTGCATTTTTGAACTAATTCCTTGGCCTCTTCTAGGGCAGTTGGCCAGAAGAAACCGTGTCGGAAGGCTTTGGCGACGAGTGCTCTTGAGGCCGCATGGTGGCCGCACTCGCCTTGATGAATGTCTTCGAGAATCGCTTGGCCTTGTTCTGGCTCGACGCAACGCTGGTAGACACCAGTGACGCTGCGCCTGACCAGCTCTCTGTTGACTATAGTGTAGGCTGCCGCTCGGCGTTGTACTTGCCGAGCCAGGATTTCATCGGCTGGTAGCTCTCCGCTTACTAGGAACTTCAGGATGGGCTGGGCCCATGAGGGTGCTGCTATTTCTTCAACTGCCAGTACTGCCACTTGGACGAGGGCGGCTGGGCTGGGAGGCGGCGGGCTGGAGTCCGCAGCCGCTTGCGGGGTTGATGAAGTCCCCGGGCCAACTGGTGCAGTCCCCGGGCTGAGTTGTGGAGTCTTTGCGATGGTCGCCGCAGTCCTCGGGCCGGGTTCTAAAGTCCCCGGGCCGGCTTCGACTGCGGCATTCTTGGGGCCGTCTGCAAGAATTCTCGTGCCGTCTGCTGAGGCTTTGGAGTCGGATCCGACTTCTTCAGGGGGAGCCGGCACAGAAATGGAGTCTGATTCTGGTGAAGGTTTGACAGATGGCTTGAGGAGGCGCTGAAGGGCGACGCCGGATGGTATTGCCTGGCGAGTGGAGCCGATTCTTGCCAGGGTATCTGCTTGGTCGTTGTCGTTTCTTGGCACGTGGAGGAACTCGCACCCCTCAAAATATCCACTCAACTGTTGTACCAGGAAACGATAGCTCGCCATGTTTGCGTCCTTGGCGTCCCAGTCGCCGGATGACTGTTGGACCACCAAGTCGGATTCGCCATAACACAGGATCCGGCGAATGCCAAGTTCTTTGGCAAGCCGGAGCCCGTGAATGAGCGCCTTGTATTCGGCGACGTTGTTGGAGGCGGCGAAATCGATCTGCAACGCATACTTGTGCTTGTCGCCTTTGGGTGAAGTGAGGACGACGCCGGCTCCCAAGCCGGTGCACATCTTGGAGCCATCGAAATGCATCCGCCAATGGGTGGAGTCGGGCGCTGGCGGCAGGTACTGGGTCTCAGCCCAGTCAACGAGGAAGTCGGCCAGTGCTGGCAACTTGATGGCGGTGCGGGGCTGGTAATAGATGGTGTAGGGGGCCAACTCTATGGCCCATTTGGCCACTCGGCCAGAAGCGTCTCGGCTTCCGATGATCTCGGCAAGTGGGGTTGTGCAAACCACAGTGATTGGATGCTCTTGAAAGTAAGGCTTCAACTTCTTGGTGGCAAAGTGCATGCCGTAGCACATCTTCTGGTAGTGGGGGTAGTTCTGCTTGGAGGTCGACATTACTTCGTTCAGGTAATATACTGGTCTCTGGACAGGTAGCGCCTTGCCTTCCTCCTTGCGCTCAACTACAATAACTGTGCTGACTACCCTGCTGGTGGCGGCAATATACAAGAGCATGGGCTCCTTAGGAGTCGGGGCCGCCAGCACGGGGGGAGTAGTCAGCATTTTCTTCAACTGGAGAAAAGCTTCATCCGCCTTGTGGTTCCATTCGAAGAAGGTGGTCTTCTTCATGAGCTGATACAACGGGAGAGCTTTCTCGCCCAGCCGACTGATGAATCGGCAGATGGACGCCAGGCAGCCGGTGAACTTCTGCACGTCCAACAGTCGGCGAGGTACTTCCATCCTCTCGATGGCCTTGATCTTCACAGGATTGCACTCTATGCCGCGTTCGGAGACCAGGAAAACAAGGAGCTGGCCGGCTGGTACTCCGAAGACGCACTTCTCAGGGTTGAGCTTGATCTGGAATAGGCACATGTTCTCAAAGGTCTCCTTGAGGTCTTCCAGCAGTGTTCCTCGCTTTTCCGTCTTCACCACCACATCATCCACATAAACATGGGCGTTCCTGCCGAGCTGCTTGAGGAGGCACTTCTGCATGCAACGCTGAAAGGTGGCGCCGACATTCCTCAAGCCGAACGTCATGGTCAGGTAGCAGAAGGCTCCAAACGGCGTGATGAAGGCGGTCTTCAGTCTGTCGGACGGGTTCAGCTTGATCTGGTGATATCCTGAATATGCATCTAAGAAGCTCAACAGCTCGCATCCGGCCGTGGAGTCTATCACCTGATCAATTCTCGGCAGAGCGAACGGGTCCTTGGGGCAAGCTTTGTTGAGGCTTGTGTAGTCAATACACATCCGCCACTGCTTGTTCTTCTTCAGTACCAAGACCGGGTTTGCTAACCATTCTGGAAAGAACACTTCCATGATGAAACCGGCTGCTAGGAGCCGGGCTATCTCTTCTCCAACAACTCTTCTCTTATCTTCTGACAGGCGGCGCAAGGGCTGCCTGACGGGCTTCACATCAGATCGGACATGTAACTTGTGCTCGGCGAATTCCGTCGGTACACCTGGCATGTCTTTACGGGACCATGCGAAAATGTCCGGATTCTCACGGAGGAAATTGACGAGCTCGCCTTCCTATTTACTGTCAAGGTTTCCACCTATGACAGCGTACCTCTCCGGGTGCTCCGGGTCCAAGGGTATCTTCCTCGTTTCTTTGGTCGGCTTGAACGAGCCCTCAGCTTCCGACTCCTTGGGGTTGGGCGATATTTCGGGCTGCTTGCCGGCCATCGCCACAACCCGATCAAGAAGCCGCTTCTCAGCTACGATCACCAGGGACTCGGCCAGCCGACTGCTCTCAGCTGCACAAGCGGACGACTTTCTGTAGTCGCCGGCCACGGTCAGGATCCCCTTGGAACTTGGCATCTTCATCTTGAGGTAGGCGTAGTGGGGGACCGCCATGAACTTGGCCAAAGCAGGTCGGCCAAGCAGAGCGTGGTACGGGCTTTCGAGGTCCACCACTTCGAACCAGACTGGCTCTCGGCGGAAATGATCTTTGTCCCCAAAAAGGACGTCTATCAGGATCTTGCCGATCGGTGAGCAGGAAAGGCCAGGTACAATGCCGTGGAACACAGTCTGGCTATTCTGAAGTTGTCTTTGCTTGATTCCTAACTTCTCCATCGTGTCCTTGTACAGGATGCTGATGCTGCTGCCTCCGTCTATCAGCACTCGCGAGAAGCGAGCGGCCCGCCTATCCGCGGCAAGGGTGGCTCCCAAGACCAGGGCGTAGGAGCCCGGATTCGGCATCACCTCTGGGTGATCAGCTCTGCTCCAACTGATAGGTTTCTCGGACCGGTGCATGAACTCTGGAGTATCTGATGCTACTGCATTCACTTCTTGCTGCTGCAGCCGCCTGCTGCGTCGGTCATCGGCCACACTGGTGAACACCACATAAGCTCCATGCTCTTCTGGGTACTCGTCTTGCACTGCGCCGACTGGCCTGACAGCCGGCTGCTGGGGCGACGGTGGAGGCGGCGGCCTAGCAGGCGGGGGAGGCAGGAGGCCGTCTCCTTGGCAATCCTGGTGAGCCAGTGACACTTCCGGGTGGTGTGGTTTGACGGCTTCGCGCCGCTATGGAACCTGCAGGGACCATCTAGAGTCTGCTCGTAAGAGAATGCCGGCAACCAGTTGGACTTGCCGCCTTTCGGTCGCTTGGCCGGAGGCTGCCCCTCTGGCTGCTGATCTTCGACTGTCGCCACCTGCCGGCTGCTGGAAGCCGGCTGTGGGGCCTTGTGCTTGTGATCGTTCTGTTGCTGTCGCCGACTGGTGTCTCCAGCCGGAGTTCTGGGAGCCTGTGGAGCCACCTTGCCAGTCGCACTGACTCCAATCTCCGTCTTCATGGAGGAGTCGGCCGTGGCGTACTTGTCTGCTATGATTAGCAGCTCGTCGAGGGTCTCCGGCTCGTCGCAAAGGAGATTGTGCTTGACGAGGGTGCCTTCTCTGCACCCGGCGGTGAAGTACTCGATAGCCTGCACCTCGTGCACGCCCTCGCAGGAGTTCCGGAGCTCGGCCCAGCGCATGAGGTAGTCGCGAGTTGACTCGTTGGGGCCTTGCACGCACAAGGAAAGCTGACGAGGCTTGGGAGGTCGCTTGTACGTGCTCGTGAAGTTGCGAATGAAGGCCTCGGTGAAGTCGACCCAGCTGTTGATGCTGCGGGGCTTCAGGCTGTTCAACCATGTCCGGGTCGTGCCCTGGAGCATGAGGGGAACGTACTTCACGGCAACACGCTTGTTGCCGTTCGCTATGTTGACGGCCGTGGAGTAGTCAACTAGCCAGTCTTCCGGCTTTACGGAGCCGGTGTACTTGGGCGTGTCTCGGGGGAGTGTGAACCCTCTGGGGAAGGGCTCGTCTCGGATGCGAGGTCCAAAACAGGGCGGACCCAACTCGTCTTCTTCTTCCAGCACCAGGGATCGGTGGAGTCGGTCGATCCGGTGGCGGGCATCGTTTTCTCTGACTCCCTCTCAGCGGCCAAGGCGGTCGCCGAGAGTCGGATGCTTGACGGGTGGCGGGGAGACTCGCCTTTCTTTGCGGGGAGGAGGAGGCAGATAGTTGTAACGCCGCTCCACTGCTCTTGGGCGGCCGTCTTGGTCGCGCTCGATGGAGATGTGAGTCCGACTGTGGCTGACAGCCGGATCCTTGTTTTTTCTTCCGCGGACACCGCCAGTCGGCGTCCGAGACGTCGCGCCTTGTTCTCGGCGGGGAGGCAAGTCGTCGTTTTGTCGTCGCGGCGCCTCCGTGCGGCAGCCGGCTTTGTCCTGCGCGGTAGCCGCGTCGAGGAGCTGCTGGACTCGCCCCTTCATCAGGCGGCGCTCTTCACCCTCGAAGTTGTCCAGCTCGTCCGCCGCCGCCTGGGCGGCGCGGATGTTCTCCGCAGGCGTGGCGTACACAGGGCGATTGGCCCCGAACAGGTTGGCGATGGCCACGCCGCGCTGCTGGACCGCGCCTAGGCGGCTAGGCCCCGTCGGGGCCGGTGAGCCGCCCACAGCGCGATCCATCTCACGCTGGTAGGCTTCTGGCAAGCGCCTCATGCTTGCCAGCTTTCTCGCGCCTTCGACGAGCTGAAGGCGGCGTGCCTCCAGCATCTCGGCGTCAGCGTCTTCCGGAATAGGCGCGGTCAGGTCTCGCAGAGCCGCGCCGAGGCGGTCATGAGCTCCTTCGCTGGAATGCTCTCTATGACCGATGACAAGCACCTCTGTGACGGTGCTTCCGCCACTCCCCTCGCGAGGGAGCGGCTCGTCGTAGACCACCACGTTGGTGGGGAACTCGTCGAGCGACGCGGTGTCGGAGTCGACCAGCATCGGGTCGGTGGAGCCTACAGACTCCAAGTCCGCGGCAGGCTCGCCGGCGAAGTGGAGTTGCTCGAGGAGGCCCGCGAGGAGGCTCTTGGGGCCGCCCGTGCCTGCGTCGGATGCAGGCTCGTCGGAGAGGCGAACCTCGCCGACAAGTTCGGTGAGGCAGCTTGCCGCGCAGGCGATCTCAGCGCCGTGCAGCGCGTCGGCGCAGACTCCGTCTGGCGTGCCGGGCTGGCTGCGCTCGCCAGGGAGGAAAAGGGTTCCCGTCCAGAGCAGGTCTCCGGATGACGGTGCACCTGGCCCCACGGTGGGCGCCAAATGTTGGGGGTTGGGTGCGACATATGCCAAAGGATGGCTTATCATGGTGGGGGCGAGTAGAACGTCGCCGGTGCCTGGAAACGGGTTGAGGCGAAGGCATGCAGGCCGGCGAATCTTACCCAGCTTCAGGGCTCTCCGTGGAGATAACACCCCTACTGCTGCTCTGCGGGGTCTCCGCATGATCACTATGGCAAAGTGGGTACAAGGTTGCTCCATGAGCTGTTCGAGGTGAGGAAGGAGAAGGGCACGGCTAGCTCTTCTCCCCTCTCTGTGTGTGTCTAAAACTATTAGGGTCCAACCTCTTGCATGGGTGCCCCGGGGGGTTTATATAGGCCTACCCCCGGGGGTACAATGGTAATCCGGCTGGGCGCGGGTCCCAGCCGTCAGTATCTTAGGTCGCCGTCTTCTCCGCGGACTTCCGAGGCCCACCGACTAGTGGGCCCCGCCGACGGTCCAACATGGGGCCGACAAGCCTTGTCCGCCGCGGGCGGGTCTTGCCGGCTGCGGATTACTGTAGCCGCGCTTCTAATGACGCGGGCTTGGTCATGGGGTCATGGCAACAGTGCTGCCACCTGGTGGGCGATCACTGTTGCCATTCCCTGTCTTGTCTGGTTAATGGCGTGCGGAGCCCGTGGGAGGGGCCGGCCGACTCTCGGAGGCCGACTCTCAGCGGATCCGTCTTGGGGCGCTCTCGCCGTCTTCTACACTCCCGCCTGCAGGCGGGTCCTACCGTCTTCGGGTCGTACAGACAGGCCGTCGTGGGCACAGGGATCTGCCCACGGGGGTGACGTCAGGGCCGGCGTGGCAACAGTGCCGCGCCGGACGGAGATCTCCGTCAGTATGGCACACTGTGGCCATGCCTGCCCCTCGTGAACGGGGCAAGGATGGGCCGCGCGGCGGCCACATCCCATCCCGTCCGTGGTTGCCTAGGCAGAAGGTGGTTGGAGTCGCGAGCCGACTCCCCATAGCCGGCTTCTCCGGAAGTCGCTAGTTTAGAGTCGGCTCATCTCGAGGCCGTCTCTAGGACTCGGTTGGGAGGGGCAGTCGGGGGCTTTGCCGCCGACTCTCAGAAGGCGGCACTTCGTCTTGGGGTCTTGAGGGGCGCAGTCTGCCCCGATGTTTTGAAAGGTCCAGGGGCTCGGGTTTGCCTACCCGTGGCCCATTACTCTGACAACTATACATCTAAAATTAATTAAAAAATATTGGACAAAAGATCATTGATATGATACAATTCAAATTTGAACTACGGACTTATCATTTGCATGTTTATTAAAACTAAAATCATTTAGCTCATTTTAATAGCTAGAAATTCATTTAATGCTTTAAAATATAAAAATAACCCAAAAATGGACATAGTTTCACGTGACTCTACTTATGAAGTAACTTCAACCCCACAAAAAATGGGAAAAAATCTACCCCAATCTGGTGCACTAAGTAATAACTAGAAATCCGTTAAATACCCTAAAATATCAAGTTAACCCAAAATGCTCCCAAATTTTATCATGGAACTAGCAATGGTGTATACTAAACATAGAAACGGTTTAAAGGGGATATTAAATAAAATAACTTATCCTTCAAACCCGACAGTTTTCCTTCAAAACAATGGTACTTACAGAGATACTATTCAGTTTGTACATGAAATGCATCAAGTTTTTGCCGTAACTCTCTAATATTTTAACACGCCCTCTAGGGGTATTATAATTGCACCATGACAAGTTTCATTATTTGCAGACTTCATTTAAATCTATTTTTTAATTTAAAAGCATTTGGCTCATTTTAGTGGCTGGAAATTCATTTAATGCTTTAAGAATATAAAACCAACCAAAAAATGGCAATAGTTTCACATGAATCTACTTATGAAATAACTTCAACCCAACAAAAAATAGGAAGAAATCTACCAATGTAATAATAAAAACACTTGGTTCACAAAAAAAATGGCAAAGAAAATAGCAGTGGCAAGCAACGATGGGGATGGTAGGCGCAGACATCGATGTCGACGGCCCGAGTGGCAATTCGCATGGTTGGCTCTCCAACAAGCATCATAACAGCGATGGTGGTTATGTCCCTTCATCATGTGGGACGTGTGGGATGTAGTTGTGGGCGGCTCGGGCTCATTCTCTTCCATTGGAAGTGGCTCTGGCCAGATCCTGGTCCGGAGGATTGTACTCGCCGCGATGTCATGGGTGTCTCAATGTAGCACTAGTGAGTTTTCGAGTGAAAACTCCGCTCTTTGGCGCCGACAGCATCGATGCATGCAGGTGCCGCTCTCCTCTTGAGGACGTCATTGTGGTTCTCCTCCCCGTGTTTGAGTCCCAGGTGAAGACCCATGTCTGTTTTAGACTTGCCGCGAGCGGCGCTAGCTTGGCGTCATCTTTCCCACTTGAGGGTGTTGTTGTGGTGCTTAGGTGTCCTATAATGTGTCATGGTGGTGTCTTCACGCCTTCCTGTGCTCTATCTGGAAATGTAATCTTTTTTTGCCTTTGGCGTTTTTCGGTGTGATTTATGTTGTCTGGTTATCCCATATCTGTTTTGTAAGAGCGCTGCTTACTACCTTGTATCATTTGGACGTGTACTTTGATTCATATTTTACCTATAAAGCGGGGAAAGAGCCTATTTCATGAATTAAGACCCTAGTTTCCTTTATAAGGGGAGGAGACAAAGGTGTGCATTCAACATCAATAGCATCAATATAGGATACTAGTAGACCTAGTAAAAAATCAACTTACTATAAGGCAAGTTTATTGTAAGTGGACGATGAACTTTGAAATAATCAATAAAAGATTATGTGCATTACTTGATGCAGAGGCCAAGGGGGTATCCCCTATTTTCAAATAAATAATGCAGATGAAACGTGATGGTGAATGAGTAGTGGTGCATGCCCAAAATATTAGCATTGTGGGGCATTACAAAATGCACGAGAGTTCGTCCTTCTCACCCCTGCCATCGACCCTCTCCACAAGTTTTTCTTTAAGACTTGCTGCAGTGACCCATCTTGCAGGCCGGGGTTGCCACCAAGCTTCTGGTTTTGTTCCTGATGACATTCTTATTTTCATCAACCCTTCCTCAACGGTTCTATAGGCTACCGAGCTAATTTTGGGTCAAGTTTGGAGTTAGAAAAGTCCAGCTGTTCTCCGACGTCAACCTCTGCTTTGCGGCATTTTGATTCGTGTAGCCGACCCTCTTGAACAAGATAGTAAATCAAATGTTGTAGTTCATGAATATTATTTGTGTTAATGTTATTAGTTTTAATGTGAAAATAGTGACCCGGAACATTTTTCTCATAGCGGTCCGTAACTAATTTTCTTTACCTTGCAGAGAAGAATAGTGATCGTATGTGGGGGGCACATAGTATGATTAAGTCCATCTACAAACTAAAGATTTCACAATATTATTTTATAGTCGAATTACTTGTACTATGATGAAATATCGAAATTAATGAAAATTGATGAAAAATTGTAATGTCTATTAGGTTTATAATACTTCTAACAATTGTTTTAAGGGTGTTTACTCTGTATTAATGAATTTTGCGTGGCGGGTTGCTACAAACTCGCTGCCGACATGGTGCAACAAGTACAGGCGTGGACTTGAAACAAGTAACCTTTGTCCGGTATGTGCTAGTGAACCAGAGGACTGCTACCATGCTCTCTGTCGCTGCTCCTTTGCGAGGATCTTATGGGATGCAATGTCTGAAGTTTGGCCTCTCCCATGTTTATCTACCCTGCAAAATAACGGGGATGAGTGGCTGTTGCATGCACTTGAACCGCTACAGGAGATTGAGAGATCTATGTTATTGCTATCCATGTGGAGGGTATGGCATATACGCAATGAGGTCATACACCATAAACCAGCCCCGCCTATGGAAGCGTCGAAAAGATTCTTGGTAAGCTATTTGGACTCTCTGATTGATATTAAAATTGATCTCTCTACTGATCCACGCAAAGGCAAGTCTACCATCACATATGAAAGAGGGAGTCCGCATATGATAATGGAAAAAAAGGTTACTAAGTGGTCAACGCCAAAGTCCGGATGGGTGAAGCTTAATACTGATGGGTCTTTTGCGGACGACGGAAAAGCTGGCGCTGGAATGGTCCTACGTGATGATAAGGGAGCGATAATTTGTTCCTCTTGCAGGCAATTGTTCTCTTGCCGTGAGGCACTAGAAGCTGAGTTATGTGCATGTATGGAAGGTTTGTCCTTTGCCATCCAGAGAAGTGAGCTACTGGTGATCGTGGAAATGGACTCAGTTGTGGCGGTGAAGATGATCCAAGCTTCGGAGGTTGACCGATCCATTTACTCGTCCATCATAAAGGAGATTAAATATCTTATGTCTCTTCGTGAAGTTTGTATTACTCATGTAAATCGTAGCCAGAATAAGTTTAGTGATAGCCTAGCTAATTTTGCTCGTATTGAGGGTAGAACCATGACTTGGTTGGGCTCTGGACCTCACGTATCCATAGAGTTGGCTGCGATGGACTGTACAAGTGTGGAGATTGAGTAATACAAGTTTTTTTCACCCGCAAAAAAATACTCTGTATTGTGAACTGTGTCAAAGGATCTCTCACTAAAATCAGTTTTTTTAGTCCAAGGTAATCAGTTGTTTGTCAATAAAGATTGACTATCGGGAAAGTATTGGTCCTTTCGCAAACTTTCCACATTTAAAAAAAACTATCGTGAAGAGAACAAAATTATCAGGAAAGAAGAGCTTGGATCTGCTGGGACACGACAAAATGTGTCCTAAAAGCACGGATTCATGATTTGAATAGTGCATACTAGCAAAAACTCACAGTGTTCAAAACCTTCAAACTATTTTTATGCATGATAAAAATTAGTGAAGTTCCATGAAAAAATGATCTTTTCATCTCTATAATAAACAGTGATATATAAAAAATGCAAATTTGAAGCACTAATATTGTTTTTTAATCATAGAGCGCAACAGTTTTATTTTTCTTTCCATCAAAATCGACCGACATAAATTCTTGAAGATGAAAGTGTGCAAGTACTTCTTAATTTTTGAACAGTTAGAAGTGTTTTTCACACCGGAGTACATGCTCCCAGGTGCGCCTTTGAATATCCAGGATGTTGCTATTTTCCTATCGGGAAATATTTACTTGCAATGTCTCTGTAATGTTATAGTGTTTAAGTGAAATGATTTTTCTTTCGACATAACTAATGATGTTGTCCGCAGTTGTGCAGGCCACTATGCTAGTTGTAGTAAATGCCAATGCGGTGCTTCTCTCCTTTATAAGTGAAGAATGGACAAGAACTCCAAGAAAGATTCCTGAACAGAGGGTACGTGGTGAACACTGTACAGAGACCAGAGAGACTACTTTTGGATTAATAAGGGGTGGAAGACAATATGATTTTTTTTATATTGCACTGATAGCCAACACCTAGCAGTTGAAAACTTGAAGACAAATATGTGTAGTGTAGAATGAAGGCGCGAGGATTGGGAAGCATTAGAAAAATGTACTAGTAGTTCAGAAGTGAAGATATGCCATGAGACATTTAAGAGAGCTGGGATGTTCCTATCTATCTGCCAAACCGGTTGCTTGTTTGCGTCCCTGCTGGGCCGTACTTGCTCTCAGCTACCGCCGTTCACAGCACGCAGATTCTGCATTCCCGTACTGTCGGCATCTCCCATTGTCATCATTCCCACTAGTATAACATGATTCATGATGTTCCTTGTGAGTCATTAGTTGCTTTGTGAAGTTGTCTCATTTTGCAATGTTTTTACATGTTTCTAGTTGGGGATTTCCAGTTGCTACTATTATGTAAAGTTGCCTTAGAAACAAGAATGTATTTCTATAGTACTGACATGTATGAATATCAGAATACAATATGTAATAGTAGGGTTCTCCTCTGTGAACTAAAACTCTAAAATCTATTACTGATAAACTTTTGTTCCTTGCACATTAAATGATTGCCCACATATAACTTTCTAATCATGCCCTCGTTATCTCCCAATTTTGGTCAACTTGATCCCACCGCCATGGTAAATTTGCACACTTCGGTCCACCAATCGTAGTGGGGAGCTTTGCAACTTCTAGTTGACTTCTTCACAATGTAATAGCACCCTAAGTCAAAGAAAGGAAGACCCATTTACAAGCCCATCTAGGCTGCCATACAACACATCACAAGTTCCATAATAAGGGACTTATTGCACAAGGAAAACAAACTTGAAAAATTAACTAATCTTAATCCTCAAAACCCTAGGTAAAAGAATGGCCTGACAAAGATGCATGTTACCTTCTACTAGAATAATGGTCGTGTGGCCAATGTTATGACTTATGACAACTTCGTAGTTCACGCAAGCAATCAAGTATTAGAGGAGTAATGTTGCAGTCATGGTTGCTGGAACATGGAATTAAGGCACATCATTTCCTAGAAGCTGCTCTTTAAAGCTCCATAAGAGCATAGTCATGCTTCCAAACTTTCAGAGAAACCAAACATGTAGGCGAGGATCTCGGCCAATGTGATGGGTAGATAGGTTGATAGACTACCAAGACACTATAATTCATTAGCACTTAGTTCAATTGGATTTTGTTGGTAGTAATGCAAGTGAAACCTGAATTCGAATCGACCCATGGTAGTGTTCCTTGAGAGTCTAGGATTGAGGGGGATTGGGAAGTATAATCATGCCACAATCAGCACAACCCCGACATGTCGCTCGTGGCCGATCTAGGCGAAGTTGCCATAAAGAGCAACACCCATGTGTCAAATTAGGCATAGGGTTGCAGCCCGTGGAACCACACTGGTAAGCTAGCCTCGGGTTGGATTAGTGATTCGTCGTGGGCCGGAAATGCAACACAACACACACACTCGCAACAAACATCACGCCTGGTTTCTCTATTTCATGTTTCTTAGCAGTTAAACAACCAATAAATAAGTAGGATTGGGAAAAATGCTCCTATATGGCTTAGGTACCGTATAGCTAAAAATCTGCTTCATTTCTTTGTGTATACTTCTCTGGTTCTTAATAAATCTGAGACTGTATTTCAACACCCGGGTGCCCCTACATCCTCCATCAACAGTAAATTCAAGAAAATTGAAAAAATCAAAAACTTTGGGACATCAAACATGATTAAACATTCGATGATTTTGCAAAGTTTCAGCCACAAAAAAACATTCGAGGAGCCCTCACCTAAAAAAACAAAATCACAGTTCAAAGTTATGTGCACTTTTGAGTAGTGATTTTGTGTTTTATGCTGAGGGCTCCTCGGATATTATTTATGGCTGAAACTTGGGAAGAACATCAAAAGTTCCATCATATTGGATCCCCCAAAGTTTCTTTTTTTATTTGTTTTGAATTTACTGTTCATGAGGGTGTGGGGGCACCCGGGAGCTGTCACACCTTTCTCATCTCTGAAGGAAGTTTTTTTAGATATTCAATATAATGCTTTGCAATGGCCTGCGGGTATAGTATAAATAAAGTTGATTTACTTTCACCAATTTATCCCCTTTTAAAATATTTATTGTCAATTCTGAAACAGGACAAATAAGTTCAACAACGAGGGCTAATGTTTACAAACGATCAATTGAAAACTGCCAATGTGATGTCAATGCATGAAAATCAAGAAATAGTTTGGCTTATGATGGGCAAGAACAATGAGCAGCCGTCAATCCATCATGAGCAAACTAGGACAATAAAATAAGGAAAACCAAGAACAAACAAGTGATGCGTCGTGTGTTTACGATGTCAGTGCTTTGGGAGATTGTTCAAGGATGATTGTATGGCCTCCTTAGAGCTGTCTTTTTACCTTACAATATTTTTTGTGAGAGTTTTTAACTTACAGTATGACGTAGCTAAAACTCCTAGCAGGTTAGAATCAGATTTTTGTGATTGTCTTACTATTGCAGTACAGACATTACACCGCTAAAACAAGTACACTTGCGTTGTTTTGCTAGTCCAAAATATTCAGTCGGTTGATCTTAAACTCCAAGAAACTTATTTCATATTTAGCATCATTATTCATGTCAACATATATTTACGAAATTTCATGAGGAATACCAGAATAATGAAAACCGGGCTTTCCTTCATTAGCTGAAGCAGAATCTCATTGAGCATCATTGGCAGCTAGCCAGCAGATAATGCGACTAAATTTCTTTACAATTTGTCTGTTTTTACTTGAACAAGTTATTTGATCGGATTATTTGTTGTATTTGCAATAATTGTTATTTTGGATTCTTTGTGTTTGTAATAATATTGGTTGAATTTATTATCTAAATTGGTGTACTAGTGTAGAAAGAAGAAACATAAAATAATTAGGGAGTGCACAACCTCTCAAACATTATGGACCGTGTTCCATATGCGTCATGGAAGTAGCTTATATAGCGACTTAGGTAGAGTTGCTCTAAGACGGGCTCTAAGCATGGGTCATGTCCATATGCCCCAGTGACTAATGTGTGTTTCTCGAAATAGGCTTTCGCCCCGCTTTATAGATAAAGCAACGGTTCATGCAACCAACACCATAGTCTGAAACCAGCACGATGGTTGAGGCAACAGCACAATCACACCCATAAAACAAGAGAGAAATAAGAAAAAAGAACATATATAGTGGCAGTCGTCAGGCGGTCCTAGGACGAGCCAACTCCAAAAGCGCATCCCGCATGAGGTTGAGGCGATCACAGTCACATTGTCTAGGAAGCGGGTGCCAGTGCTGCAAAAAAGTAAGGAATTTGAAAAGGGAATCAGACGCCTGCCGCAGGAAGATTCACTCAATCACCATTTTATTACGTGCGTCCATAGAGTCCATGACATCGACGCAAAGATCAGCCAGAATAAATGGCGATGTCGACTAGGCTGAGTCGCTCTAGCCTGGATGAACTTTGTGAGGTCCAGGGCCTCCCAATCAGGCCCTAAAGCATCACGAACGAACATCCATAGGGCCCTAGCTGCCATATAGGAGAATAAGATGTGTGTCCCAGTCTCAGGTACCACACGTAGGGGCACAGGCCATCGCCCGGGCCATGTTGCTTAAGCACTTCGGTCCCCGAAGGGAGCCAATCTCGTAAAAGTTGCCACACAAAGATTTAAATCTTCAGAGGCAAAGGGGCCTTCCACGGGTGGGAAGGCCAGGTAATAATGGGCGATTGGCATAATGCCTGGTATGCCGAGTTTACCGAGAACTGACCTGACCACGATAACCGCCATGATACGTTGTCCGTAGAGTCCGACAGCGTCGGCGGGAGGGTCGCCGGCAATCTAGTCCACTTGTCAGCCACTGCTTGCCCAAATGTACGCCGGAACCTTAGGTCCCACCTTCCATATCGAGAATCTGCGGCGACGAGCAGAAGCGGGTCTGCACAGATTGAGAATAGGCTAGGGAAGCTCTCCCTGAGGGCATGGTACCCACCCAGAGTCCAGCCAAAATTGGGTCACGTCCCCATTACCTATAGAGAAGGAGATGCCAGCACGAATGTCCTCGTTGATCCCTTGGATAGGTCCCCAAAAATGGGACCCACCGGTGCGGGGACAGGCTAGCAGGAGCTTGCCCTGCAGGTATTTTTTTTGTAAGAGCTGGAGCCATAGGCCACCCTCGCCGCATGATCCGCCAAACCCACTGCAGCATGAGCGCAACGTTCATGGGATGGGAGGCAATAATACACAAGCCACCCCGGTCCTTGGGGAAACAAATGTCTGCCCACTTGGCCATGTAATACCTATGGCGGCCATTTGCAGCCTGCCAGAAGAACCTAGCGAGCTCCTTATTGATCGAGTCGTGAACGCCCTCCGGAAGGATATACATCCAATCATATATGTGGGAAGGCTCGCTAGATTATAGCTAATAAGGACCAATTTGCTTCCCTTGAAGCTAAACCACCCACGCCGTGGCTCGTCCATAGAGGCCACACGCCCGACCAACAGGTCAAAAGCACTCATCAGAATCTTCGAGTCGGCCATCAGTGTTCCCAAATATGTGATGGGAAATGAGGCCAACCTGCAGTTTAGGTTGTCCGCAATCCACTATTGTTCCTCTGCAAGGAATCTGAGGACGATGACCTCACTCTTATCAAAGTTGATCTTTAGTCCTGACATAGCCTCGAAATAAAGGAGGAGGCACTTAAGATTCATTATGCCCATGTCCGACCCCTCCACCATAATCATGGTGTCATCAGCATACTGCAGATGAGTGGCACCACCCCCAAGGATCAAGTGGCCAACTACCCCCAAGAGATGGCCAACCATCCTAGCTTTATCCAGGATACCAGCCAGTGCACCGGCAGCGAGGTTGAAGAGGAGGGGGGAAATCGGATCCCCCTGCTTTACTCCCACAGAGGACATAAAGAAGGGTCCCACCTCACCATTAATATTAATCGCCATCTTATTAGACCTAACCAGCTGCATGATCCATGAGCACCATCTATCATCAAAGCCCCTACGTTGGATCACTAGTCGCAAGAAGGACCAATCCAGCCGGTCATAAGCCTTCTGAAAGTCCAACTTGAGGAAAACGGATGTATGGCCATGTACCCTCACCTCATGGAAAATCTCGTGAAGGGCCAGGATCCCATCATGGATCCTTTGCCCCTTCAGAAACGCCATCTCGAGTGGGTGATCAAGCCATTCCACGACAAGGCCAAGCCGAATCATGCAAACTTTCGCGAAGATGCGTTCTAGAAGATTAATCACCGTGATAGGTCTAAAGTGTCTAATATTCATAGCCCCAACTACTTTGGGGATCAGGGTGATAACACCATAATTAATTCGGGACATGTCGAAAGTCCCAATGTAAAATTCATGGAACATCGACAAGATCACCGACTTAAGGACATTCCAGAATTTCTAGAGGAAGGCCACCTTCAAGGCATCTGGCCCCGGGGCGACCCCGCCTTCATAGAGGCGATAGCCCTACCCATCTCTTCTAGCAAGACTGGGAGAGTCAATTCTGCATTTTCAATGTCAGAGACTCTATCCACAGTCAAACAGAAGTCCTCCGCCAAATATACCCCACCGCGAGGTACCGCCATAAAGAGCTCCTGAAAGAAGTAGTAAATGTGGGGTCTAATCTCATCCGGGTGCTCCAGGAGGTTGTCACCCACCAAGAGACACGGGATAGAACATTTCCGACGACGCCCGTTTGCAATCGCCTGAAAGTACGTGGCATTTTCATCGCCTTGGAGGATCCACTTCGGATCCCCACGGCATTTCTACAATAGCTCTTCTCCCTTGAAATATCCATCAGTGAAAATTCAAGGGAATACTGTCGGGGCCTCTCATCCGCCGATAGACCGGTCAAATCAGCCACCACAACTAGAGCCTTAATATGATCCAGGAGAGCCCCTTTTTGGGCCTTGATGTTCGCCCCAAGGTTGGCCCCCCACCCCGCATGAATTGGCAGGTGACCTTAGTGCAATGGTTTCATATATCCGTCTCGCAGAATGAGTGTGGCGAGGAGGCTGCGGCTTCTACCCGTCGGTCCCACGTTAACTCAATGAATCCTGGCTGCAACACCACGATGGTTCCAAGTGGAAGCGTCTCGCCCACGGCGGTGACTCTTCCCCTGAGGAGAACATCAGGGGGGCATGATCCAAGCCAATCTGCGTGACTGCTGTAAGCGAGCATGATACGTCTCGAACGTATCTATAATTTTGGTTTGTTTCATGCTATTATATTATTAATCCTAGATGCTTTATATGCAATTTTATGTCATTTTTGGGAACTAACCTATTAACTCAGTGCCCAGTGTGAGTTCCTTTTTTGCATGTTTTTTGTTTTTTAAAAAATCAATACCAAACGAAGTCCAAACACGATGAAACTTTACGGTGATTCTTTCTGGACTACAAGGGACCCTAGAAGATTCGGGAGGAGGCCAGCAACCCTACGGGAGAGCCACAAACTCACACAGGGAGCCCCCAGGAAGGCGCCACCTGAGCTTGTGGGAGCCAGGCAGCTCCGTTTGACCTAATTCCAAGCCTATAAATTCTCATACATCCCGGAACCAACAGAGAGCCACTCGAAACAAATTTTCCGCCGCCGCAAGCTTCTATTCTTCTGCGATCCCATCTGGAGGCCTTTTCTGGTACTCTATCGCAGGGGAATCAATCACGGTGGGCTTCTACATCAACCTTGTTGCGGCCCCAAGGATGTGTGAGTAGTTCACCATAGACTTATGGGTCCATAGTGATTAGCTAGACGGCTTCTTCTCTCTCTTAAATCTTCAATACAATGTTCTCTTCGGAGATCGATTTGATATCTTCTTTTGTGATGCGTTTGTTGGGATCCGATGAATTGTGGGTTTATGATTGGAATATTCATTGAAAGTAATTGAGTCTTTGTCAAACTTTATTATGCATGACTGTTATAGCTTTCTATTTCTCTATGATCTATCTGTTTTGTTTGGCAAACTAGATTGATTTATCTTTAGTGGGAGAGGTGATTTGTAGTTGGTTCGATCTTTCGGTGTCCTCACCTCGTGACAGAAGGGACAACGAGGCACGTATTTGTATTGTTTCCACTAACGGTAACACGAGGGGTTTAATCATATTGCTTGGTTTTATTCTATCTACATTATGTCATCTTGCTTAAAGCGTTACTCTGTTTTTTCATGAACTTAATACCTTAGATGCATGTTGGATAGCGGTCGATGGGTAGAGTAATAGTAGCAGATGCAGGCAAGAGTCGGTCTACTTGTCACGGACGTAATGCCTATATACATGATCATTGCCGTGAATAAGTGTCATAACTATGCACTTTTCTATCAATTGCCCAACACCAATTTGTCTACCCACCGTATGCTATTCTTATGAGATAGAAGCCTCTAGTGCAAACTATGGCCCTGGGTCTACTTTAATCATATTACAAAAACCAAAAATACCTTGTTGCAAGTTTATTTCTTTTTTGCTTTTCAATTTATCTATTTATCACTATCAGATTTGGTCCCTCTAAGTAACGAGTTCAAGGGGATTGACAACCCTCTTGCCCACGTTGGGTCCAAGTATTTACTCTTGTGTCTGCAGGTACTGTTTACTAGGTATTTGCATGGTTCTCCTATTGGTTCGATAATCTTGGTTCTCATGGAGGGAAATACTATCCGCTACTATATTGCTTCACTCTTCCTCTTCAGGGAAAATCCCAACACAAGCAGAAAGAATTTCTGGCATCGTTGCCGGGGAGACATCATCAAATACCTACAGGTTCCTTCACATGGGTCGCGGGCGAAGCCGGTGAAGCGCCGCCGCCTGGGAGCTACCCCACATACCGCACAGAGGCCACCATCGCCGGCCCACCCCGCAGCCGAGCGGACGTAGGACGACCGCAACGCGCCATCGGCCGCATGAACCGGAGCGCTCCTGGGAGCAGTCAGGGGCCGCCGCGCACGCACCACCGCTGGAGCGCCCAAACGTAGCATATCTCGCACGAGAGAGCCGAAAACTGCATGAGGAACGAGACCCGTCGCCGCCGGGACTTTGCCCGGCGACGTGTGCTGGTGGCAGCAGGGGAGGGAGGGGTGGAGGGGGCGGCGGTGGGTGGCGGCTGGGGTTTCTGCCCGAACCGCTCATGTGGAGTGACGTGGGGGCATTCCTATTGCCAAATCTCAGGTAACCTCGTACCAATATAATGGTTTGAAATGGTCTATTGCTCAATATAGTTATCTACCATAGAATAAACAAAAATGCTTTACTTTCAGCAATATATCAATATAGTTGTCTAATATAGATAAAAAGACATTAACAGATTTGTTGACATGAGGGTGAGAAGGAGTTGTATTTGATAAAGAAACATCATCGGTATGGTTTCATCTAGCTTGGCAAATCAAGAGAATCATTGACATATTTTAGGATACTCGCGGGCCATTACATTCTTGTGAACTTGTCTCATTTTGCAATGTATTTACGTGCTTCAAGTTGCTACTAGTATGTAATATACCATTGTGTTGTCTAAGAAAGAAAGAAAATTGTATGAAAATGACTTGTTTGAATAGTACAATACCACCGGATAATAGTTAGGTTCTTTTCTAGGAACTCAATATCTACCTTTTTGTCAACTTGACCCAACCGTTATGCAAATGTTGACACTCCAGCCCTCCAATGGAACAATTATCATCTGCCCAGTGTTACGACGTACGACAACTCTGTAAGTATGGTCCACACGCCTAGCAATTAAGGAGGTAGTGGTTGGCTTTAGAGTTACCAACCATGGTTGCAGTCATGGTTGCTAGAACTCGAGGAAATGAAAGTGCAACATTGCTCATTACTGAGCATTTAAAAGCCTGAGAAGAGAATAGTCATTCTTCAAACTTTCAGAAACGTATCAGAAGGGAGAGTATAGGTGATGGGTAGATGGGTTGATAGATGTATACCTAGATGGGTTGATAGATGAATACTAAGACCATATATTTCTTCAGTGCACAATGTATGTAAAAACTGAATTTGAGTCACTTCGATAATAGTGCACCTGAAAGGTCTAGCAATAATGGGGATTGGGAAAGAGCATCATGCCACAAGCCTGGACTTTGGCCGGACTCCTGGACTTTGAAGATACAAGATTGAAGACTTCGTCCCGTGTCCGGATGGGACTTTCCTTGGCGTGGAAGGCAAGCTTGACGATACGGATATGTAGATCTCCTACCATTGTAACCGATCCTGTATAACCCTAACCCTATTCGGTGCCTATATAAACCGGAGGGTTTTAGTCCGTAGGACGAACAATAATCACACCATAGGCTAGCTTCTAGGGTTTAGCCTCTCTGATCTCGTGGTAGATCTACTCTTGNGTAAGTATGGTCCACACGCCTAGCAATTAAGGAGGTAGTGGTTGGCTTTAGAGTTACCAACCATGGTTGCAGTCATGGTTGCTAGAACTCGAGGAAATGAAAGTGCAACATTGCTCATTACTGAGCATTTAAAAGCCTGAGAAGAGAATAGTCATTCTTCAAACTTTCAGAAACGTATCAGAAGGGAGAGTATAGGTGATGGGTAGATGGGTTGATAGATGTATACCTAGATGGGTTGATAGATGAATACTAAGACCATATATTTCTTCAGTGCACAATGTATGTAAAAACTGAATTTGAGTCACTTCGATAATAGTGCACCTGAAAGGTCTAGCAATAATGGGGATTGGGAAAGAGCATCATGCCACAAGCCTGGACTTTGGCCGGACTCCTGGACTTTGAAGATACAAGATTGAAGACTTCGTCCCGTGTCCGGATGGGACTTTCCTTGGCGTGGAAGGCAAGCTTGACGATACGGATATGTAGATCTCCTACCATTGTAACCGATCCTGTATAACCCTAACCCTATTCGGTGCCTATATAAACCGGAGGGTTTTAGTCCGTAGGACGAACAATAATCACACCATAGGCTAGCTTCTAGGGTTTAGCCTCTCTGATCTCGTGGTAGATCTACTCTTGTACTACCCATATCATCAATATTAATCAAGCAGGAGTAGGGTTTTACCTCCATCGAGAGGGCCCGAACCTGGGTAAAAACATCGTGTCCCTTGTCTCCTGTTACCATCCGCCTAGACGCACAGTTCGGGACCCCCTACCCGAGATCCGCCGGTTTTGACACCGACATTGGTGCTTTCATTGAGAGTTCCTCTGTGTCATCATCTTTAGGCCCGATGGCTCCTCCGATCATCAACGACGATGCGCTCCAGGGTGAGACTTTTCTCCCCGGACAAATCTTCGTATTCGGCGGCTTTGCACTGCGGGCCAATTCGCTTGGCCGTCTGGAGCAGATTGAAAGCTACGCCCCTGGCTATCAGGTCAGATTTGAAAGTTTGAACTACACGGCTGACATCCGCAGAGACTTGATCTTCGACGGGTTCGAGCCACAGCCAAGCGCGCCGCACTGTCACGAGGGGCATGATCTAGCTCTGCCGCCGAACAGTGTCCTAGAGGCCGCACCAGAGTCCGCTCTGACCTTTAGCTCGGAGCCGACCACGCCGGTCGAGGATGGGTGGCTGGACACCGCCTCGGGGGCTGCGATCTCTACGGCGATTGAGCCGTACACCTACCCCGTCCTTTGCGAAACTCGTAATTCCAAGGTGCCGGACTCCTCTCCGGACTCCGAGCCTTCCGCACCCCTGCCAATCGAATCCGATTGGGCGCCGATCATGGAATTCACTGCCACGGACATCTTTCACCACTCGCCCTTTGGCGACATTCTGAATTCACTAAAGTCTCTCTCTTTATCAGGAGAGCCCTGGCCGGATTATGGTCAGGAAGGTTAGGATGCGGACGACGAAGAAAATCAAAGCCCACCCACACCCACTTCGTAGCCATTGTCGATGATTTAACCGACATGCTCGACTTCGACTCCGAAGACATCGACGGTATGGACGAAGATGCAGGAAACAACCAAGAACCAGAGCCCACAGGGCACTGGAAGGCCACCTCGTCATACGACATATACATGGTGGACATCCCAAAAGATGGGAATTGCGATGGAACAGCGGAGGATGACCCCTCCAAGAAACAGCCTAAGCGCGGGCGTCAGCGGCGCCGCTCTAAATCCCGCCACAGCAAAAACAGTGATTCCGGCACGGGAGACAATAACACCCCGGACAGTGCCGAAGACAACCCGCTCCAGCAAGATTCAGCGTAGGAGGATGGAGAAGCCAACCCTCACAAGAGAGCGGCAGAAAAAGAGGTAGAGGACGATAATTACATGCCTCCCTCCGAAGATGAGGCAAGCCTCGATGACAACGAATTTGTCGTGCCCGAGGATCCCGTCGAACAAGAGCGTTTCAAACGCAGGCTCATGGCCACAGCAAGCAGCCTCAAGAAAAAGCAGCAACAACTTAGAGCTGACCAAGATTTGCTAGCTGACAGATGGACTGAAGTCCTTGCGGCCGAAGAGTATGAACTCGAGCGCCCCTCCAAGAGCTACCCAAGACGCAGGCTGCTACCCCGATTACAGGAGGAAGCACCCAAACCTACATCACCAGTGCATGATATGGCTGACCGGCCACCACGTGGCCACGACAGAGAGGGCTCTCGGCCCTCAACTCAAGCCGCACCCCGGCGCCGCTCAAAAAATACAAAGGCGCGGGGAAATGCGCCAGACCTGCGAGATATATTGGAGGACAAGGCAAGGCAGACAAGATCAATCTATGGATCGCGTGGGCGCCCCACGACACGTGACGATAACCGTCACGCCGGATATGGCAATTCTGGCCGGGCCGAACACAGTAGACAAAGCTCATTTGAGCTGCGTCATGATATAGCCCAATATAGAGGCGCCGCACACCCACTATGCTTCACAGATGAAGTAATGGATCATCAAATGCCTAAGGGTTTCAAACCCGTAAACATTGAATCGTACGATGGCACAACAGATCCTGCGGTTTGGATCGAGGACTATCTCCTTCACATCCACATGGCCCGCGTTGATGATCTACACGCCATCAAATACCTCACACTCAAGCTTAAAGGACCAGCCCGGCATTGGCTTAATAGCTTGCCAGCAGAGTCAATTGGTTGTTGGGAAGACCTGGAAGCCGCATTCCTCGACAATTTCCAGAGCACATATGTGCGACCACCAGACGCCGATGACCTAAGCCACATAATTTAGCAGCCAGAGGAATCGGCCAGACAATTCTGGACACGGTTCCTAACCAAGAAAAATCAAATCATCGATTGTCCGGATGCCGAGGCCCTTGCAGCCTTCAAACACAACATCCGCGACGAGTGGCTTGCCCGGCACCTAGGACAGGAAAAGCCGAAATCCATGGCAGCCCTCACAACACTCATGACCCGCTTTTGCGCGGGAGAGGATAGCTGGCTAGCTCGTATTAACAACATGACCAAGAGCCCTGGTAATTCGGATACCAAGGACAGCAATGGCAGGTCTCGTCGCAACAAACACAAGCGCCTCATTAACGGCGATAATGCTGAGGATACGGCAATCAAAGCCGGATTCAGAGGCTCTAAACCCGTTCAGCGGAAAAAGCCATTTAAAAGAAACACTCCGGGCCCGTCCAATTTGGACCGAATACTCGATCGCTCGTGCCAGATACATGGCACCCCCGGAAAGCCAGCCAATCACACCAACAGGGATTGTTGGGTGTTCAAGCAGGCATGCGAGTTAAATGCCGAAAACAATGACAAGGGGCTGCATAGCGATGACGAGGAGGGGCCCCGGCCGCCGAACAATAGAGGACAGAAGGGCTTCCCCCCGCAAGTGCGGACGGTGAACATGATATACGCAACCCACATACCCAAAAGGGAGCGGAAGCGTGCACTAAGGGACATATATGCGATGGAGCCAGTCGCCCCAAAGTTCAACCCGTGGTCTTCCTGCCCGATCACTTTTGATTGAAGGGACCACCCCACCAGCATCCGCCATGGCGGATTCGCCGCATTGGTTCTAGACCCAATCATTGACGGATTTCACCTCACTAGAGTCCTAATGGACGGCGGCAGCAGCCTGAACCTGCTTTATCAGGATACAGTGTGCAAAATGGGCATAGACCCATCAAGGATTAAACCCACGAAGACGACCTTTAAAGGCGTCATACCAGGTGTAGAGGCCAACTGTACAGGCTCAGTTACACTTGAAGTGGTCTTCGGATCCCCGGATAACTTCCGGAGCGAGGAGTTAATCTTCGACATAGTCCCGTTCCGCAGCGGCTATCATGCACTGCTCGGACGAACCGCATTTGCAAAGTTCAATGCGGTGCCGCACTACGCATATCTCAAGCTCAAGATGCCAGGTCCTCGAGGAGTCATTACGGTCAATGGAAACACCGAACGCTCTCTCCGGACGGAGGAGCATATGGCGGCCCTCACGGCGGAAGTACAAAGCAGTCTTTTAAGGCAATTCTTGAGTCCGGCTATTAAATGTCTGGACACCATCAAGCGCGCCCGGAGTAACATACAACAAGACCGCCTGGCACGTTCCGAGCACGCATAGCAATGCGGCCCAAGCCCCAGCCCTCGCGAAATTGCGAAACCAGTACTACGCGTACATAATTACGCTCTGGAAATACCATGGGCATAGGGGAAGGGGCACGACCACGGCATGCCCAGAATGCGGCTCAACTGCACCAGGGGCTCCCGATTGTGTCATTCTTTTCTTCTTTCTTTTTACTTTCAGGACTCCGTTCTCACGAAGCCCTGTCCGGCATTAGAATCGCCGAACACAAGATGCAACAGCCAGGGAAGCAGAAAGCTACGTCGAGTGTCCAGGTGGTCTCTATTACGAGCAATATACCTGTTTTACACACCATCCCGCGGCTTACCCCTGGAGGGGGACATGTTAAAAAGTCCCGTCCCTTGCTTATCACACTATTTGTATCGTTCTGCTCTTACTGCAGCCCTTTTGAATAAACAATATATAGCTTCTGCCTATTATTGAATTCATTTATGACATTGTGCAACCGTACACTTTAGTACGGGCAATACACCAGGGGCTTAAGTACCCCACAATATGGTGTGTTAAGTCCGAACACTTTCACAAGTGCGGCACCCCGAACTTATAGCATTATATGCATCGGCTCCGAATCATGTCTTGGGTCAATAGTTGGGTTTTCCCGGCTCCCATGTTTTGGTACCTTATGTTCCGTTATATCGGCTAAGGTAGCGCTGGGAGAACCACTGCGATTGTGCCCCGGTTGAGCTGGGTTAAGCACCTCAGTGGAGAAAGCTAAAACTGACCGTCATGATAGGGCGAGAGCCGGTCGCTGTTCGAGAGGTTTTCGAGTCCCTAAAGACTTATGCCGCTTAGAGCGAGGAGTCGGCATTGTCCGGCCTAAGGCGTGGATAGCGCCCCGAACTCGGTCTTCCGAATACTAGGGGCTTCGCCGAAATTTAAAATTATAGAATTCTATGGCTAAGTGAGAGTGTTCAAGCATTATAGTCCGGTTGCCTTGTTCGTTGCGTTGAGCGCCTCCCTCGAAGGACCCAAGAATAGGAACAAGAGCGCTCAAGTTTATCCCGAACACCCCAACACTCGTGGCATGGGGGCTAAAGCCGACGACTCGCCATCTCTCAAATTTAATAAACGGCCGCACAAAAGGTAATCTTTTAAATTCAACAGTATTGCTTCGCGCATATGAACAAATTTTCAGCGCACAGGATAACAAATGCGAGTCTACTCAAAAATTATATCTTTGGAGCATTCATCCGCTATAAGGCAGGCACCCTTCAGGACGCCCTCATAATACATTTCAGGCTTGCGATGCTCCTTCTTCGGTCGTGGTCCGTCCGTCACAAGCTTCTCAGCATCCATCTTGCCCCAGTGCACCTTAGCAAGGGCAAGGGCCCTACGGGCACCTTTGATGCAGACGGAGCGCTTGATGACTTCAACCCATGGACGGGCGTCCACCAGCCGCCTCACCAGCCCGAAGTAGCTCCCAGGCATGGCTTCCTTAGGCCACATCCGAACTATGAGGCCCTTCATGGCCTGTTCGGCCACCTTATGGAGCTCGACCAGCTTCTTCAGTTGGTCGCTTAAGGGCACCGGGTGTCCGGCCTCAGCATACTGAGACCAGAACACCTTCTCCGTCGAGCTTCCCTCTTCGGCTCGGTAGAATGCGGCAGCATCAGACACACTGCGGGGCAGATCTCCGAATGCTCCTGGAGAGCTCCGGATTCGGGTAAGTAATAGATAATTCAATTTCACATGCTTGCTTTTCATATAGAATGCCTTACCCGCCGCTATCTTCTTCATCGCCTCAGTTTCCTGGAGGGCTTTTTGGGCTTCGGCCTTAGCGGCCTTGGTGCTCTCAAGGGCCGAGGTGAGCTCGGACTCTCGATTCTTTGAGTCACGCTCCAAACTCTCATGTTTTTCCACGAGAGCCTGGAGCTCTTGCCGCACCTCCGCCACCCGCGCCTCCTGCTTCTCTCGCTCGGTGCGCTCCATGGCCGCATTGCGTTCGGCCTTGGACACCGCTTCCTTCAGGGTCGCCACCTCGTTCGTGGCCCCTGCAATATTCACGTTATTACTGTCATTTTTTGCAACCACATCTTTTAAATACTCCCATAAGGTATTACTTACCTTCTTTATCCTCGAACTGCTTTTTGGCAAGTCCGAGCTCGTTCTCGGACTGCTCGAGGCTCTTCTTCAATGCATCAACCTCCGCAGTCAGTGCGGCAGAGGTCAACAGCGCAGCCTGCATTCCCATATTGACATACTTATGTTAGACTCTTGCGTATATCTTTTTAGATCCTCAGTTCGGCTTTTTCTTTCCGAACACCAAACTGAGCATCAGGGGCTACTGTCTATGCGGTAATATTTTTACATATCTTAAATACATACCTCAAAGCCTGTTAGAAGGCTGGCACAGGCTTCAGTCAGCCCGCTCTTGGCGGACTAAACTTTCTGGATCACCGCACTCACAACAGTGCGGTGCTCCTCGTCGATGGAAGCACCGTTAAGCGCCTCCATCAAAAAATCCGGTGCCTCCGGTTGGACGGAGGCCACCGGCGTCGCAGTCTTGCCCTTCTTACAAACGGTCGCCTGTCGGACTCCGGAACCACTGAAGGTTCCGGTACAGAGTCCGGCACAGGGCCGGACTTGAAGCCCTTCAGGGTTTTATCCCCTTTGAGCCCAGGTTCCGGGAGGTCGCCTTGCGGCGCCTCCAGGGCCACCTCCTCCTGGCTGGGCCCCTTTTGGGACTCCACCCCAGCGTCATCCGCGGCGGGAGGATACGAGGCGGTCGGAAGTGAGGTGCTATTCACCTCCGACGAATCCAGGGAGCCGTTGGACGAATCGTCGAGCCCGTCCTTGGGCGGGCTGCACGGTTATACTTGGCATTAGAAAATGATGTGCGACAAATGGAACGCCATGAGTTATTCTGGTGTCCGAACACTTACGATTTCGCCAGGGGCTTGGTCCTTGGTGCCCACCCCTCTTCACCGTCGTCAGCATTGGCGGTGTAGTCCGGAGGGAGAGTCCTTCCCTTCTTGGACCCTCCGGCCTCCCCAGTTGGGGTGGCCTTCCTTTTCTTCTCTCCCCCCGCTGGGGGAGAGGCCTCTTTTTCCTCCTCCTCGTCTTCGCGGGAGGAGTCCGCCTCGGAGTCATCGGACGATGAGTCCGATAGCACCTGGCGCCGGCAACTCCTTCGGGTTCCCGTGGCCTTCTTCTTGGCCTTCTTCTCCGGCACCACGTGAGGTGCCGGAACCAGCAGCCCCGTCAAACGGGCATCCGCTGGGTCTTCTGGCAAGGGAGCCGGACAGTTAACCTGTCCGGACGTCTTCAGCCAGTCCTGTCAAAGGTAAGGGAGTTTTAGATCCCGCATAGAGTCAAACTATGAAAAAAGAGTCCCGTAAAGGGTAAAATAACTTACCTCGCTGGCTTGATGCTGCGAGCTGAATCCGCGATCTTTGGTAGCGGATGCGGGAGCTTCGGCGCCCTTGAACAGCACCTTCCAGGCATCTTCGTATGTAGTGTCGAAGAGCCGGCTCAAGGTTCAGTGCTGTGCCGGATCAAACTCCCACAAATTGAAGGCATGTTGCTGGCATGGGAGAATCCGACGGATGAGCATCACCTGGATTATGTTGACAAGCTTGAGATTCTTGTCCACCAGGTTTCGGACGCAGGTTTGGAGTCCGGTCAGCTCTTCCTAATTACCCCACGTCAGGCCCGTCTCTTTCCATGAGGTGAGCCGTGTAGGGAAGCCAGATCGGAATTCGGGGGCCGCCGCCCATTGAGAGTCGCGTGGCTCGGTGATGTAGAACCACCCCGATTGCCACCCCTTTATGGTCTCCACAAAGGAGCCCTCGAGCCATAGGACGTTGGCCATCTTGCCCACCATGGCACCTTCGCACTCCGCTTGGCGGCCGCCCACTACCTTCGGCTTGACATTGAAGGTCTTCAGCCATAAGCCGAAGTGGGGCTGGATGCAGAGGAAGGCCTCGCATACGACGATAAATGCCGAGATGTTGACGATGAAATTCGGGGCCAGATCGTGGAAATCTAGGCCGTAGTAGAACATGAGCGCCCGGACGAATGGGTGAAGTGGAAACCCTAGTCCGCGGAGGAAGTGGGGGAGGAACACCACCCTCTCATGGGGCCTGGGGGTGGGGATGAGCTGCCCCTTGTTGGGGAGCCTATGCGCGATGTCGCCGGACAGGTATCCGGCCTTCCGCAGCTTTTTGATGTGCCCCTCCGTGACGGAGGAGGCCATCCACTTGCCTCCCGCTCCGGACATAGTTGGAGAAGGTTGAGGCGGGATGTGCGAACTTGGGCACTGGAGCTCGAGTGCGCGGAAATGGATAAGCAAAGGAGGAAGAAGGCGTGTGTGAAAAAGTGGATCTTTATCCCCTTATATGGACGGACAAAGCTATGCGTCCCCACCGGCCAGATAAAACTCGCTTATGTCCCAAGCGCCGTAATCAATGGCGCGGTTGGGTTACCCACGCCCGTATTGATGAGAATCCCGGAATAAGGGGACACGATCTCTGCTTTGACAAGACGTGCCAAGGAAACCGCCTCGCTAAACGCGCTGAGGTGGGACAGTGAAAACGATTCGAATGAAGGCTTGGCCGTGGTGTGATGTCACGCCACGGAATACGTCAGCAGATTGAACTTGTGTAAATGTTATTGTCTCTACGGTGGTATGTGGAACTTATTTTGCAGAGCCGGACACTATCCTTTTGTTCAAAATCTTCTATGAAGTATTCGGAGGAGGAACCCGCCTTGCAATGCCGAAGACAATATGCACGCCGGACTCGTCGTCATTGAAGCCTGGTTCAGGGGCTACTGAGGGAGTCCTAGATTAGGGGGTGTCCGGATAGCCGGACTATAGCCTTTGGCCGGACTCCTAGACTTTGAAGATACAAGATTGAAGACTTCGTCCCGTGTCCGGATGGGACTTTCCTTAGCGTGGAAGGCAAGCTTGGCGATACGCATATGGAGATCTCCTACCATTGTAACCGACTCTGTGTAACCCTAACCCTATTCGGTGCCTATATAAACCGGAGGGTTTTAGTCCGTAGGACGAACAACAATCATACCATAGGCTAGCTTCTAGGGTTTAGCCTCTCTGATCTCGTGGTAGATCTACTCTTGTACTACCCATATCATCAATATTAATCAAGCAGGAGTAGGGTTTTACCTCCATTGAGAGGGCCCAAACCTAGGTAAAAACATCGTGTCCCTTGTGTCCTGTTACCATCCGCCTAAACGCACAGTTCGGGTCCCCCTACCCTAGATCCGCCGGTTTTGACACCGACACCTGTCTTACTCTAGGAAGACCCTCATGTGCAACTCCTACCAGCGGAGGCCACTACCCCATATGGTTGTCGCTTGACGCACCTGTCCAGACCACATTGGTGGTTAAGCTGGACCGTCCTACGTGGAGCTGCGCAGTCTGGCTAGACAAACAAATAGCATCACCATCGCAGTGGCGTTTGCTGCCACCATCTTTATCCAAGGAACGCCACAGTAGCTGTGCCCTGGACCACATATTGTAGGAAGCTGCGGAGTGCGGACGGATCGCCAATGCTGCCTTCCCATGTAGAGCTGCTACACAATGCATTGGTCGCACACTTTTGCAGATGCCCGTCTTCGCCTCCGCGCATGCCTGCCATAGAATGGGGCACGGCGCACACACACTAACACACTCTCACCCAGAGATCCCAGCATCAACATACAATATGTGGTCGAAGCAACACCCGGTCCAAGAGTTCTCTTCATGACCTGGAGTGTGGTTCCCTCTTCAATCATCCGTAACTTGCCAAACTACAGTCGCTTTTCCCCCACGAACCGGCAGAAAAGCTTGTTAAAATATCGAGAGCAAGAACAAATGTAAAGAACAGGAGCACCCTTGTTGCAACTTTTTGTGAAGATGTTGTGTTACGGGCTTGGCCTTATTAGTGATGACGAGATAGGAGTACAATCAGGGAGATGGCATCTTCGAGTTCGTTGAACTCTTCCATGAAAGGCTCCCTCCTGCTTCAATCACGGCGCATTCATATCCTCTTCAAGCTCGCCCCCACCTCGCGTATGCAGACGCAACGAAGCCGGAGATCCCTGGTGAAGTTGGTAATTTACTTTGGTATATACTAGCAAATTGCATGTGCGTTGCTATGGACTAAAAAGTCTACATAAACAAATAATTAAAGGGTCGTCTTATTAGAGGGCGAGAACCAACAGAGTAAAATAAGGTACACATCTTTAAGACTATGAATCATACAACAATGAATTCTGATATGGTTTTTGGCAAGTTAGAAATAAATCTATAGGCCTCCAATTAAAGTAGCTTCCAGTTCATATGTTACATAATTTTGTCTAAAGGAAGAATCTGTAACTAATTAGACAATTTTATTACAACAAAAATTAGTGACACATATCAAGTAGGTTTCTCAAACAGAAATGCTTATTATTTTTATTCCAGATCATCCGAAGTAAGTTCCTAAAGTTTAGATCATAACAGTTATTCTTTTCAGAAAAAATGAATAGATATGGAGCAGATAAGTTGTGGGGTATTGAAACAGAAATTGCAAGCATAGAGCCAATAAAATAGAACCAAGCAATAGGCTATCAGAGACCTTCCTTTGTGCAACAAGTGTGTCGTCCAATTAGCAAAGTTTCCTGCAGATGCTTAGAGCTACTTTTCTTAATGTCAACACATGTCAGTTCAATTAGTAGCAATAAGAGGTGTCCAACGCATTAACAGAGACTCTGAGATTGCTTCTTTTGTTCCATTTGATATGTGTTTATGTTGTGTTTGTTTGGACAATTAGATACGGCAAATTGGATTACATTGAAATGCAGTAATACAACTGCAAGAACCTACTTAAAGTTAGTTCCACATTTTTATCTCCTCATCACGTCGCCATAATGAAATTCAGCACAGGAGTGCCACATCTTTTATCTCCTTGTATGGATATAACAACTTCAACACTGACGCGGAGTATGTGATCGCGAGCTCACAGGAGCTCGGAATCGTACCCATCCAGAATTGCTGTGAGATTCGCTACATTGAATGTAGGTGGCAGGCCGTGGGTCCACTAGGAACGGGGAAAATCTGATATACGCCCAGATACGCGCCCGACAGACGGGGCCCGCCCGCCCGGAAGGTTGCACGGCATCGACGGAGCGAGGCCGAGCCGTGGCTCGAGACGTCGCCGGCGTCCTGATCCGTGGATCAGATCCAGTGCATTCTGGTAGCACCGACAGTGCACGCAGTAAATGCAGTAGGTGGGGTGATGGGTGGTATGGCAGTGAAGTTGGATTAGCCATTCTTCCCAGGCGGCGAGACGGTGAGGAAATCTACTGCGACGGAGGCGATTTCGCGTCTGAGGGAGCTCATAGGTGGTCCAGCGGCGATGAAGTTCTTGCTGCAGCCGACAAATAGGTTCGAATCTGCTCCAAGAAACCTTCTTTCTGCGTGGTTTGGTTCTATATTTGTGACTGACTGTGATTCTGCTGCCTGAAATCTTCTGTGGATTAAGCTACTAGAGGAGGTGAATAATAAAAACAACACTATGAGCCTGTGCGGTTCCCGGTTGTGGCGCCGGCAGAGGTTGAGCTCCCAGCACCTGCAGCTTCAAGTGCGGACGGCCAGATTTGTCGTGAAGAGGCCCCCTGCAGAAGCTGGAAGTGCAGATAAGGGGCAGAGTTTAGAGCACTCCAGAGAGCAGTTGGATCCGTGGACCAGGAATACATGCTTGGTCAGTTCGTGCGGTTGTCACGTACCTTATGCGTCTGGTTCCTTCCATTATCGCAGGAGGTGGAGCTGGGCGACATTGCTTGCATACGCGGGAGAGAAGGCCAGCTGAAGATTTAAATTTTGATGCAGCCGATTAAGAGGTAGAAATGTCGTTCACTTATCTGTGTTGCCATTCGATTTTTGGGAGTGAATCCAAAAGATCCAATCCCGTGATTTGACCTCTTTTTCTTGGATGAACAGAAGAACTATCCTAGAGGAGGTTACTGACAGCGAATTTCGATGGAGCCTCTCCACTACCCAGTTATGGCACCGCCGCACCGGAGGCGGGGGAGCTCCTGCCTATGGCAGGGGGCAGTGCCATGGGGCAGATTTGTGCGGCGCAAGGGGCGGCAGATGCGAAAATGAAGCTTCCCGGCAACCTTCGGAGCAGTCAATTGAGCAGATGGACACGCCGGTATGTAATTCGTCATATTTAGAATAGCTAGGAAAAGTGAAAAGTGGTTGGTTACTTCAGAAATGGAAATTAGTAAAATCATCAGAAAAAAGTAGTAGCTCTTCAGCTTAAAAATTGTAGCAATATTAGTGTTGGTCGGTGGAAAATTGTGAAGTTCAGTCCCCAAGCCCTGAATCATAAACCTGATTAGAGTTCTTGTCATATTTAGAATAGCTCGGAAGCTATGGATTCGTCGTGCTAGTTCTGAATATTTTTGGTTTAGTTCAACAGAGAACCCAGTAGGGGGAGGCTCCTGAATAATTCATAGGACAGCAGCTGAATAATTGGGAGACTCATATTGTACACACAGGATAGTACAGACAACATAATGGTCAGTCATTTTTGAATTAGGTTCAGATAGGTATGGCTTATGGGTCTTGTACTGATAGTACTGACAATGTTGATTAATCCTTCGATGGAACTTGTTAGCAGCTTTGGCCATATGGTTTGATGTGCTTAAATAATCAATATATGATAGTACCGTGTATAGTATCAGCTGCACTGAAGATATAAATTCTGTTTTGTGCAAGCAGAGTGAGGATTGGTGCTGCCGCCCCTGGTAGGACCCCAATGTCCTAATCAAACTACTGTCATGGAGAGGGCAATACGTGGATTTGCTTCAGATATTGGAGACAACGCCATTGTGCCAAAGCTCGGAACAATCTTCGATACACTGGGTGAAGCATACAATTTTTACAATCTGTATTTATGGGAGAAAGGATTTGGCATTCGATATGGTAAAAGCTGTCTGAATGTCGAGAGGACAAAATGAATAAATAGTGTGTGGCTGTGAGGTATGTGAATCCGGTTTCAGTTCTTTCTTTATGTGCTGGTTGTTTCACTAACATGGTCATCGTCTCATTTGTCGTTAAATTGTGGCTGCAGTGGAGATCTATTGTGGATTATACTAGGCCTTGCCGGGGTTAGTGCCCTACCCTGATAAGGCTGCTGCGGTCTGAACCATTCATTGTCCCGCACGTATGCGCAGATGATACACTGGCGATCGCACAAGCACATCAACGCGCACAGCAGGGATTTGGTGAAGAATTTGAGGCAGAACAACGTGAACCTTGCTAAAGTGCACAACATTAGGCAGTTTCTTTGGGTCGATGGAGAATGTGCCTTTCGCGAAAAGAGCTTTAAGGAACTTGTGTGGCAAAATAAGCCCGAGCAAGCGGATGATGATATTAGTTAAACAATGGAGGTGTTTGCGGAGCTTGGTTCAAAGGATCCTCACTTCACATATCGTGTGCAGGCCGATAAGGAGGGGAGGGGAGGATAAACACACTCATGTGGGAAAATGGGGTCAGTAGGCTGGTGCAAAAAAAGACGGTAGCTTATTCTCAAATTTTCTGTCTCTAATACTGAATTTGGTGTGTACCGATAAATCATGTAGCGTGTGAGATCCATCATGCAGTTTAACTGCTGATCCCAATTATGTTATGCATGCCGTGAAGCTGATGAATTTGTGTTCTCCTATACTGAAGTGTCAATTTGATTGGGTGTATGATTGGATATTTCTGCGGAAAGTACATTGAACGTGTGAGCATTATGCAGATGAAATTGTACTGAATCAAGTAGTACTGTTTTCTTCTGTAGTTTGGACCTGAACTCCGTTGCATCCAGGATGCATATTAGTCAGAATATGCCCAAGTACAGAATCTCATAGATGATGGAGCTGTAGTTTTGAGTTGTAGTCAGATTCTGTACTAAAGTAGATAAGCTGCATCAAGTCAGGCCTGAAGCAGTTATCCCCTGCCTGATCACACTACTTATTCAACATCCATCCATCTAGCTACCTTGTCTTGGTGCAAAGCAGGGCAAAGATGGCTCCGTCCGTCTTCTCCGAGCCTGGATGGGCGATTACGCAATCACATGCACTGTACATATTGTTTTGAAAGAGTCTGGGGGCGGTGATGATCTAGGCGAGATGTAGGCAATATGGAGGAAGGGGGAAGGTGTCGAGGTGTACTAGAGAAGATTGGTAGCTGCAACGGTGCGCGCGGAATAAATGATCTGACATGATGCCGTCAGTACAGAATCTTGAAGATGATGGATCGTATTGTTTCCTTCCTCCCGAGCCGCATGCGACCTGACTGACGCCGTAACTTTTGGTTATTGTCAGATGTGGGCCATCGCTACAGGATAAAATATCAATACAATAACTATACATGACAGAATACGTGTTGGGTTGGCCATCTCGGGGCGTTGGTACGGCAAGGATAACGAGACCACAGGCGCTCGCGCTCACAACAACACTTTCGCTTCAACACAGGATTTCCACCTTTTCCATATACAGTGCAGAGCACCAATGACTCGCTGCTTTAACAAGCGCACTCTTCCTCCCAAGGACAGAGCAGAAGCTCACTTTCCCCACACAGTGGAATTCTTTGCAGCACCACTACAGGCAACGTCTCCGACAAAAACGCAGGATAAATAATCTCAGCGAAATTAGAAACCACTGACGATGATCCTGCCCTTGATCCACATGTCCTTCTGCTCGAAGAGCCAGATCTAGATGCGCGCCTTCTGCTCGGGCGGAGGAAACGAGGTCAGCGAAACCGCGAGCACGAGGAAACAGGGGAAGGAGAAGAAAGGAGCGGGTGGATCTGGAGGGGAGAGGTGTGCGCTCTGGAGGAATCGGAAGATGAGGTTGATGGGCTGGGTCATGATCCGCTGCACCGTGGTGGACGCATGACTGGCTAGGCAGATGTTTGTGCTCCCCCTCGCCGACGAGCTTGGACCTGCAGGGTCCCAGGCAGCGTACATGGCTGGAGATCCGGAGTGGCTGGGCTCGGCGAGCAGGGGCGGGGCATAGAGCATGGCGATCGTGGCCAGAGCCTCCGCGTCCGTGTGGTCGTAACCCTCGGTGGATCCGACGCGCGCTGATTCTGACGCTGCCCTGCCTCCCGCGCATCCTCCTCCTCCTACCGGTTGTTGCCCATGGCCGCTAGGAGCGTGTTGAGCAGCCCGTCCCGATCGGCGGCGCACGCTCGAGCCGGCTAGCGCGGCCCGGAGCGCGGCCGCCTGGACCTCAGTGTCGGCGAACCGCGCGCGAAGGATGTGAGGGTGGATGCGGATTCACTCGATTACTAGCAACTCCACTCCCAGGGTTCGATATGGTAGCGATTACAGAGAAGATTACACGAATGGGGAACTAGGGTTCTTAGCCAGCGAGAAAGAAGAAGGAAAAAGAGCCGAGCCGCCGAAGCCATGATCCTCTGGATAACCCTAGCTCGCTGTTGCCCCTCTCCTTAAGTAGCTGCCGATCGGGCTTCAGTTAACCCACGCTGGGCCGGTGACGCGTGGGTTGGGCTTCTTGGGCCGGGCCGCACGCGGGACCGTGGGGACGAGAACCTTGGAGCTGCCTTGTGGGCCGGCCTCGTCAGGGACGCTGACATCCCCCTCTCCTTGAGCTGAGGCTTGTCCCCAAGCCTCCGCAAGCGGGAAACGCTCCTTGAGTCTCGCTTTGTCTTCCCAGGTTTCGCCAAGTGCCTCTGAATTGGACCAACGGATGAGCACTTGTTCCCTCATCTTGCCCTTCTCCTGGCGCCATCTTGATTGCAGCATTGCCACAGGGACTGCGAGCTCATCAGAACAATGGGGTAACTGAGGTTCAACAGTTGTACCCGTGTTCAGGACGCGTCGAAGGAGCGATACGTGGAAGACTGGATGGATAGTTGCTTGTGACGGGAGCTGTAGCTTGTAGGTGACATCGTTGATCTTGCCAATGATAGGAAAAGGCCCGTAGTACTTGAACGCCAGCTTGTGATTTGCTCGTGGCGCGACGGAAGTTTGGATATAAGGTTGCAGCTTCAGGTAGACTTGATCGCCCACTTCAAACTAAAGGAATGATCGTTTCTTGTCCGCCTAGCTTTTCATCAGTTGCTTTGCTCTGTTCAAGTGTTGCTGTAACAGTTCCTGCACCGTGTCCCTTTCCTCGAGCCACGAGCTTAGGGCTGGCACCGAACAAGTGTTTTCTGCTGTTATGCCCCAGTGCCGTGGCTCGTACCCGAACATAGCTTTGAAGGGTGTCATGCCTATGGCCGAATGGTGAGAAGTGTTATACCAAAACTGCGCCAAAGGTATCCAGAAACTCCACCGCCGTGGACATGATTGTGTGAAACATCTCAGGAATGTTTCCACGCATTGGTTAACGCGCTCAGTCTGCCCGTCCGTTTGAGGATGGTTGGCTGTGCTGAGTCTGAGCTGAGTACCTGTGGCCTTGAAAAGCTCCTGCCAGAAGTGACTAGTGAACACAGGGTCACGATCTGATACGATCGCCCCGGGCAGTCCGTGAACCTTGTAGACTTGCTGGATGAAGAGTTGAGCCACAGATGCTGCCGTGTATGGATGCGCCAAAGGCAAGAAATGATTGTACTTGGTTCTCTTATCCACGATCACCAGCAGGTAGTTGAATCTGCTCGATTGAGGCAAGCCATCCACGAAATCCATAGTAACCATGTCCCATGGCTTGTTGGGGATGGGTAACGGAGTTAACAGACCTGGAGAGGCCGCCCTGTCCGGCTTAGCCTGCTGGCACACGGAACAGGACTGCACATAATGTTCGATTTGCACCTTCATCTTGGGCCACGCGAACAGACATCGTACGCGTCTGTAAGTGACAGGAAATCCTGAATGTCCTCCCATCGGGCTTTCATGGAAGGCTTGTATGATATGTTGTTGGATCTGTGTCCCCCCCCCCCTAGCCAAATCCCGCCTCTGAACCTGATGATGCCTTGTTGAAGCGTGAACCGTCCTTTGGCGTCGTCGCGCACTGCCAGTTGTTCCAAAAGTTTCTGCGCGTGCAGATTGCCATTGTAGCTGTTGATGACGTCTTCCAGCCAGCTGGGTTGGCACGATGTGACCACTAGCAGTGTATCTGTTTGGTTCGCTCGCGAGAGAGCATCCGCGCCGTGATTATCGGCCCCTTTCTTGTACTTGATCTGGTACCTGAGCCCTAACAGCTTGGTGAAAGCTTTGTGTTGCCACGGGGTGTTCAGGCGTTGTTCTTCAAGATGCGTGAGGCTCTTCTGATCCGTGTAAATAACGAATTCTGCGTGTTGTAAATATGGGCGCCACTGGTCCACTGCTACTATGATTGCCAGATATTCCTTTTCGTAGGTTGACAGTCCTTGATACCTTGGGCTGAGTGCTTTGCTCATAAACGCGATTGGGTGCCCCTGTTGCTGCAGGATCGCCCCAATGCCATGGTCGCACGCGTCTGTCTCCACTGTAAATGGCTGGGCAAAATTGGGCAATGCCAGAACTGGCGCCGAGATGAGTTGCTGCTTTAAGACTTGAAATGCATTTTCTGCAATGGACGTCCAAAGGAATGGGACGCCCTTCTTCAGCAAGTTAAAAAGGGGTTGGGCGATCACTCCAAAGTTGCGCACGAAACGATGATAGTAGCCTGCGAGTCCCAAGAAACTCCGAACTTCCTTGACATTTTGAGGTGAAGACCAATTTGCCACCGCAGCCACCTTTGTTGGATCTGTTGCAACCCCTTGCGCGCTGATAACGTGACCCAAGTACGAGATCTTGCTTTGCCCGAAAGCACACTTGCTGCGTTTCACTTTCCAGTTGTCCCTTCGGAGAAGTTCCAGTACTTGCTTTACATGGCTTTTGTGGTCCTCCAACGTGGCACTGAAAATCAAGATGTCGTCGAAGAAACAGAGAACGCAAACGCGCATCACTGGCTTGAGAGTTGTTGTTAGCCCTTCAATGAAGGTGGGAGGGGCTCCAGCTAGACCAAAGGATAAAACCTTGAACTCAAAGTGCCCCTGATGCGTTGAAAAAGCTGTCTTGTGTTCTTCCCTAGGGCTAATCTGATCTGATGGTAGCCCGCTCGCAAATCTAACTTAGAGAACCATGCTGCTCCATGCAACTCATCGAGAAGTTCTTCAATTACCGGCACTGGAAACTTGCCGACCACCGTGATTGCGTTTAACTGTCTGTAATCGATGCAGAGACGCCATGTGCCGTCCTTTTTCTTCACGAGGATTACTGGTGAGGAGAACGGGCTGTTACTACGCTGAATCACCCCTGATTTCAACAGTGCCTCCACTTGAGCTTCTATCTCAGTTTTCTGCTCTGGTTTATAACGGTACTTCCTGACGTTGACTGGTCGCGCTCCTGGAATCAGAGGAATGCGATGATCGCACGCCCTCCTAGGTGGGAGTTCGGTTGGTTCTTCGAACACGTCAGGGAACTGGTTCAACACTTCCTGAATGCACTCTGGAGTTTGCTCCAAGACCTCATGCATAGGTGCTACCACACAAAGGTGTACGACATGTGTGATAGAGCCCTTGCTGCACAAGTTTTGCAGTTGTAGACTGTTGATGGACTGGCAAGTTGTCGACGCTGTGTCATGTCCCCGAAGACGAAGCGGTCCTGCTGGAGTAGGAATCTCCAGGAAGCGCGCGCGCCAATCGACTTGCATCGGACTGTGTTCTTCCAACCAGTCCATGCCCAAGATGACATCGTACGTGCCCAGAGCCAGTACCTTCAAGTCCGTATAGAATTCATGTCCTTGCGCATACCAGGCGCATTGTGTGGCCACTTCTAAACAGAGCAGTTCACTCCCATCTGCCACTCGCACACGGCTTGGCTTGGCGAGGGGTTGGACTCCAGACAGATGTTGGGCGAGCTCCTGATTGACGAAGGAATTGGAGCTGCCCGATCTACTAACATGAGAACTTCACGGCCTTGTAGCCACACCCTGAGTTGGAAAGCTTTGGCTGACACCCCTCCTGTAACTGCCGACAGAGAAATGGCCATGGCCGTTTCTTGCGGTGGATCGTCTTGACCCAGTTGTGTGTCGGCGAAGCTGTCGAGGCCGAAGACGCCAGCAGTTCCTCCACCACATGTAGCTGGACGGTGGTGGGGCACACATGGTCGTGCCCCCACCTCTCGCCGCACTTGAAACACAGACCACGAGCTCGTCGTTAGTCCCGGAGTGACTTGAGCTTGGCTGTGTCCGCGCGAGCTGCGTCTGTGCCGCGGCGATCTGCCGTCGGCGCCGCTGGCACCGAGCGCACCAGAGGGGGAGGAAGCGGCATGGGAGAGCCTCCTCGCGAGGGTGGCTCCGGTGGGCGAGCTGGACTGCCGAAAGCGCCATCGGCCACCTCTTCCTGGAGTAATGCCAGAGCACACGCCGTATCCAGGTCCGGTGGTCGTTGCACGAGGACCACCGCCCGAATATCCCTCCGCAGGCCCTCGACGAAACGAGTTAAGAAGTAAAAGGGATGGATCGAGTCAGAATAAGATGATAAATGATTGATGATTAACTCAAATTGCTCTATGTAATGTGCTACAGAGGACGTTTGTCGGACAGTGTAAAACTGTCTGATCAGCGTCTGGTGCCGATCGCGTCCAAAACGAGTGCAAAGTAATGAAGTGAAAGTATCCCAATCGAACTCCGCTAGACGCTTCTGTATGGATTGCAGCCATACAGCGGCTGACCCGGAGAAACTCAGGGCCGCCATGGGTACCCAGAACGAAGGTAAGATGCCAAACATCTGGAAATACTGTTCGCACATAGTTTTCCACAAATTCGGGTTATCACCCGTGAATTGTGGAAATGTGATAGATGGGTGAATTTGGCCTAGACCAGATACCATCTGACTTGCGTGCGCGAACGATGATGGAGGGGTGGAAATTGCTGCGAGGGAAGAGGACGGACCTGTTGCCGGGGGTGGCGGCGACGTCTGGAAGGACGCCGCCACGTTCCCCCGTGGTAAGTTGTGGATGCCGGGGCCATCGGGCCCATGGGGGTCGTTGCCCGCGCCGCCACCGGCCCCATGGAGGATGCCGGTCGTCGCAGAAGGGCCTTGCTTCGAATTCACACCCGCAGGCTCCTCGCTCGTCTTGGGCAAGAGTGGCTGTGCTAGTTGGAGCGCCGCCACCGCGTCGCCCAGATCTGCCACCCGCTTCTCCATATCCGGTCGCCAGTTGACGAGGTCGTCGATTTTGGCCGTGGAGGCCTGGATCTCCGCGATGGCCTTGTTCTGGGCCTTGAGGGTGTTGTCGAGCCTGTCGAGGAAGGCTTCGATGGCCGGATCCATGGCGACGAGGTGCGTACGAGCTTGCCGGAGACCTCTGGTTTCGATGATCTGCGCCAGGATGGCGCGGTGGTGGGGATTTGCTGGTCTCTGATACCAGATGTGAGGGTGGATGCGGATTCACTCAATTACTAGCGACTCCACTCTTAGGGTTCGATATGGTAGCGATTACAGAGAAGATTACACGAATGGGGAACTAGGGTTCTTAGCCAGCGAGAAAGAAGAAGGGAAAAGAGCCGAGCCGCCGAAGCCGTGATCCTCTGGATAACCCTAGCTCGCTGTTGCCCCTCTCCTTAAGTAGATGCCGAGCGGGCTTCAGTTAACCCATGCTGGGCCGGTGACGCGTCGGTTGGGCTTCTTGGGCCGGGCCGCACGCGGGACCGTGGGGACGAGAACCTTGGAGCTGCCTTGCGGGCCGGCCTCGTCAGGGACGCTGACAAAGGACTCGGACGACACAGAGAGAAGGGCACGGCGGAGAAGAGCCACGTCCGGGTGCGGGAAGGACGGCGTGGCGGAGGATGTGGGCCGGTGGTGGATCCAGATGGATGTGGGCCGGTGGCGGAGGATGTGGCCCGGCACAGCCCGTCAGGGCACGTTTATTATTATACGTGCCGTGCCGTGCCGGCCCACGTGATGCGCCTCCAGGCCCAGGCACGGCCTAATTAGTAAACGGGCCGGCATGTTTGCCCGTTTAACACACTGGGCTCCACATTTTCAGCCTGTTGAGCTAATTTTTAGGCATGTTGGGTTGTATTTTAGGTATACATATATAAAAAACCTAAAATTATGTTAAAGATAAACGGGTCGTGCCGTGCCGGCTCGCGTGCCCAGGCTCCAGGCCTAGGCATGGCCCGTTTAGCTTGTGCCGTTGCTGGCCCATGGCGGGCCGTGTCGGCGTGCTCGCGGGCCGACCTGTTTGGCCAGCTATACACTTGACTCGGGGTTGTTTTTTTGTCAAACGCGTTCACGGGTGGGGTAGAAATACGAAACGTTTTATTCCACTTATTTACTAGACTGCGGGTTAATTACTTAATATGATAGGTTTCTTTTTGCAAAACTGTTGCGACGGTGAACAGGCAGAAGCGATAGGTACTTTATTATTATTATGGCGCTGCTACGCATTGGCCAGCAGATCTTTCTCAAAGATCCGCCGCCTCGCGAGCCGTCGGATTCGACGAATTGAGCGACCGAACGTCATCTTTTATCATTGCAACACATGTCGTGATGCGGGAAATTTCTGCAATACGGGTTTTGTTGCAAAAAAATTTGCAAGATATTTCTTTTGCAACGAGGTCTTGTTTCAATTTTTTATTTTTATTTTTGCAACAGAGGTCTTGTTGCAATTTAGTTTTTTTCAGCAAAGGTCTTATAGCAAATTTAATTTTTTTAAAACAGAGGTCTTGTTGCAGTTTTTGCTGCAACAAAGACCTTCTTGCAGGAACTCAGTTGTGGACACTAGCGGTCACGTTGACAGAAAGAAAGAAAGAAAAAGACCGCTCTGTCAGGTCACGTGTCGTACGGATGAGCCGGCGGATGCTCGCGTGCGATCCGCCGGTAGAAGCCAAACGTTTTCCTTAATATTAGGTAAAGATAGAGATAAAGATAATCATCAATTGTCTTGAAAATATCGCAACTTGTAAATGTCAATCGTGTTTTGAATCAGAAACGTGAAGTTCCAATATTGTGCTTGGCTTGCATGGCAATACATAAGTTTTATTAGGCAAGTGTTGGTGTGTGTGGACCAGGGTTTTTTTCACGGCCGAGTTTTTTGGAAACCGGTTGAACCGTTGCTTCCGCTACCCACCGAGAAATGAAGACACGGAACGAACATAAAAAAATGAATTTAAACTGCACAAACGATCATATATGGTAGCTATGCTAAAACTTACAGACAACGGGCTTTAGTGGAGTAGCAACCAGCGCTCATATATGGTAGCTATGCTAAAACTTACAGGCAACGGGCTTTAGTGGAGTAGCAACCAGCGCTATAGCAGTTCGTTAGCTCGCGAGTTCGAGCTCTGAGTTCTCACAGCCATGCATTATACTCCCTCCGTCCAAAAATAAGTGTCTCAACTTTGTACTAGCTCTAATACAAATTTGTACTAAGCTCAAGACATTTATTTTAGGATAGAGGAAGTATTTCTTAGTCTAAGCCGGTGGGCGTTCGCAGTTAAAGGCAAAAAAAGATTGATGGCCAAGGGGATTCGATTCCACGACCTGTCATGCTTTGTTTGGTGGGCAGGTAAGCCCAGGGTCCTAAATCCCGATAGGGGAATTTCCATGGCACATCGGATCCCCTTCCTTTCACGGGGGAGATCTCCTCCTTAGGCCTCATTTGACAGGAAGGGATTGGGGAGGTTTGTGGAGGGGGGGATTTCACAGGATTGGGTGAATCCCTTCCTTCCATCCAATCCCCTCAAAACCCTTTGAATCCCCCAAACTCCTCCAATCAGAATCCTCTTTGTTTAAAATTTATGTTTGGTAGGCAGGGTTTGTCATATTGATAGTGCACTTAAAAATCCAATCTTTATAATGTAATTCACTCCCCTTATATCCTTGCTAGAGACTTGTACAAAAGAAAATCAGCAACATAATTTAGCAGCGATAAGAGAATAATTTAGAAGCAACACAATTTTGCACGATTTGAAATCAATATCTCATCACAGTAAGAATATAATTTATCATAACAGCGTGACTTCGAATCCCAAATCTCAGCAATCATAATTTATCAAACTACACGATCTTCGACAACAACGACAAATGTATCCATTTTGTGGTGTCATGATCATCTAGCTTTGAGAACCTGAGAGAAATTTATCCATCCAGGTTGTTTATTGTTGCTTCTTTTGGTGACTGAGAACCTGACGAAACAAAAAGAGATGTAAATATCAAATAGATATTACGACAGGAATTGTAAATCCTTTTTTCTGTAATTTAAACTGTTATATCAAATAGATGAACAAAAGTGATACTATGACAGGAATTGTAAATCCTTTTTTCTGTAATTTAAACCTATTGATTGGTAAGGATAAGTACGCACCGAAAGAACAGCAAATGATCATCTAATTTTGTGATGTCAAAGATGCCAAAAGGAAAGAAGTCCCCAACTTGACAGCCCAGTTTTCCTATTGCATGGGTGAAGAATCTACTCCCTCCGTTCCCAAATATATGTCTTTCTAGACATTTCAAATGGACTACAACATACGGATGTATATAGACATATTTTAGAGTGCATATTCACCCTTTTCTTCTTGAGCTCCATTTAAGTACAAGTAAACAGAAACATGAGTTCAAACATAAATAACAGCACAAGCACATTCCCATCCACATTGTTTTAGAACAGTTACAAAAATGAGATGCCATATGAACGATGGACTATGCTTTGCTTATTTTCTGTTGCGGCAATAAGTGAAGCAAGAGGTTCACCATAATCTTTGGAACAGTTTAGCAAAGATCAGCTGCTGATAACATTTCACCATAATGAATGAAGATGGCTCATCGTAACCACAAATCTGGGTATCTGCTAACCTCTCAAGTACTGTTATCACCATGTTTTCACACTCTGAACTTTAAATTTGTAATAATAAATCACTTAGGTGTATTAAAAACTAGTGTTACTCAATAGAGAATTGGCAGCTGGCAGACATATGCACCAACTAGTACTTATTTTTCCAAAAACAAACTGCTGACATTGCAAGAGAAATGGACTGTGAAGGATAATACATGAAGATAGGTTATGAGAAAGTACCAACATAGGAATTAGCTGGTACACTTCACTTCATCAGCTCTACTTCTACACGCAAAATCTCCTTTTTGATCATGTCAGGTGATGTCTCCCTTTTCACAGCGGTCTTCTTGCTCCAATCTTCAACCATGCAAACAAGAAAGAACAGTCAATTACATTACGGACAAACTCAAAAGATGAACTCACAGTATCTATATAATCTGGCCAACTGTCATTTTACACAGGCTAACAGTTAGGACGAGACATACTATCAATCTAAATACAGAGAAAGTTATACCAGTTGAAGAATGTCTCTGTAAAGGCTTTGATTCTACACATAGGGACATCAGACAGTAGTAAACGGAAATGAACGCTGCGGCAAAACTCTGGCGAGTCAATACAGACTTTATAAAGCGACCCAGTAGTTCAGAGACGAGAGGAAACTGACCATCATTCTTGCATGCAAAAAGGAAAACAGTCAAATACATTACGGACATCATGTGCAAAAAGGAAAAAAAATAACACTATGATCACTAACTAATGGATCCGAAGGTCCATATGACCAAATCACAATCATATAAGCAAAACAACCTATGTTAGACTAAGGAACAGGATGCTCTCAACCAGCCTAAATACAGTCACACATCCCCACCAATGTTTTCAGCGTGCCTTGACTAATGAATTGCTAATTAACACTTGATTGCAGTCTACTGAAGAAAATACTAGCCGTGTGCAGCAATAGGAAATCATCCAGATGGCTGAGTTTCGTGATCAACATCTACTTGAGTGGCAGAATCGCTTGCAAAAGAAAGAGATTCGAATCATAACTCACACGCAGCCGGAATTATTTCTCCCCAATTCTGATAACCAGGCACCTAATACCTTAGAGCATATCCGCCAGTTCGATCGTAATTCATACGTATCCCAAAGCAATCAATCAATCCCCTCTCCCCGGCTAATCTGATCCAATCGAGAGGCGATTCAGATCGGAGAGACGCGAACAGAGTATTTTATTTTATCCCTCTCGAGTTACTCCCGGCACGGCAGCGCCCCGTGCCGATTCGACAGAGGCGGACAAAAATCGGAGGGGAATGACGGATGTATTCAGAGACGAGAGGAGACGCCGTTCTTGGCGTGCTTGACGGTGAGGATGAAGCAGACGGAGGGCGTGCGGGAGGTGGCAGCCATGGAGAGGATGGGGGAGGGGAGGGGCTGCGGTTACTAACCACCGGGGAGAAGTCTAGTATGCCGAAGGAGATCTCCGACGTCGAGGCGTCGAGGCGGCACGACCTCTTGGGAAGGAGTCGGCGGCGGCGTCTTGGGAGGAGTCGGCAGCGGCGTCTCGGGTCGGGCGGCGGCTTGAGTCGGGCGAGCAAATCCTCGAGGAGGGCCTGGAGGGTTCCGAAGCGCGTGGAAACTGATGGGATCGACGGGGAATCGAGAGGGTTGGGCCGTCCATGGAAACCCTGGGTACCAAATGGGCCAACGGGTATTTGCGAGGATTCTGGGCCACGCG
>LR880972.1:184803174-184816597 GCA_904067115.1 Aegilops sharonensis | reverse complement strand
AATGATGTGATGGACAAGACCCAATCCTAAGCATAGCACAAGATCGTGTAGTTCGTTTTGCTAGAGCTTTTCCAATGTCAAGTATCTTTTCCTTAGACCATGAGATCGTGTAACTCCCGGATACCGTAGGAGTGCTTTGGGTGTACCAAACGTCACAACGTAACTGGGTGACTATAAAGGTGCACTACAGGTATCTCCGAAAGTGTCTGTTGGGTTGACACGGATCGAGACTGGGATTTGTCACTCCGTATTACGGAGAGGTATCACTGGGCCCACTCGGTAGTGCATCATCATAATGAGCTCAAAGTGACCAAGTGTCTGGTCACGGGATCATGCATTACAGTACGAGTGAAGTGACTTGCCGGCAACCAGATTGAACGAGGTATTGGGATACCGACGATCAAATCTCGGGCAAGTAACATACCGTCCGACAAAGGGAATTGTATACGGGGTTGCTTGAATCCTCGACATCGTGGTTCAACCGATGAGATCATCGAGGAGCATGTGGGAGCCAACATGGGTATCCAGATTCCGCTTTTGGTAATTGAGCGGAGAGCCGTCTCGGTCATGTCTACGTGTCTCCCGAACCCGTAGGGTCTACACACTTAAGGTTCGTTGACGCTAGGGTTGTATGAATATGAGTATGCAGCAAACCGAATGTTGTTCGGAGTCCCGGATGAGATCCCGGATGTCACGAGGAGTTCCGGAATGGTCCGGAGGTAAAGAATTATATATAGGAAGTGCTATTTCGGCCATCGGGAGAATTTCGGGGGTTACCGGTATTGTACCGGGACCACCAGAAGGGTCCCGGGGGTCCATTGGGTGGGGCCACCTATCCTGGAGGGCCCCATGGGCTGAAGTGGGAGGGAACCAGCCCCTGGTGGGCTGGTGCGCCCCCACTTGGGCCCCCCTGCGCCTAGGGTTGGAAACCCTAGGGTGGGGGGGGGGGGGCGCCCCACTTGCCTTGGGGGGCAAGCCTCCCCCCTTGGCCGCCCCCCCCATCTAGATGGGTTCTAAAGGGGTCGGCGCCCCCCCAGGGGGCCTATAAAAAGGGGGGGAGGGAGGGCAGTCGCACCCTTGCACTTGGCGCCTCCCTCCCCCTGCTACACCTCTTCCTCCTCCCCAGTTGCTTGGCGAAGCCCTGCCGGAGTACTGCTGCATCCACCACCACGCCGTCGTGCTGCTGGATCTTCATCAACCTCTCCTTCCCCCTTGCTGGATCAAGACGGAGGAGACGTCACGCTGACCGTACGTGTGTTGAACGCGAAGGTGCCGTCCGTTCGGCGCTAGGATCTCCGGTGATTTGGATCACGACGAGAACGACTCCCTCAACCCCGTTCTCTTGAACGCTTCCGCACGCGATCTACAAAGGGTATGTAGATGCATATCTCTCACTCGTTGCTAGATGAACTCATAGATGGATCTCGGTGAACGTAGGAAATTTTTTATTTTATGCAACGTTCCCCAACAGTGGCATCATGAGCTAAGTCTATGCGTAGTTCTCTTTTGCACGAGTAGAACACAATTTGTTGTGGGCGTAGATGTTGTCAACTTTCTTGCTGCTACTAGTCTTATTTTGCTTCAGCGGTATTGTGGGAGGAAGCGGCCCGGACCGACCTTACACGTACGCTTACATGAGACAGGTTCCACCGACTGACATGCACTAGTTGCATAAGGTGGCTAGCGGGTGTCTGTCTCTCCCACTTTAGTTGGAGCGGATTCGACGAAAAGGGTCCTTATGAAGGGTAAATAGAAGTTGACAAATCACGTTGTGGTTATTCGTAGGTAAGAAAACGTTCTTGCTAGAACCCAATTGCAGCCACGTAAAAGATGCTACAACAATTAGAGGACGTCTAACTTGTTTTTGCAGCAATTGTCATGTGATGTGATATGGCCAGAAGTTGTGATGAATGATGAATGATATATTGTGATGTATGAGATCATGTTCTTGTAATAGGAATCACGACTTGCATGTCGATGAGTATGACAACCGGCAGGAGCCATAGGAGTTGTCTTAATTATTGTATGACCTGCGTGTCGTTGATTCAACGCCATATAAATTACTTTACTTTATTGCTAAACGTGTTAGCCATAGTAGTAGAAGTAATAGTTGGCGAGCAACTTCATGGAGACACGATGATGGAGATCATGGTGTCATGCCGGTGACAAGATGATCATGGAGCCCCGAAGATGAAGATCAAAGGAGCTATATGATATTGGCCATATCATGTCACTACTTTATATAATTGCATGTGATGTTTATTATGTTTTATGCATCTTGTTTACTTAGAATGGCGGTAGTAAATAAGATGATCCCTTATAATAATTTCAAGAAAGTGTTCCCCCTAACTGTGCACCGTTGCTAAAGTTCGTCGTTTCGAAGCACCACGTGATGATCGGGTGTGATAGATTCTTACGTTCACATACAACGGGTGTAAGATAGTTTTACATATGCAAAACACTTAGAGTTAACTTGACGAGCCTAGCATGTACAGACATGGCCATGGAACACAAGAGACCGAAAGGTCGAACATGAGTCGTATGGAAGATACGATCAACATGGAGATGTTCACCGACGATGACTAGTCCGTCTCACGTGATGATCAGACAGGGCCTAGTCGACTCGGATCATGTAACACTTAGATGACTAAAGGGATGTCAAATCTGAGTGGGAGTTCATTATATAATTTGATTAGATGAACTTAATTATCATGAACATTAGTCTAAAGTCTTTGCAAAATGCCTTGTAGATCAAATGGCCAACGCTCATGTCACCATGAACTTCAACGCGTTCCTAGAGAAAACCAAGCTGAAAGACGATGGCAGCAACTATTCGGACTGGGTCCGGAACCTGAGGATCATCCTCATAGCAGCCAAGAAACAATATGTCCTAGAAGCACCGCTAGGTGAAGCACCCATCCCAGAGAACCAAGACATTATGAATGCTTGGCAGTCTCGTGCTGATGATTACTCCCTCGTTCAGTGCGGCATACTTTACAGCTTAGAACTGGGGCTCCAAAAGCGTTTTGAGCAACACGGAGCATATGAGATGTTCGAGGAGCTGAAAATGGTTTTCCAAGCTCATGCCCGGGTCGAGAGATATGAAGTCTCCGACAAGTTCTATAGTTGTAAGATGGAGGAAAATAGTTCTGTCAGTGAGCACATACTTAAAATGTCTGGGTTGCACAACCGCCTGTCCCAGCTGGATATTAACCTCCCGGATGAGGCGGTCATTGACAGAATCCTTCAGTCGCTCCCACTGAGCTACAAGAGCTTTGTGATGAACTACAATATGCAGGGGATGGTGAAAACTATTCCTGAAGTATTTTCAATGCTAAAGTCAGCAGAGGTAGAAATCAAGAAAGAACATCAAGTGTTGATGGTCAATAAAACCACTAAGTTCAAGGAGGGCAAGGGTAAGAAGAACTTCAAGAAGGACGGCAAAGATGTTGCCGCGCCCGGTAAGCCAGTTGCCGGGAAGAAGTCAAAGAATGGACCCAAGCCTGAGACTGAGTGCTTTTATTGCAAAGGGAAGGGTCACTGGAAGCGGAACTGCCCCAAATACTTAGCAGACAAGAAGGCCGGCAACACTAAAGGTATATTTGATATACATGTAATTGATGTGTACCTTACCAGTACTCGTAGTAACTCCTGGGTATTTGATACCGGTGCCGTTGCTCATATTTGTAACTCACAGCAGGAGCTGCGGAATAAACGGAGACTGGCGAAGGACGAGGTGACGATGCGCGTCGGGAATGGTTCCAAGGTCGATGTGATTGCCGTCGGCACGCTACCTCTACATTTACCTACGGGATTAGTTTTAAACCTCAATAATTGTTATTTAGTGCCAAGTTTGAGCATGAACATTGTATCAGGATCTCGTTTAATGCGAGATGGCTACTCATTTAAATCCAAGAATAATGGTTGTTTCATTTATATGAGAGATATGTTTTATGGTCATGCTCCGATGGTCAATGGTTTATTCTTAATGAATCTCGAACGTAATGTTACACATATTCATAGTGTGAATACCAAAAGATGTAAAGTTGATAACGATAGTCCCACATACTTGAGGCACTGCCGCCTTGGTCACATTGGTGTCAAGCGCATGAAGAAGCTGCATTCTGATGGACTTTTAGAGTCTCTCGATTATGAATCATTTGACACATGCGAACCATGCCTCATGGGCAAAATGACCAAGACTCCGTTCTCCGGAACAATGGAGCGAGCAACCAACTTATTGGAAATCATACATACTGATGTGTGCGGTCCAATGAGCGTTGAGGCTCGCGGAGGATATCGTTATGTTCTCACTCTCACTGATGACTTGAGTAGATATGGGTATGTCTACTTGATGATACACAAGTCTGAGACCTTTGAAAAGTTCAAGGAATTTCAGAATGAGGTAGAGAATCAACGTGACCGAAAAATAAAGTTCTTACGATCAGATCGTGGAGGAGAATATTTAAGTCACGAATTTGGTACACACTTAAGGAAATGTGGAATCGTTTCACAACTCACGCCGCCTGGAACACCTCAGCGTAACGGTGTGTCCGAACGTCGTAATCGCACTCTATTGGATATGGTGCGATCTATGATGTCTCTTACCGATTTACCGCTATCATTTTGGGGATACGCTCTAGAGACAGCTGCATTCACTTTAAATAGGGCACCGTCTAAATCCGTTGAGACGACACCGTAAGAATTATGGTTTGGGAAGAAACCTAAGCTGTCGTTTCTAAAAGTTTGGGGATGCGATGCTTATGTCAAGAAACTTCAACCTGAAAAGCTCGAACCCAAGTCGGAAAAATGCGTCTTCATAGGATACCCTAAGGAAACCATTGGGTATACCTTCTACCTTAGATCCGAAGGCAAGATCTTTGTTGCCAAGAACGGATCCTTTCTTGAAAAAGAGTTTCTCTCGAAAGGAGTAAGTGGGAGGAAAGTAGAACTTGATGAAGTACTACCTCTTGAACCGGAAAGTAGTGCAGCTCAGGAAAATGTTCCTTTGGTGCCTACACCGACTGAAGAGGAAATTAATGATGATGATCAAGGTACTTCGAATCAAGTTGCTACTGAACTTCGTAGGTCCACAAGGACACGTTCCACACCAGAGTGGTATGGCAACCCAGTCCTGGAAATCATGTTGTTAGACAACGGTGAACCTTCGAACTATGAAGAAGCGATGGCGGGCCCAGATTCCAACAAATGGCTTGAAGCCATGCAATCCGAGATAGGATCCATGTATGAAAACAAAGTATGGACTTTGACAGACATACCCGATGATCGGCGAGCGATAGAAAACAAATGGATCTTTAAGAAGAAGATGGGCGCGGATGGTAACGTTACCATCTATAAAGCCCGACTTGTCCCTAAAGGTTATCGGCAAGTTCAAGGGATTGACTATGATGTGACTTTCTCTCCCGTAGCGAAGCTGAAGTCCGTCCGAATCAAGTTAGCAATTGCCGCTTATTATGATTATGAGATATGGCAAATGGACGTCAAAACGGCATTCCTTAACGGCCGTCTTAAGGAAGAACTGTATATGATGCAGCCGGAAGGTTTTATCGACCCTGAGAATGCTAACAAGGTCTGCAAGCTCCAGCGATCCATTTATGGGCTGGTGCAAGCATCTCGGAGTTGGAACATTCTCTTTGATGAGATGATCAAAGCGTTTGGGTTTATGCAGACTTATGGAGAAGCATGCGTTTACAAGAAAGTGAGTGGGAGCTCTGTAGCATTTCTCATGTTATATGTAGATGACATACTTTTGACGGGAAATGATATATAACTTTTGGACAACATTAAGGCCTACTTGAATAAGTGTTTTTTAATGAAGGACCTTGGAGAAGCTGCTTACATATTAGGCATCAAGATCTATAGGTATAGATCAAGACGCCTCATAGGTCTTCCACAAAGCACATACCTTGATAAGATATTGAAGAAGTTCAATATGGATCAGTCCAAGAAAGGGTTCTTGCCTGTATTGCAAGGTGTAAGATTGAGCTCGGCTCAATGCCCGACCACGGCAGAAGATAAAGAAGAGATGAGTGTCATCCCCTATGCCTCAGCCATAGAATCTATTATGTATGCCATGCTGTGTACCAGACCTGATGTAAACCTTGCCGTAAGTTTGGTAGGAAGGTACCAAAGTAATCCCGGCAAGGAACACTAGACAGTGGTCAAGAATATCCTGAAGTACCTGAAAAGGACAAAGGACATGTTTCTCGTCTATGGAGGTGACGAAGAGCTCGTCGTAAAGGGTTACTCGACGCTAGATTCGACACAGATCTTGATGACTCTAAGTCACAAACCGGATACGTGTTTATTTTGAATGGTGGGGCGGTAAGCTGGTGCAGTTGCAAGCAAAGCGACGTGGCGGGATCTACATGTGAAGCGGAGTACATGGCAGCCTCGGAGGCAGCGCATGAAGCAATCTTGGTGAAGGAGTTCATCACCGACCTAGGAGTCATACCAAATGCGTCGGGGCCGATCGCACTCTTCTGTGACAACACTGGAGCTATTGCACTTGCCAAGGAGCCCAGGTTTCACAAGAAGACCAGGCACATCAAGCGTCGATTCAACTCCATTCGTGAAAATGTTCAAGATGGAGACATAGATATTTGTAAAGTACATACAGACCTGAATGTGGCAGATCCGTTGACTAAACCTCTCCCTAGGGCAAAACATGATCAACACCAGAACTCTATATATGGGTGTTCGATTCATCACAATGTAACTAGATGATTGACTCTAGTGCAAGTGGGAGACTGTTGGAAATATGCCCTAGAGGCAATAATAAAATGGTTATTATTATATTTCTTTGTTCATGATAATAGTCTATTATTCATGCTATAATTGTGTTATCCAGAAATCGTAATACACGTGTGAGTACATAGACCACAATGTGTCCCTAGTGAGCCTCTAGTTGACTAGCTCGTTGATCAACAGATAGTCATGGTTTCCTGACTATGGACATTGGATGTCATTGATAACGGGATCACATCATTGGGAGAATGATGTGATGGACAAGACCCAATCCTAAGCATACCTCAAAGATCGTGTAGTTCGTTTAGCTAGAGCTTTTCCAAATGTCAAGTATCATTTCCTTAGACCATGAGATTGTGCAACTCCCGGATACCGTAGGAGTGCTTTGGGTGTGCCAAACGTCACAACATAACTGGGTGACTATAAAGGTACACTACGGGTATCTCTGAAAGTGTCTGTTGGGTTGGCACGAATCGAGACTGGGATTTGTCACTCCGTATGACGGAGAGGTATCTCTGGGCCCACTCGGTAATGCATCATCATAATGAGCTCAATGTGACCAAGTGTCTGGTCATGGGATCATGCATTACGGTACGAGTAAAGTGACTTGCCGGTAACGAGATTAAACGAGGTATTGGGATACCGACGATCGAATCTCGGGCAAGTAACGTACCGATTGACAAAGGGAATTGTATACGGGGTTGCTTGAATCCTCGACATCGTGGTTCATCTGATGAGATCATCGAGGAGCATGTGGGAGCCAACATGGGTATCCATATCCCACTGTTGGTTATTGACCGGAGAGGCGTCTCGGTCATGTCTGCATGTCTCCCGAACCCGTAGGGTCTACACACTTAAGGTTCGGTGACGCTAGGGTTGTAGAGATATGAGTATGCAATAACCCGAAAGTTGTTCGGAGTCCCGGATGAGATCCCGGACGTCACGAGGAGTTCCGGAATGGTCCGGAGGTAAAGAATTATATATAGGAAGTCAGGTTTCGGCCATTGGGAAAGTTTCGGGGTCACCGGTATTGTACCGGGACCACCGGAAGGGTCCCGAGGGTCCATCGGGTGGGGCCACCTATCCCGGAGGGCCCCATGGGATGAAGTGGGAGGGGAACCAGCCCCTGGTGGGCTGGTGCGCCCCCCGTTGGGCCCCCCTGCGCCTAGGGTTGGGAAACCCTAGGGGTGGGGGCGCCTCCACATGGCTTGGGGGGGAAGCCACCCCCTGGCCGCCGCCCCCCTTGGAGATCCCATCTCCAGGGCCGGCGCCCCCCCTAGGGGGCCTATATAAAGAAGGGGGAGGGCAGCCGCACCCATGCTCTTGGCGCCTCCCTCTCCCCTTGCTACACCTCTCCCTTTCGCAGACGCTTGGCAAAGCCCTGCCGAGATCGCTGCTGCATCCACCACCACGCTGTCGTGCTGCTGGATCTTCATCAACCTCTCCTTCCCCCTTGCTGGATCAATAAGGAGGAGACGTCTTCCCAACCATACGTGTGTTGCGTTCAGCACTAGGATCATCGGTGATTTGGATGACGTCGAGTACGACTCCCTCAACCCCGTTCTCTACAAGGGTATGTAGATGCACTCCTCTCTCTCGTTGCTAGATGAACTCATAGATTGATCTTGGTGAAACCGTAGAAAATTTTTATTTTCTGCAACGTTCCCCAACAAATGCATCATCATAATGAGCTCAATGTGACTAAGGAGTTTGTCATGGGATCATGCGTTACAGAACGAGTAAAGAGACTTGCCGTTAACAAGATTGAATGAGGTATGGGGATACCGACGATCGAATCTCGGGCAAGTAACATACCGATAGACAAAGGGAATTGAATACGGGATTGATTGAATCCGCGACATTGTTGTTCATCCGATGAGATCATCGTGGAACATGTGGGAGCCAATATGGGTATCCAGATCCCGCTGTTGGTTATTGGCCGGAGAACGTCTCGGTCATGTCTGCATGGTTCCCGAACCCGTAGGGTCTACACACTTAAGGTTCGGTGACGCTAGAGTTGTTATGGGAAATAGTATGTGGTTACCGAAGGTTGTTCGGAGTCCCAGATGAGATCCCGGACATGATGGGGAACTCCGGAATGGTCCGGAGGTGAAGATCGATATATTGGACGAAGGGTATTGGAGTCCGGAATTGTTCTGGGAGTATCAGGTGACGACCAGCGTGACCGAAAGGTGTTTCGGAGGCCCCGGCAAGCGTTGGGGGGCCTTATGGGCCAAGGGGAGGGGGCACATCATCCCACTAAGGGGATGTGCTCCCCTCCCACCCCATATCACGTAACGTGGAGAGGTGGGGGCGCCTCCCCTAGGGCAGCCACCCCTCCCGGCTTGGGGGCAAGTTTCCTAGGGGTGGGGGCGCCCAAACCCATCTAGGGTTTCCCCTGTGGCCGCCACCCCTCCCCTAGGGAACCCTAGGGCGCCTCCTCCACCCCCTTCCCCCTATATATAGTGAGGGAGAGAGAGGGCAGCCGCACCCTTCCCCTGGCGCAACCCTCTCCTCCTCCAACTCCTCCTCCTCCTCTGTAGTGCTTAGCAAAGCTCTGCCGGAGAACCACGAGCTCCATCGCCACCACGCCGTCGTGCTGCTGGAGTTCTCCCTCAACTTCTCCTCTACCCTTGCTGGATCAAGAAGGAGGAGACGTCCCCGGGCTTACGTGTGTTGAACGCGGAGGCGCAGTCCGTTCGGCGCTAGATCGGATCTTCCACGATTTGAATCGCCGCGAGTACGACTCCATCAACCGCGTTCTTGTAATGCTTCCGCTTAGCGATCTTCAAGGGTATGAAGATGCACTCCCTCTCTCTCGTTTCTAGCATCTCCTAGATTGATCTTGGTGACACGTAGGATTTTTTTTGAATTATTACTACGTTCCCCAACAATGGCATCATGAGCTAGGTCTATGCGTAGATTCTATGCACGAGTAGAACACAAAGTAGTTGTGGACGATGATTTGTTCATTTTGCTTGCCGTTACTAGTCTTATCTTGATTCGGCGGCATTGTGGGATGAAGCGGCCCGGACCGACCTTACACGTACACTTACGTGAGACAGGTTCCACCGACTGACATGCACTTGATGCATAAGGTGGCTAGCGGGTGTCTGTCTCTCCCACTTTAGTTGGGTCGGATTCGATGAAGAGGGTCCTTATGAAGGGTAAATAGCAATTGGCATATCACCGTTGTGGATTTTGCGTAGGTAAGAAACGTTCTTGCTAGAAACCCATAGCAGCCACGTAAAACATGCAACAACAATTAGAGGACGTCTAACTTGTTTTTGCAGGGTATGCTATGTGATGTGATATGGCCAAAAGGATGTGACGAATTATATATATGTGATGTATGAGATTGATCATGTTCTTGTAATAGGAATCACGGCTTGCATGTCGATGAGTATGACAACCGGCAGGAGCCATAGGAGTTGTCTAAATTTATTGTATGACCTGTGTGTCAATGAAAAACGCCATGTAATTACTTTACTTTATTGCTAACTGTTAGCCATAGTAGTAGAAGTAATAGTTGGCGAGACAACTTCATGAAGACACGATGATGGAGATCATGGTGTCATGCCGGTGACGAAGGTGATCATGCCGCTCCTCGAAGATGGAGATCAAAAGGCACAAGATGATATTGGCCATATCATGTCACTTTATGATTTGCATGTGATGTTTGTCATGTTTACATCTTATTTTCTTAGAATGACGGTAGCATAAATAAGATGATCCCTCGCTAAAATTTCAAGAAAGTGTCCCCCCTAACTGTGCACCGTTGCGAAGGTTCGTTGTTTCGAAGCACCACGTGATGATCGGGTGTGATAGATTTTGACGTTCGCATACAATAGGTGTAAGCCAGATTTACACATGCGAAACACTTAGGTTGACTTGACGAGCCTAGCATGTACAGACATGGCCTCGGAACACAAGAGACTGAAAGGTCGAACATGAGTCGTATAGTAGATACGATCAACATGAAGATGTTCACCGATGATGACTAGTCCGCCTCACGTGATGATCGGACACGGCCTAGTTGACTCGGATCATGTATCACTTAGATGACTAGAGGGATGTCTATCTAAGTGGGAGTTCATTAAATAATCAGATGAACTTAATTATCATGAACATAGTCAAAAGGTCTTTGCAAATTATGTCGTAGCTTACGCTTTAGTTCTACTGTTTAAGATATGTTCCTAGAGAAAATTTAGTTGAAAGTTGATAGTAGAAATTATGCGGACTAGGTCCGTCAACTGAGGATTATCATCATTGATGCGCAGAAGGCTTACGTCCTTATTGCACTGCTCGGTGTGCTGAACCTCGAGCGTCGTCTGTAGATGTTGCGAAACATCTGACATACACATTTTGATGACTACGTGATAGTTCAGTGCGTAATCCTAACGGTTTAGAATTGTGGCACCAAGACAGTTTTGAAACGTCTCAGAACATATGAGATGTTCCAAAGACTGAAATTGGGATTTCAGACTAGTGCCCACGTCAAGAGGTATGAGACCTCTCACAAGTTTCTTAAGCCTGCAAACTAAGGGAGAAAAGCTCAATCGTTGAGCATGTGCTCAGATTGTCTGAGTACTACAATCGCTTGAATCGAGTGGGAGTTAATATTCCAGATGAGATAGTAATGGATCTCCATAGTCACTGCCACCAAGCTATTAGAGCTTTGTGATGAACTATAACATACTCCCTCCGTTCCTCAATATAAGGTGTATTATTTTTCCAAAAAGTCAAACTTCTCTAAGTTTGACCAAGTTTATAGACAAAAATATCAATGTCCAGAATACCAAATCATTATCACTAGATTCATCATGAACTATATTTTTACATTTTATACATTTAGTATTATAAATCTTTATATATTTTGCTGTAAATTTGGTCAAACATAGACAACAGTTGACTTTTTCAAAAACTAATACACCTTATATTTAGGAACGGAGGGAGTATCAGGGATAGACATGATGATCCTTGAGAAACTCGCGATGTTTGACACCGCGAAAGTAGAAATCAAGTAGGAGCATCAATTGTTGATGGTTAGTAAAACCACTAGTTTCAAGAAGGGCAAGGGAAAGAAGGGATACTTCATGAAACGACAAATCAGTTGCCGCTCTAGTGAAGAAACCCAAGGTTGAACCCAAACCCGAGACTAAGTGCTTCCGTAATGAGGGGAACGGTCACTGAAGCAGAACTACCCTAGATACTTGGTAGATGAGAAGGCTAGCAAGGTCGACAGAAGTATTTCGAATATACGTTATATTATTGTGTACTTTATACCGGTTCGGTTGCTAAGTGTTAGTAACTCGAAATAAAAGGCTGTGGAGACTAGCTAAAGGTGAGATGACGATATGTGTTGCAAGTTTTTCCAAGGTTGATGTGATCAAACATCGCACGCTCCCTCTACCATCAGGATTGGTGTTAAACCTAAATAATTGTTTATGTTTATCACAATACAATTATTCATTTAAGGAGAATAATGGTTACTCTGTTTATTTGAATAATACCTTCAATGGTCTTGCACCTAAAATGAATGGTTTATTGAATCTCGATCGTAGTGATATACATGTTCATGCCAAAAGATATAAGATAGTAATGATAGTACCACATACTTGTGGCACTGCCATTTGAGTCATATTGGTATAAAATGCATGAAGAAGCTCCATGTTGATGGATCTTTGTACTCACTCGTTTTTGAAAAGATTGAGACATGCGAACCATGTCTATTGGTAGATATGCATGAAGAAACTCCATACAGATGGATCGTTTGGGCTCACTTGATTTTGAATCACTTGAGACATGCAAATCATACCACATGGGCAAGATGACTGAAAGGCCTCATTTTCAGTAAGATGGAACAAGAAATCAACTTGTTGGAAGTAATACATTTTGATGTGTGCAGTCCAATGAGTGCTGAGGCACGCAGTGGATATCGTTATGTTCTTACTTGACAGATGATTTGAGTATATGCTAAGTATATTTACTTGACGAAACACAAGTGTAACATCCCAAATTTTCAATTTGGAATGTTATACATAGGTCATCCATGCATATCATATTTTATTGCATCTTCGTTCCGCAGTCCTTGAAATCCTAAGCAACTCAAGGACCCTCGGAGAGAGTTGGGGATTTTCCGGTTTTCATATTTGATTTTTATCAAATACTGAGAACGAGGATTTCTTATTTTAATTATTCTTCCCTCCGGAAAAATATTTCATATTAAAAATAAATGAGGGGAGATAATATGACTTCTCCAAAACAGTTGAAATATTGGAGGAAAAATGTTAAAATCATTATTTGGATTTTATTTGATTTGGATTTTATTTGCGTTAGAAAAATTGCACGTTTTTAAAATTGCATTTTTCGGGCCAAGAAAATGTCCATCTCGTTCTAAATATTTCATTTAGACGGTGAAAATTTGTTTTGGCATTTTTAGATTTTATTTTATTTTATAGGATTTTTTCTATCGGCGGAACAATTTAAAAAAAAAAAAACCCCGCGCGCGCGACTGGGGCGAAGCCCGGCCAGGCCAGGCCGGCCCAAGCCGCCGCCACCGCCTTCCTCCCGCGCCGCTCCGCCGCCGTAGAGTCCAGATCGGACTCCGCCTCCCGCCGCCGCCTCCTGCCCCCTCCCCCAAGCCACCGAGCCC
>LR880972.1:184776093-184787912 GCA_904067115.1 Aegilops sharonensis | reverse complement strand
TCAGCAAGGCAAGTAACACATTGATCAAACTCTTTTCATACCCAGTTTTTATGCATTAGTTTCAATCCTCAAACATTGCATGATTAGGATGTCATTAATTTGTGGGTTGGGAAGAAGTAGTTGAGGTAGAACCTATTGCCCTGTTACTATCAAACCCTTGGGAGTTACTTCTACGTGTTGCTATTATTGCTATGCTATGCTCGTAGACGTGGTTTGGGTTTGAGTGAATCCATGACACATGTCAGATTGTTAATTAAGGCTTACTTTAAGGTGGCAACTGTAATACACATCTGGGTGGATTGAGGCACCTGGGGAACCCAGTGTTGTCTGTTTTATTTTTTGGAAATCCCGGGGTACCCGTGTGATCTTCCTATGGACCGCTACCCAGACTCAAAGGGAACTGAGATTATTCATGCTAGAAACTTCCGTGTCAAGCCACAAGCTACTATGGGCTCTAGCATAGTTGAGTAAGTTACGTGAAGCTCTTGAAGAGGTAGATCAGCAGGTAGTGGGTTTTGTAGGTTTGGTATGGTCTACCGGGAGTAGAGAGTTAATGTTTCTGAAAGATTATGTCTCGGTCATCCGTTTCTCAAACACCATGTAGTGCGAGAAATCAACGGAGGCGATCGAGTCTTGTGGGGAAAAGTGCACAAACCTCTGCAGAGTGTACGATCTAATCATGGTTAGCCGTGTCCCAGGTTATGGACAATTTTGAGTATCTAGTACCTGAGTATTCACATGTATCTCATCACTCTTAATTAATATTGTTGGGTTGTTAACTACTTTAATTGGGATTGAGTTGGGGTTATACCTTCTCAATGATGTTTCAACCACCATGATAGTTAAATTAAATTTATTCCTTTGTTGTACGGAAAAATTGGCTTTTCGCAAAACTATAACCATAAAGCTTTTCCACCAGCCAAATATGCATGTAGTGATAGCATTATTCTGTTCCTGCTCTAGTGTGTTATATTGCCAGCATATACCAAGTGTTGACCCATTCTCGGGCTGCAACGTATTATGTTGCAGACTTTTCAGACGAGGAGTAAGGTTCGATAGGTCGTTGCCGTGCAGCTCAGTTATGTCGTTGGAGTTGATGGACTCACTTTATCTTCCAAGCCTTCCGCTGTTATCGTATTAGATGGCCTTAAGCCATATTATTGTAATAAGTTCTCTTTTGAGACTTTCGATGTAATAAGTGTGTGATTGCTACTCTGTTATAAATCCTTCGAGTACTGTGTGTGTCAGCATTACTGATCCAGGGATGACACTGAAACACAGAGACTTGACCATCTGAGGTCGGGTCGCTACAACAAGTCTGAATTATTGAAAGGTTTAAGTAATTTCAGAGTGAAGTGGAAGATCGTCGTGACAAGAGGATAAAATGCCTATGATATGATCATAGAGATGAATATCTGAGTTACGAGTTTGGCACACAATTAAGACATTGTGGAAATTGTTTCACAACTAATACCGCCTGGAACACCATAGTGTGATGGTGTGTCCGAACATCATAACCGCACCCTATTGGATATGGTGCATACCATGATGTCTCTTATCGAATTACCACTATCGTTTATGGGTTAGGCATTAGAGACAACCGCATTCAATTTAAATATGGCACCACGCAATTCCGTTCAGACGAAACCGTATGAACTATGGTTTAGAAAAACCTAAGCTGTCATTTCTTAAAAGTATGGGGCTGCGACGCTTATGTGAAAAAGTTTCAGGCTGATAAGCTCGAACCCAAAGCGGATAAATGCATCTTCATAGAATACCCAAAACAGTTGGGTATACCTCCTATTTCAGATCCGGAAGCAAAAGTGATTGTTTCTATAAACGAGTCCTTTCTCGAGGAAAAGTTTCTCTCGATAGAATTGAGTAGGAGGATGGTGGAGACTTGATGAGGTTATTGAACCGTCACTTCAACTAGTGTGTAGCAGGGATCAAGTCACTACCAAACCTCGTAGGTCGACAAGGATGCGTACTACTTCAGAGTGGTACGTAATCCTGTCTTGGAAGTCATGTTGCTAGACAACAATGAACCTACGAGCTATGGAGAAGCGATGGTGGGCCTGGATTCCGACGAATGGCTCGAGGCCATAAAATCCGAGAGAGGATCCATGTATAAAAACAAAGTATAGACTTTGGAAGAACTACTTGATGGTCGTAAGACTGTTGGGTGCAGATGGATTTTAAAAGGAAGACAGACAATGATGGTAAGTGTCACCATTAAGAAAGCTCGACTTGTCGTTAAGATGTTTTCCGACAACTTCAAGGAGTTGACTACGATGAGACTTTCTCACTTGTAGCGATGCTAAGAGTCTGTTGGAATTATATTAGCAGTTACTGCATTATTTATGAAATTTTGCAGATAGGATGTCAAAACATTGTTTCCTCGATGATTTTCTTGAGGAAAGGTTGTATACAACCAGAAGGTTTTGTCAATCCTGAAAGATGCTAACAAGTATGCAAATCTCCAGCAATCCTTCTAAGGACTGGATTAAGCATCTTGGAGTTGGAATGTACGCTTCGATGAGATGATCAAAGATTTTGGGTTTATACAAAGTTTATGAGAAACTTGTATTTCCAAAAAGTGAGTGGGAGCACTACATAATTTTTTATGAGTATATGTTGTTAACATATTGTTGATCAGAAATGATGTAGAATTTCTGGAAAGCATACAGGGTTATTTGAAAAGTGTTTTTCAATGGGAAACCTGGATTAAGCTACTTGAACATTGAGCATCAAGATCTATAAGTATAGATCAAAAACGCTTAATAGTACTTTCAAATGAATACATACCGTGACAGGATTTTGAAGGAGTTCAAAATAGATCAGCAAAGAAGGAATTCTTGGCTGTGTTACAAGGTGTGAGTATTGAGTAAGACTCAAGTCCTGACCACGGCAGAAGAGAGAGAAAGGACGAAGGTCGTCCCCTATGCTTTAGACGTAGGCTCTACAATATGCTATGCTGTGTACCGCACCTGAAGTGTGCCTTGCCATGAGTCAGTCAAGGGGTACAAGAGTGATCCAGGAATGGATCACATGACAGCGGTCGAACTTATCCTTAGTAACTAGCGGACTAAGGAATTTTCTCGATTATGGAGGTGGTAAAAGAGTTCATCGTAAAGTGTTACGTCGATGCAAACTTTGACACTAATCCGGATGACTCTGAGTAGTAAACCGGATTCGTATAATAGAGCAGTTATTTGGAATAGCTCCAAGTAGCGCGTGGTAGATGCATCTACAAGATGACATGGACATTTGTAAAGCACACACGGATCTGAAAGGTTCAGACCCGTTGACTAATAACCTCTCTCACAAGCGAGATATGAACAAACCCCATGGGTGTTGGATTCATTACAATCACATAGTAATGTGAACTAGATTATTGGCTCTAGTGCAAGTGGGAGACTGTTGGAAATATGCCCTAGAGGCAATAATAAAATGGTTATTATTGTATTTCCTTGTTCATGGTAATTGTCTATTGTTCATGCTATAATTGTATTAACTGGAAACCGTAATACATGTGTGAATACATAGACCACAACATGTCCCTAGTAAGCCTCTAGTTGACTAGCTCATTGATCAATAGATGGTTATGGTTTCCTGACCATGGACATTGGATATCATGATAACGGGATCACATCATTAGGAGAATGATGTGATGGACAAGACCCAACCCTAAGTATAGCACAAGATCGTGTAGTTCGTTTGCTAAGAGCTTTTCTAATGTCAAGTATCAGTTCCTTAGACCATGAGATTGTGTAACTCACGGATACCGTAGGAGTGCTTTGGGTGTATCAAACGTCACAACGTAACCGGGTGACTATAAAGGTGCACTACAGGTATCTCCAAAAGTGTCTTCACAAATGTTGACCATGAAGTATAAACACCGTCATTGTCATACGGCTACCAACACTGTCATAGTTTTACTCCAAGTCCAATTCCCTCTCATCCTCGACGATCATGCTGTGTAAAATTACACAAGCTGATGTTTTTGAGGGAGTTTTTATACCAGAAATGAGCAGGACCTCGAACAATGACAAACCGAGCTTGCAACACACCAAATGCCCTCACAATATCCTGTCGGCAAACTTCTTGTGCTTCGGCAAAAAAATTGGGCTTCTTGACTTTTGGGTCACAAATGGTCTTCACAAATGTTGACCATGAAGTATAAATATCGTCGGCAAGATAGTACCTCATTGTATAGCCATAGCCATTGACGGTATAGTTGCAAGCCTGAGCTTTGCCACTGGCTAGCTGAGCAAATAAATGAGTTGCAAAAAGTTGATATCATTGAGAGACCATGGCAAACTAAAGAAGCAATGCCAGATCCATAGATCATGTGAAGCCACAGCTTTAAGCACGATGGTGGGTTTAGGTTTGTGGCCGGTTTATTGGCCTGCCCAAGCCACCGGGCAGTTCTTCCATCTCCAATGCATGCAATCAATACTACCTAATATGACCGGCCATCCCCTTGCTTCGTTCATTCCCATGGGCTTCTTTGTGTCTTCTTCGTTTGGAGCACGAATGTACTCCGGGCCATAGACCTGGATTATTGTCTTCGCAAAGACACAGACACATTTGATGGTGGTATCTTCGCTAACGCGAAGATATTCATCCGCGTAGTCAGCCAAAACACCATATACAATCACTATCACCGCCGCCGATATTTTTTTATATGCACTAAAGCCAATCAAACCGGTGGCATTCCTACGTCGGGTGAAGAAACAACAATTTTGCTCGCACGCCTCGACGATGCGGACATAAAGTGACCTGCACATTCAATATCGCCTACGAAAGAGGTGAGCCGGATATGTCAGTACCTCGGCGAAGTAGTCCTTCATGAGCATCTTGTCGCCGAAAGCTCAGTTGCGGGGAATGCATAGCCTGCCGACCGTCGATCCGCACCGCTTTTTCTTTGGCTCGGCCTTAAATTCATCGACCAGATGCAAGAACACTATATTGTCGTCATCGTCGTCAAGGATCACATCTTCTATGTCCGAATAATCGGACGAAGACAACGAGGACGAACTCCAATCCATCTACAAAATGCACACAAAACGCCATGAGTTTCACCCGAACCTACTCCAGGCCAAAATCGAGCACGAACTAGCGGGACTTGGACATATACCTCGCCCGAAGCAAAGCCGCGTCGCGCCACCCCTTTCTTCTCCACACAGGCCGAAACGAAAGCCGTGCCGCTCTTTTCTTCTTCCCGCCGCCCAAAGCCGCCCCGCCCCTTTCTTCTCCCCGCCGGCCGAAGCAGCACCGCGCCGGCCTCTTTCCCCGACGTGCGCCGCTCACAGGCGCTGGAACCAACCGGTTCTGCAAGCTACGAGCCCGCGCGCTGAACTCCTGGGCGGATCCGTAGCGGCGGCGGCGGACGCGAGCCGCATACACAAATGGTCACCCTCGCTACCGAAAGTAGGTGGAGTGTGCGTGGCGGGGCGGTGGAGCTTTCGGGTGGTGCGGGGCAGACGAGGGCAGCACCAAGGGGCGGGGATAGCGGCGGCAGGGAGTGGAAGCGGGAAATGAAGCCGGCCAAAGTGGTTGGCGCCAACGGAAAGGGAAGCCTCCAAAAACGGGTGAAATCCCGCACATATGGAGGAATTGGGCTCGCGGATTCAGGATCCCAAAGAAAAATTCAAGATGGTCGAATTTGAAGGATCTATTTGGGACGAGAATCCAAAATGAATCCCGCAAACTGGTGGTTATTATAACGGACGGTCCGATTTACAGGATGCTGTCAACCGTGGCCATGTATATAATGAGAAAGGGAGAGCGTAGCAAGAGCAGCACGAGAAGAAGGATGTGGGACCACCGTACCGGTGCACATGGCCACTGGTACCAACGTACCAGTAGCGCAATAGGGGCTATCAGTGTCAACGTCGGCACTGTTTCACCGTTTGCATTGCATGGCCAGGGACTAAAGTGGTTCATGGGGACACCAGTGTCATGATCAAAAGGCACAGCTGCTCAGACGTTGCCATCACCCTTAATTTCCAAAACCAACGAGGCAAAATCATTATTCCGTATAGTAGGAATGCAAAAATGATCGTCTCTAGTACGTGGAACAACAAAAATCATACGACAGAAAGAGTACAAAACGGCCTCTCATACACGCTCAGAGAACGTTGGAGGCTTGGGTACCGTCGGCCTCGTCGGGTGTACCGGCGGCGCCACGAATCATCTCGTCGAAGAAATCGGTGAGGGCAATCTCGTACCCCGGCAGCTTGTTGAACCCGGGGAAGTAGTTGATGTCGATGATGAAGTACTGCCCGCCGGCCTTCCTCCCGCGGATCATGTCGAAGTTGAACAGGTGCAGCCCCAGCGCGCGCCGCAGCCCGCGCCCGACCTCCTCCACGAACCCGGGCGGCGGCATCTCGGCGTCGTCGCCCACGTCGTCGTCCGTGTCGGCGTGCACCGTCGTCAGGCTGGACACGTTGTGGAAGGGCACCGACGCGTCGCCCTCCAGGTCCAGCAGCCGCTCCGCCGGCACGTCCGGCAGGCTGCGCCGCCGCACGCACGTGGCGTGCCCGCCGATCACGTAGATCTTGAACAGCACGCCGCCGTGGTTCACGAACTCCTGGAGGACGAGCGGGGGCTGCAGCGCCGCGAGGCCCGCGCGGCGGTAGATTAGCGACATGGCGTGGGAGCTGACGCTGCCGTCCACGTCCAGCGGCTTGGCGATGAGCGGGAACTGGAGCGCCCCGACGACGCCCGGGTCGGTGAGGGACGCGGCGTCGTCGATGGCCACCTGGCGGGGCGCGCCCAGGGAGCCCACGCGGACGGTGGCGTTGAGCTCGGAGACGACGTCGAGCATGGAGCCGCGGTCGAGCAGGCGGCCGATGGCGGCGGGAGGGTCGACGACGGGCACCGTGGGGTGGACCGCGGAGAAGGCCTCCAGCTGCGCGCGCCACGACTCGTCGTACAGCTTGTGGATGAGGAGGTGGAAGGGTCCCTGGTCGACGAGCGGGCGGGAGGGGTCGACGGCGACGAGCCGCATGCCGCGCTCGGCTGCCAGGGCCACGAGCGACGGCTGGATGACGGTGTCCAGCTTGTCCGGCTGCATCGCGTACCCGATGGTGTAGGTGTGCGGCGGAGATCGTGTCGGCGCCGCCTCCTGCTCGGCCGCCATTCCTCCCATGAGCAAGCAAACTTATCTACACTCTGCTCAGCTCTCTGTCTTTCTTTCTTTATCTCTCCTGTCTCGGTGCCTTTCCCCTGCTCACAGCACGCCTGAATTTATACTCATGGATTGGCAGGTTGGTAGCAAGGGCATATTCGTGACGGGCTGGAATACTTTTTCTGCTCATGAATTTCTTCTCGATCAAGCATACAATTATGTTCGTACGCTCGTTATGCGCCGGATGGGAATCGCCTAGCTGCTTTCGGCTAGTCGGCCGAGGGGTGATCGACATGGAGTTCGACTTCGCCCACCGCAACACATTCGCTAATAGAAAATCTCCATTTGCCCTGGGCTCACTCAGCCCGTCGATAAGGCAGGCCAAGTTGGCCGACCGCACAGGGCCCCCGATTTTTTGGGCCCCCAAGTCACAGGAAACGTAAAAGGCCCGCGATCGCATGCTGCTCGTCTTCTCGTGGTGCGCCAATCTCGCAGTACTCGCAACCGCCTCGCCTGATCATCCCTTTGTTAGAGTCTGAAGTAAAATGGAGCCTTCCCATATGTTTGGATTCTGAACCGTTGGATCTAAATCTCCTCGCGATACAGACCGTCGGATCTCGATCCAAATCGCTATGGATCGTTGGATATTTACCCGATCAACCTCGGCCATCGGATAAAATTTCAATGGCAACAGAATGTAATATCCATGCCCACACCACGACATTTTGATCATTTCGTGTGGGGGGTATAGAAAGGGACCGCTGCCGTGGGCCCTAGCCGCATCCTCCCTCCCGCACTCGTGCCTCCCCCGCGCCCAGCTCCTCCCGCCTCGTCGCCTCCTCCTCTCTCTTCCCGCACGCCTCCTCTCCCCTCAGGGTGGACGGGACGAGCGGGCTTTTGGCCCGGACCGCGGCCCGTTATGGACCGGACCGTACGGGCCTGGCTCGCTAGATAATATGGCTGGTCCGGTCCGTGAAAACGAGACCGAAATTCGGTCGGTCCGGTCCGGCTAAAGCTCGGTCCGGCTAAAGCTCGGTCCGGCTCGGAGGACCGAAGGCCCAGCCCAATAAAGCTAATCAGAAGAGCCCAGCCCAATAAAGTTAATAAAAGGGGCGTGCGTGACCTAGCGAACTGCCACTTCCTCCTCTTCCTCGCATGCGCCGCCCCTCTTCCTCCCCTGCGCCGCCCCTCTTCCTACCCTGCGCGGCCATCTTGCTCGACTTCCTCTCCCCGACACAACCTCGCGCCGCTGCGCCTCTACCTCTCGCCGTCGTCCCCTCGCGCCACCACGCCTCTACCTCGCGCCATGCTGCTCCCTCTCTCTCCCGTGCCTTTCTCTCGCGCCGCCATGCATCGGGTGCTTCTTCTCCGACTCCGGCCACCGTGCTGCTACTCCGACCACCACTCCGATGTCCTGGGCCCACATGGCAGTGACTGTACGTCGCCAGGACCGCCAGGACCGCCGGTCCGCACCGAGCTTCATGCCAGCCGGTCCGGTCCTTATAATCAGGACCGCTGCACAGCTCGGTCCGGTCCGGCCCGGACCGCCGGCGTCCGGTCCAAACGGCGGACCGGACCGGGACCGGACCGGCCCGGACCGTGTCCACCCTGACTCTCCCCTCCCCTCCCACGCCCTCTCCCACTCGTCCTCCTCCTCGCTCCCCATCCTGGCGGCGCTCCAGACCGCCGCGCGACGTCTTCTCTTCCCCATCGTCGAACTCAGGCCGCCGCTCCGTCCCCCGTCCCCGTCGCACCTCCCCTCGAGCCGCCGGCTGGCGATCTCCCTTCACCGGAGGAGTTGGGTGAGAGGAGCGTGGGCCGTCGCCGTCCTCGTGCACTCCATGTCGCTGTCGTCTCCTCCGCGCGCCCAGTCGGCCACCGCTCCTCTGCGTCGCCTTCCTCCTCCTCCTCCTCGAGGCCGGCCAGGATCAAGCGTGGGCCGCGTGGATAGCAAGGTGGCAGAGCTGTCCGCGGCATAGTCGTGGGCGGGAGGAGCGAGGAGGTCTAGCCATCTGTGGCGCCGTCGCTGCCGTGCCTCAATCCAGGACGAGAAGCGCGTCCTCCTGCTCCACCATATGCCCGTGTGCAACTTGCAGATGCAGACTGGTGTTCGTGCTGCCTCTCCATCCCACAAAGTGTTTCCGCCTCAGGTAACCCACGTCTTGGTCCCCTGATCCAATACTTATCATAGATTTGAGTGACAGGATTGTTGTGCAGACTACAGTGTGGAAGTCAGCTGCTCCCCTAAGTAAATTTCTATTGTGTGCAGTGGATTAGGGTCAAGATTTTGGGTTCAGAGAGATAGGTAGAGAGAGGATCATGTGCTTGCTTAGGTTCTGTACTCAGATTCAAAGGACACATAATATTTGTACACATCTCTTCCCAGCTTCATGTTAATTTAACTATCTATTGCATTGGCACTATCTATTGGCTTGTATATCATGATATGATTGCCTCTCGGTGCTTTTGTGTACATGCTGGATCTAATAAATTCAACTTTTATCTAATCGCCTAATTATTTTCTTTTCACTGTTCTGCAGGGATTGGTTGGACATTTTGCTAAGCCAATATGATTCTAACTTTGCCTACATCTGTTTAGGAGAAGAAATAGAGACGCGTGGACATGTGCAGGTTTGCTCTGAATAAATCATGTTTGTTGCAGGTATTGTGCTTTGGAGTTCTGATGTATGTCTACTAACTCTTGCACGGTGTGTGAGAACATTCCCGTGGTTGTCTGCAGTAACAAGGTTTTTAGTAGTATGTAATTTCTGCCAAAAGCGACTACAACTTTGAGAAGCCCATCCTTTAACTTGCAAGCAAACTGGCTAGGTAATTGTCTCCCTCCCCATTGCTTTCTTCTGCCAGTGATCTCATATCATATATGCCTTTTACACATTCATACTTATTATTGTTCATCTTCCCATTGGCTCTTCTGAGTAAAGCAAAAGCAAGAAATGACTATAGTGTTTGATGCCGGTCAGAGAAAGCAGGAAGAGGAGGAAGCATAGAGGGAGAAGGGTGAGGAAGAGGAGAGCCTGACTGACACGTTGCGTCTCCCATAGGCACTGCGATGGGAGAGTCATATATAGTAATAAGGTGAGCCTCCCGGCCCTCACCTTATGGGAACAACAACTAGAGAAAAATGTGATGAAAAAATGTTTAACAATATAATTATATTGTAAGCTAGAGAAAGATAGTGAGATCATTTTTGTTTTATTTTGGTTCTGGTTGAGATAATGAAGGTTTTTATGTCAATGAAAAGAAAAGACACTTGCAGTTTTGTATGTTGGACTTGGTGTATGCCTCAACAGCCGCTTAGGACGTCAATAAGTTTGTAGTGCTATAATTGTGTATGTATTGGGGCAGGTTATACTTTTGTTTATTGATTTTCTGCCTTTTATTATCCCTGTGTGGCATGGCTCTATGAATGGAACCACTTCAAACTAGAAATTTGAGAAAGTCTGGACTGCTTCAGTGTTTTGCTTAATTAGAAACAACTCTCCCTTTTGATTTGATTGATTTTGTTAAAATCTTAGGTCTTTCTAGTGTTGTATACTTGTATGGCAAGGTTGTCTTAACAAAATGATCTATATACAAATCTTTTGGTTTTGTTGGAACAACATGGTATTGTCCAGAAGAAAAATTGTAATATGGCGCAGCCAACAATTGTCAGATACTTGCCTTTAGAAGTTAGTTTCACAAAGAATCTTTATAGTATGAAAATAAGTTCTTTTAATGTCTCATTAACTAAATGTTGCTGTACTCCATCAGTAAGTGTAAGTGCATCTAGTGCCACCCCTAGTTGGTTTTGGAGTATTGACGACAAATGTGGTTGAGGGACTAATGCGTTTGTGAGAATTGCAGGATAACGCAGGTAGTGTCCCTCATTGATTCGGTTTACCTACCGGAGATGACCCCTAAAAATGTATGAAGACATTGACGACAATGGTGGTATGTGAAGATATTCACATTGAAGACTATGACATGAGAAGACATTGAGTGAAGACTATGGAGCGCGAAGACTGTGTCGTTTCGTTGTTTCCTTTTCTTCTTAGTTGAGTCGTAGGAACCACTGCACTATTAAGTGGGGTCCAAGTGATCATAGTCAGAATGACTGAAGTGATGCTCAACCCAAATCCTATGTCTTCGAGCGAAGACAATGAGAGCAAAACTTATCCAGAGCCGGATGAGTCAGCTTTGCTTGTAGCCCAAGTAAAGTTGTCGTGAGTGTTTGAAATCTGACCGTTGGAACACATGTCAGTTCCTTAGTGACCCAGGGTCATTTCGGACATAACAGGTCGGGTTGCCTAGTGGCTATAAATAGCCCACCCCCTACACCATAAATTGGTGGCTGCTCAGAGTTAGTGCACGGCTTTTGTCATTTGAGAGCAACCCACCTCGAAGCCTTTGAGAGAGAGAAATCCTTACGAGGACAAAGCCCAAAACACCCAGAGCCATAGAGTGTTAGGCATCACTGAAGTTTTCCTGTCTGTGTGACCTGAAGACTTATTACACTTGAGGACTGTGAATCCTCCAGCCGGTTAGGCGTCGCGTTCTGAGCATCCAAGAGTCATTGTGGATTGCCGGTGAACGTCGTCTGTGAAGGTTCGGAAGTCTACCTTGAAGACTTACCAGAGTGATTGGGCGAGGACTGTGTGTCCTTAGCTCAAGGGGAATAAGGTGA
>LR880972.1:184752441-184765674 GCA_904067115.1 Aegilops sharonensis | reverse complement strand
ATAACAAAAGTAATGTTTTTGGTATTTTTGTAGTGATTGTAACAGTAGCAACGGAAAAGTAAATAAGCGAGAACCAGTATATGGAAAACTCGTAGGCACCGGATCAGTGATGGATAATTATGCCGGATGCAGTTCGTCATGTAACAGTCATAACATAGGGTGACACAGAACTAGCTCTAATTCATTAATGTAATGTAGGCATGTATTCTGAATATAGTCATACGTGCTTATGGAAAAGAACTTGCATGACATCTTTTGTCCTACCCTCCCGTGGCAGCGGGTCCTATTGGAAACTAAGGGATATTAAGGCCTCTTTTTAATAGAGAACCGGAACAAAGCATTAGCACAAAGTGAATACATGAACTCCTCAAACTATGGTCATCACCGGGAGTGGTCCCGATTATTGTCACTTCGGGGTTTGTTGGGGATATAACTATTTGTGTAAGCCGCCCAGGAGGGGCCGGGTTACGTAAAGAGTTACCAGACAGAAGCCCAAGTCCAAGCATGAAGATGGCGTCTCAACAAGGGGCCTAAGGCCCAGAGGCGACTTAAGGCCCGTTGTAGTAAACCGCCATAATGGCATGACTTGTATCATAAGGTAGACTTGACTAGTCACCGAGCCGGACACTGTTTATGAGCCGGCCGGGACTCTGTAAGCCGCAGGGCGTCAACTTGTGTATATAAGGGGACGACCCGCCGGCGGATTAGGGCAAGAAACAACCTTTCGAGAACCGGGCATAGCGTATCTCGCTCCCTGGTCATCGAAACCTCAAGCAATACCAACCCAACTAGACGTAGGCTTACCTTCACCGTAAGGAGCCGAACTAGTATAAACCCTCTCGTGTCCTTTGTCCCGATTAACCCCTTTAAGCTTCCTAGTTGCGATGGCTCCACGATTAAGTCCTTGTAAGAGGACATCTGCCGTGACAATTCCACGACAGTTGGCGCCCACCATGGGGCCAGCGAACTATGGATTTGAGTTCTTGAAGGGCAGCTTCGAAGGGCTCAAGGGATACGCAGTGGGCCGGATGACCAAGAGTCGTCGCGGCAAGATCTACATCGACAACAAAGGTTGGGGCCCCGAGGCTGACTCAATTGAGTACGGGTACCGGGTCCCCTTTGGCGGAATCCACGTCTTCATCGGCCGGATTGGTGAGCCGGGCCCAGAGCCGGACAGCTGCACCAACCTCATTGAGACGCCTCAGTGTGCGAGACCCGCCCCGATTCAACCTGTGATGAAGCGTGCCTTTGTGGGTTGTGTTCATGGAGAGGCACTTTCTGAAGGATCTAAAGACGGCGAAGAGACGGCCGTCCCATCAGATGATGATTCATCCTCCAGCTCAACAGATTCTCTGTATCAGGTCCAAGAAGGCATGCTAGGGGGCTGTTCAGACGACTCTAGCGTTCGAGATTGCTATGAGCCGCCAAGCTGGGCAGGAGTCTTCATGGCTGGTACCCAACCCGACCAAAACTCGACGGCTGCGACAACGATGACGTCCGGGTTAGGAGCGGCCGGGGCAGGAGGCCCCGCGCGCCCGCCGGCTCAGGTGCTGATAGATCTTATGGACAAGTTGACGGCCTTGTTAACCTCCACGGTTATTCCTGCAAATCCAGATGAGCATAACACGGAGGTGGCAAAGGTGCGTGAGGAGATAGCCCAGGCCAAAGAGGCCTTGGCGCTAGAGGACACCAGGCTAGCTGCGGAGCGGGAGGCTTTGGATGCACGGTTGCAGCGACTCCAGTCAGAGGCTTTCCAGCTTAACATGAGTCTGAATGCATCCAATGAGGTGATGAGAAGGAGACATCAGAAAACCCAGTCCCGTCTGCCTCTGGTTTACGATCCTCGGAATCTTTTCACGATACCCGGATCTGGTCCTAGCAATCCGCCCGAAGTCAATCAATTTATGACATCCGGAGCAGGAGGGCCGGTTCAGCCTCGAGAGACGGCACCTCTTCACGGGAGCATGGCCCCGCCCCGATATATACCAACACCTCCGGGCCACTTTTCCAACCCCATGGAGAACCTGATAGCAGCATCGGCGCGTCTGGCGGCTCTTCCAGTAGATGGTGACGACCCGACGGCGGTGGAAACCCAGAGGGTTAGGGAGCTTCTTCAGACGGCCTTGGCACAGCAAGAGACATATTCTTACAGCAGGGACATGATTCATTCGACTCCTCAGCCTTGGGTAGCACCTCGTCCAAACCGGAGTCTGAGTTACAGCAGACACATGAGGTCAGAGGCTTTATCAAGCAATGCCCAGCGTCGCAACCAACCCGGCGGCTATAACCCGGTGCAGGATCGATTGCGTCAGGAGGATGAACGGGCGGCTCAATTAGCGGCTCAACAGACGGCGTATGACGGTTTCCCAGAGTATCCAATGACTTCTGTTGGAGCAGGGGTGGCCACTAGAACCGGTGGTGTCCCTTGTCTGGTGCCGGCTCTACGAGATGTGCGTCTGCCCAAGGATTTCAAGGGTCCTCGAAAGGTGTCGAATTACACGGCCGACTTACAGCCGGGGGCATGGATTGAAAGTTACGAGATGGCCATGGAGTTACTGGAAGCCAGCGACGCGGCAATGGCTAAGCATTTCACCATGATGCTAGATGGAACGGCCCGGACTTGGTTGAAAAGTTTGCGTCCTAATTCCATCAGTTCATGGGATGAGTTAAAGGCCCGGTTTATCCAAAACTTTAAAGATACTTGCAACCAATCTATGTCCATTGTGGAATTGACCAACTGTAAGCAGCAGGAGGGTGAGCCCACAACTCATTGGGTGCGCCGGGTCAAGGAAATAATACATTCATCTGATAAGATGGATGCCGGCTCTGCGGTGCTTATGCTCCATCAGAATTGTCGTTTTGTGCCACTGAAGCAAAAGCTGGGGTGCCTTAAGCGTGATTGCAATGAGCCAATGACATGGGTATGCTGATGGCGGTTTTGGTTAAATATGCCGATTCTGATACTACTGATGATCCCGTGTCTGAGGAGGAAAAGACAGGGAAGGGAAAGAAGAACGGCAATGGAAGGGGTCAGCAGCAACAGCCGGTAAGTCAAGGCGGCAACAAGCGTAAGCCGGACGGTAACCCGGCGTTTGTGGCCAATGCTAATGCCAGGGTAATATCAAGAAGCGTAAGGGGAGAGGCCCTCCTCGATCTGGCAGCTCAGGTCCATCTCTTGAGCAGCTTCTGAATGAGCCTTGTCCAAGACACGGTACTCGAGAAAATCCTGCCACCCACTTATGGAAGGACTGCGCAATCATGAAGGCTTTCAAGAATTCAAACATGTTTGATGGCAATCACGGATCAGGCGGCGGTTCAGGAGCAGGTGGTTTCCATGGCCCGGGTGGTGGCTCAAGTTCCGGTTTTCAAGGTGGTCAAGGTGGCTATAATCAGCAGCAGTCTGGTCAAGGAGGACAGCAGCAGCAGCAGTCAGGTTATCAGAGCCATCCAAAACAGTTAAACGGTGGGCAATACCATGTGTTTACCACTAACTTGTGTAAACGTGACCAGAAGGTTCATAAAAGGGTGGTGAATTCGGTTGAACCGGCGGTTCCCCGTTATTTGAGGTGGTCAGAGCAGCCTATCATTTGGAGTAGGGCCTTGGTGGTGGCCCCTCAGGTTGGTGGATATAAATTCACTAAGGTACTCATGGACGGCGGAAGCAGCATCAATATTCTCTATTATGAGACCTTTCGCTGTATGGGGCTGACTGATAAATACTTAAGGACGTCTAACACTGTCTTTCATGGGGTGGTACCTGGTAAGTCAGCATATCCCGTTGGAAAGATCGAGCTGGAAGTGGCTTTTGGAGATGAATATGATTCCACGGCTGAGAAGCTAACCTTTGACGTAGTCAAGATCAGGAGCCCATATCACGCTCTGTTTGGACGGCTGGCTTATGCCAAGTTTATGGCACGGCCGTGTTATGTTTATCTACAGCTCAAGATGCCGGGCTACAAGGGCACCATCACTGTGCATGGGAGTCGAAAGGTGGCCTTGGAGTGCGAAGAAGGCGATGCGGCTTATGCCGAATCCGTTTGTGCTGAAGAGGAGCTGAAGTTTTTTCAAACTAATGTTGACCCGGCAGATATGACCTCTTTGAAGAAGCCGACCACAGAGCAAGACTCGACGTTGAAATTTAAATCAGCCGCCGAGACAAAATTGGTTGACTTCACTCCAGGTGACTCTTCCAAGCAGTTCAGCATCAATACCAATTTGGATCCCAAATAGGAAAGCGCGCTCATCGAGTTCATCCGTGAGAATCGGGACATGTTTGCATGGAAACCTTCTGACATGCCGGGTGTCCCGAGAGAACTCGCTGAGCACACTCTTAATGTTGGTCCAAAGTATAAGCCGGTCAGACAGTTTCTCCGGCGATTCAATGAGGAAAGGCGAAAGGCTATAGGGGAGGAGGTCGCTCGGCTCTTAGCGGACGGGTTCATCGTGGAAGTTTTTCACCCGGAGTGGTTGGTTAACCCGGTGCTTGTGCTCAAGAAGAACGGCACCTGGAGGATGTGTGTGGACTACACGGACTTAAATAAAGCTTGTCCGGCTGATCCCTTTGCTCTACCCCGCATTGATCAAATCATCGATGCTACAGCGGGTTGGGAACGGTTGAGTTTTTTGGATGCTTACTCTGGTTATCATCAGATCAAGATGGCAGTTAAGGACCAGGAGAAGACGGCTTTCATTACTCCATTTGGAGCCTTCTGCTATGTGTCTATGCCGTTTGGGCTCAAGAGTGCCCAAGCGACTTATCAGCGGTGTGTGCAGAATTGTCTCCACAACCAGATTGGGCACAATGTTCATGCTTATGTGGACGACATTGTGGTGAAGTCCAGAGAGAAGGAGACCTTGATCTCCGACTTAAAGGAAACCTTTGACAATCTTCGGGTCTACAAGATGATTCTTAACCCGGACAAATGTGTATTTGGTGTACCTGCAGGCAAACTTTTGGGATTCCTGGTCTCAAACAGGGGCATTGAAGCCAACCCGGAGAAGATCAAGGCGACTACCTCTCTGGCTAAACCGGCGTGCATCAATGATGTTCAGCGGCTGACGGGTCGTGTTGCTTCTTTAAGCCGATTCATAAGCAGGCTAGGGTGGAAGGCTCGGGGGCTGGAGTTGTTTTAACTTCCCCTCGAGGTGACAAATTTTGTTATGTGCTCCGGCTTATGTTTCCCTGTAATAACAATGCAGCTGAATATGAGGCCTTAGTCCATGGCCTCCGGATGGCCAAGGAGATGAATTTAAGCCGGGTAAGATGCTTGGGCGATTCAGACCTCGTTGCTCAACAGGTGTCAGGCACATGGGATTCTAAGGATCCCCTTAGGGCGGCTTACCGTCGTGAAGTTGATGCGGTGGCTGGACACTACAAGGGTTATCAAGTAGAGCACATTGATCGAAGGAAGAACAAGGCGGCTGATGCTTTAAGCCGGCTGGGGTCTCAGCATAAGCCGGTGCCGCCTAATACTTTCCTTGAAGTTTTGCATAACCCTTCTGTCAGAGTGCCTACAGAGGAAGAGCTTGCAGTACCAGACCCGGAGGCGCAGCTGGTGGCGGCTCTCCATGCCATCCCGGACTGGATGGTTCCATATTTAGCCTATATGACCCGGGGAGAGTTGCCTAAGGACGAGACCTTGGCAAGACAAATCATCAGGCGGTCCAAATCCATGACGATTGTTCACGGCGAGTTGCATCACCGCAGCGTCACTGGGGCGTTTCAGCGTTGTGTATCACCTATGGAGGGTCAGGAGATACTTCGTGAGATTCATGAAGGTGATTGCGGTCATCATGCCGGTTCAAAGTCTCTGGTAGCCAAGGCTTTTCGTCATGGTTTTTATTGGCTGACGGCTCATGCTGATGCGGAGGATCTGGTCAGCAAATGTGACGGATGTAAAAAATTCTCAAGACGAGCTCATGTGCCGGCTCAAGAATTGAGGATGATTCCAATTACTTGGCCGTTTGCAGTCTGGGGGCTTGATATGGTTGGACCTTTCAAAAGGTCTAAAGATAAGAAGACACACCTGTTGGTGGCAGTGGATAAATTCACCAAGTAGGTTGAAGCAGAGCCGGTCAGTAAGTGTGATGCAGCCACGGCGGTTCAGTTCATCAAAAAGGTGATCTTTCGTTTTGGTTTTCCGCACAGTATTATAACTGATAATGGCACTAATCTCTCCAAGGGTGCCATGGAAGAGTTCTGTCAACAAGAGCACATCCGGCTTGATGTTTCGGCTGTTGCTCACCCCCAGTCTAATGGTCAGGCAGAAAGAGCTAATCAAGAGATCTTGAAAGGTATCAAACCCCGGCTCTTAGTTCCTTTACAGCGAACTCCGGGTTGTTGGGTGGAGGAATTACCTTCTGTGCTATGGATCATCAACACAACGTCTAACAGGTCTACTGGTTATACACCTTTCTTCATGGTGTACAGAGTAGAGGCGGTTCTGCCAAGTGACATCTGGCATGATTCACCCCGGGTGGCGGCTTACGTTGAGGCTGATAACGAAAAAGCTCGTCAGGATGCACTTGACTTGTTGGATGAAGAGCGAGACTTGGCTATAGCCGCTCGGCGATTTACCAGCAAGACATGCGCCGTTATCACAGCCGCCGGGTTAGAAGCAGAACTTTCCAGGAAGGTGATTTAGTGCTCCGGCTCATCCAGGATCAAACTGATATGCACAAGTTGTCCCCTCCTTGGGAAGGACCTTTCATGGTCAGCAAGAATCTCAACAACGGGTCATATTACCTCATCAATGTTCGAGAGCACAAAGACTCACGTAAGTCGGAGGAGGAGACCCGTCGGCCGTGGAACATAGCGCATCTCCGGCCCTACTATACTTAAGCCGCTGGCTTTCAGAGTATATTTATCTTTTCTTTTTTAGCAATGTATATATTATATAAAGCAATAAAGCAGGACCTTTTTTCTTTTCCATCCTACAAGGTTTATGTATCTTCTTTACCAGGTGATGGAAACGACTAACAGGGAGCGGATCATATCTGAATCCGGTTTTCCCTTTGGTCCGGCTTATGATCATATTTGAATCAAGCCATGGTCATTTGGGGGCTTCCTGTTCAAACATAGGTCGTATTCAAACCAAAGAGAACATAGCTGTCGATACCCAATTGATTGGCACACTGCCGAACCCACTTGGGGGCTTCCTGATCATATTTGAATCATAGCTTAACCTCTTTGGGTCCGACGTGGATCGTATTCGAATCAGCGTCATTAAACAACTCTCATGGTCACTTGGGGGCTTCCTGTTCAAACATAGGTCGTATTCGAACCAAAGAGAACATAGCTGTCGATACCCATTTGATCGGCATCGCCAAAGCCATTGGGGGCTATATGATCATATCCGAATCTTAGCTTAACCCCTCTGGAACGGTTCTACTGATCGTATTCGAATCAGAGGCCTTTGAAAATCAGGTTTACTTTATTCTATAAGAGTAAATAATACTAAGGGCCAGGTAAACCTTATATGTGCCAATTTTCAGAAGTTAAGTATAACTGTCTGCTTTTCTGGGATCAAGTAAGCCGGCAAGATATGCTTTAAACCGGCTGATACTTATGATGTTTTGGTTCCTACTCCGGATTAACGTTATCTTACATGACCCCGGATGTGGTGAGATGCCAAAGGAAGTTTCTGTTTTATACACAGGGTAAAGTAGAGAGCTTTTGGATGATTCAAGCAAGCCGGCCGTACACACTGCTGGCGGCTTGAGACATTGTTAAGCACCGCAAAACATGCGCGAAGGAATGACAGAGTTAAGAAGTTTTTCTACCCTTTTACAAGACTCCACGAGTCTGAATAATGAAGTATTGTTTTCTTTAAAAGACTTAAGTGCCCGGCGGATTACTCCTTTGGTGGACTTGACGACTCCGGGTTATCCCTCTCCGCCTCTTCGTCTGCTGCTTTGTCCTGGAAGGTTGACGAGGTCCAGTCAATGCCGCTTAAGGCTTCAAATTCAGCCTCATCATCTATTAAACTGGCTGAGTCAACTTCAGGAGCAAAGGTATGCTTACGAGTTGGAGGGATCAGGCTGACATCATCATAATGCGGAGTTGGAATCCTCCGGTTCTCGTTGTCATAACCCGGCTGGTACTTTGTAAGATCAATATCGTTGCCGATGATGGTGGCCACAGGACGTACGACTCTCACACAGGTGGTGAAGTCTGATTGACTGAATGTAGAGCCGTCCTCCTTTAAGTTGGGATATCCAAGAGCAACATCGCTTAAGTCTAGCTCTGGAGCCAATGCTTTGGCCCGGCTTAAGGCAGCTATGGCCCCAGCTCTACCAGATGCTCGCCTTAACTCCTGAATCCGTTGAGGTAACATGGCAAGCCGCTTGAGTACATTCTGCAGGAGATAAGGAGTATCATTTGATAAAGCCACAACGGCCAAAGCACGTTGTGACCCGGTGTACAGCTGTTCCACTAGAGTGTACACCGCCTTAAGCTTGATCAACATATTCTGCTTCAGGTTGGTACTCCTGGGACCTGCGTTTATGCATATAAGATTAATCCGGGAATCATATCTGAAACAGTTATCAAATGAATCATGGTGATGTTCAAAGGTTACACATAGTCACTTACCAAAAATTGCCGAGACCATTTGGGATATCTGGTTTTTTAAGCCGGACAATTCGGCAGTTGCTTCAGCAAGAGCTGCTTCTGCTGTCTCGGCCCGGGTCACAAGTGAAGATTTTTCATCCGCCCAGGCCTGCTTCTCTGCGTCAAAATCCTTCTTCAACTTTTCTTGCTCAGAGATGTTGAAGGCGAATTTGGAGTCGGATTTTTGAATCTCAAGCTCTTCGGGCGCCAGTCGGGTCTTCAGATCAGCAATCTACAATTCGAATTGACTGGTGGAGACCTGCAACACGCTGGGTTATGGTAAGGTGTTATTAAAGTCTCAAGCACTTTACAAGTAAAGACCCTTGACACTTGGGGGCTAATGTATGCTGAAGAAAACTTTACTTTATAATGTCAAATTATGCATATTAAAGTCTCAAGTACTTTACAAGTAAAGATGCTTGACATTTGGGGGCTAATGTGTATCGCTTCTTTAACAAGTTGCTACATTACAGCCGGGTTCAAAATGCTTTCTTATAAACCGGGTGAGCTAACCGTAAGCCAGCATCTAAGTCTATGGCATATTTACATATAAGCAGTAGACTTGGGGGCTGGTACAGTAAGAAAGATTCAGGAGAAATGATATAAGTTATACCTCAGATTTATGCTGTATCTGTTTTACCATGTCAATTTCCAGGTCGCGGCTGTTATGCACTTGATTCAGATAGCCTGAGACTATATCGCCAATGCTTAAGTGGGCATAATCAGCGATGTCTTGTTTGGTCTTCCGGCTTTTGACAAGTTCTTCCTTAGCGATGCACCTGGCAAGAACAGTAGGCCGCCCCGGCTCAACATACTGGCTTTTCAAGTATTCAACTTCTGGCTCAGCCGTCCGGACCGGGCTAGAAATTTCCGGTTTATCGGAGTTATCAAGAGTGCTTTCTTGAAGCGGGTCGGAAGATGGTGTCGGAATTTCATGGGCCGGCTCAGAAGGAGGTTGATGAGTAGAAGCCTCAGGGGCAGTGGTTCCGGGTTCCGGTTCCGTCGCAACTGGATCTTCAATTGGCTTATTCTTCTTTGCCCTCTTACTGGGCTTCGCCTGCACACTGTGAATAAAACAAAGGGATGAGTACAAAATATGAGTAAAGCAAAGCATGAGGATAACAAAGGTATGTTACCCAGGGGCAGTCTTGAAAGCCGACATGTTGGATTGCATAGACTCGCCAGAAGAAGGAGAGGTATCCTGATAATTGGAGTTAGATGAATTGAGAGGCTGACGAATTAAACCCGCCAAAGGATAAATAGAACGCAAAGCGGAGATGACCTCAGTTCGACGCTTCCTGCTTACGTCAGGTAAGCCGGAAGAAAGCTCTACATCCTTGCTTGTCCGGGTTTTCCTCCGGTTCTCAAGCTGTTGTTGCTTCAAAAGAAATTGAGGATCTTGATAAGCTAAGGGATGTGAAAATCTTACTTTCCGGGTCACCCGCCGGGTTTTGTGCTTTGGCAAAGGCTCTGAGTCGGAGGAAATTATAGTTACCTCTTCACTATGAGCTTGGCTGTTTCCAGTGTCTTCCTGAAAGGCGGAAATATCAATAAAACAGTAACAAAGGAGTTAAAGAGAATAAGAGATTACCTCTTCCTCATCTGAAGAAGCATCCAATTTGAGTAATTCAGAGGCGCTAGGTTTCTTCTTCTTTGAAGTCCCTGTCTTGGCGTTTATCCTTTCTTTCTTCTTGGCGGCTCTGGCTTGTTGGGCAGCCTCGTGGTCATATTTGACTTTCCAGAAATCATCACTGGCCTGTGGGAAAGATAAGGAATTATAAGTACAAGGAGGTAAAACATATTAAAAAGTACTTATTAAGATTGGTAACTTACTGCAGGAGCCGGGTTATTCTTGCAGAAGGGAAGTAGCCCGAAGGTATTGTTGATAACGGTACCCTGCTTCAGCAGTGACTGGGTTGTAGCATCGGCTATGTCATCTGGTAAGTCGTCAGAACTGTGGCGCATTGGGTCGCTCTATTCGCCTTTATAAGTGCACATTAAGACGGATCGGTGGCTTAATGGGAGTATACACCAAGTGACCCAGACTCGGACCAAGTCAATGCCGTTTAAACCATTTCCTAGAAGGGCTTTAATATTCTTGATGGTGGGGTTGAGCGGCAGACATTCAACAGCGGTCAGTTTATCCGCCAGTGGGTGGTTGGATTCAAGTTGCAGGGCGCGAAAGCTGGGTAGAGGCGGCTCATCAGCTGGGGAAGTATCCTGACAATAGAACCATGACTGGTTCCAACATTTGGGGTGACTCGGCAGCTCAGCATAAGGAAACAGACAGTCTCTGCATCGCTGGATTGAGATACCGCCAAGTTCAAGACTCGGCCCGTTGGCGCGCTCATTCTGCCGGTTCAAGTAGAACAGTTCTCTGAATAAGAGCAGGCTTGGTTCCTCTCCCAGATACACCTCACAGAAAACTTGAAAAATTGCAGAGATTGGACACGGAATTGGGTCCAATGTCTTGAGGCCTAAGGTCAAAGAAATTTAAAACTTCTCTGAAGAACTTTGAGCCGGGAGGGGAAAATCCCCGGCTCATGTGATCCGTGAAAACTATTACTTCCCCTTCTTTGGGTTGAGGCTTCTCTTCAGATGGGTCAGGGACACGATAAGACATGAATTCCTTCTTTGGCAAATGACCAGATTTCACAAATTCAGCCAGTTTGTTTTTGGTGACAATGGATGGGACCCAGTTGCAGGTTACAGGAGCTTTGGTCGACTTAGGCGCCATAACAACAGATTGGCCTATTGCAAAATAAGAAGTTCCGGCTTAAATTTTAACCCGGAAGAAAATATTGAAATTCCTGAATGGTAGCGGCTTAAAGGGGCCTAATGACATAAGGATAATTGGGCAACATTGTTTAAGCCGCCAGAAGTGTTAGCAACAGTTCAAAAGTTTTAAAGACCTGAGAAGGTGCCAAGGTTTACAGATCAAGTGGGATGCATTTAAACCGGATATTTGGACAGTTATGTTGAAGGAATTCAACATAAGAAGTGTTCCGGGTGATAAAAACAGATTTCATAAGTTACAACTGTTATTTTGGATCAAATGGTCGTTCAGAAAAGAAAATTTCTAGACCTAAAACATGGTACAGAGGAGTTCATGCATCCTAATGAGGATTCCTTGCAAGAAAAGAAGATCTGCTAGTATATAAAATGGATGCGGAATAGGTACCGCACGATATTTATGCTACTGTGGGATGAAAAGAAGCCACGGCATAGGAAATACGAAGAACAGGGGATGAACTATGAACTGTATAGAAGAACTGTCAACCCTAGCATAGATATAAGATGCAGAAAGGGGAAACTTACAGTGCTGGATCTGTTGCGGAGAGGTGCTGTCGTTCTCTGGTCGGATTCAAGTTGATGTAGCGGCCAAGGTTGACGGAGATGAGGTGCACTGCGGCGGCGACAGAGCTCGAGCGACAGGGAGAGAGCGAGCGGAGGAAGACGACTGGAAGGGGGGGAAAATGAAAACCTAGGTCGCGCCTATTTATAAGGAGAGAATAACTGAGACGGCACGGGAAACGAGGAGATAAGAATTACTATCCAGCGGCCCCGACGCCTCGATTCTCGGAACGGGCAATGAAGACAAAGATCCGTTGGGCCGATTCGGCGGGATAAAAGGAAAGATGACGTCATGACGGGTTACCACGGATCCAAAAAGTGACGTCACGCCGGGTTAAAGAAAGTCTTTTTGCACAGTCCGAAGACTGAAGATTTATGTTTTAAGTTATTTTAAGATTGACATGAGCAGGTTCAAATCAATCTGGGGCCTAATGTTGGGGATATAACTATTTGTGTAAGCCGCCCAGGAGGGGCCGGGTTACGTAAAGAGTTACCAGACAGAAGCCCAAGTCCAAGCATGAAGATGGCGTCTCAACAAGGGGCCTAAGGCCCACAGGCGACTTAAGGCCCGTTGTAGTAAACCGCCATAATGGCATGACTTGTATCATAAGGTAGACTTGACTAGTCACCGAGCCGGACACTGTTTATGAGCCGGCCGGGACTCTGTAAGCCGCAAGGCGTCAACTCGTGTATATAAGGGGACGACCCGCCGGCGGCTTAGGGCAAGAAACAACCTTTCGAGAACCGAGCATAGTGTATCTCGCTCCCTGGTCATCGAAACCTCAAGGAATACCAACCCAACTAGACGTTGGCTTACCTTCACCGTAAGGAGCCGTAGTATAAACCCTCTCGTGTCCTTTGTCCCGATTAACCCCTTTAAGCTTCCTAGTTGCGATGGCTCCACGATTAAGTCCTTGCAATAGGACATCTGTCGTGACAATTCCACGACAGGGTTGCCGGATCATAACACATAGTAGGTGACTATGAACTTGCAAGATAGGATCAAGAACTCACATATATTCATGAAAACATAATAGGTTCAGATCTGAAATCATGGCACTTGGGCCCTAGTGACAAGAATTAAGCATAGCAAAGTCATAGCAACATCAATCTCAGAACATAGTGGATACTAGGGATCAAACCCTAACAAAACTAACTCGATTACATGATAAATCTCATCCAACCCATCACCGTCCAGCAAGCCTACGATGGAATTACTCACGCATGGCGGTGAGCATCATGAAATTGGTGATGGAGGATGGTTTATG
>LR880972.1:184720058-184730715 GCA_904067115.1 Aegilops sharonensis | reverse complement strand
CCCCCCCTTTGATCACCAGATATCGCCTACTCTTCTCTATACTGCTTGCATTAGAGTAGTGCAGCATGTTACTGCTTTCCGTTATTCATATCCTGATGCATAGCCTGTCCTTGCTACTACTGTTGTTACCTTTACCTGCTATCCTACTGCTTAGTATAGGATGCTAGTGTTCCATCAGTGGCCCTACACTCTTGTCCGTCTGCCATGCTACACTACTGGGCTGTGATCACTTCGGGAGGTGATCACGGGTATATACTATATACCTTATACATGATACATGTGGTGACTAAAGTCGGGTCGGCTTGTGGAGCACCCGCGAGTGGATCTTTGTGGCGGAGCGACACGGCAGGTTGAGACCGCATAGGAGAGAGGTGGGCCTGGCCCTGTTCAGCGTTCGCGGATACTTAACACGCTTAACGAGATCTTGGTATTTGATCTGAGTTGGGTCGTTGACCTTATACGCACTAACCGCCACGTGGGACAAGATATGGGCAACCGGCGTCGTGGTATCAGCCGAAGCACTTCGTGACGCCAGCGACTGAGTGGCGCGCGCCGGATTGGAACGTAAGCCTGCTCTTGTATTAAGGGGGCTAGTTCTGCTTTCGGCCGCGTACGCAACGTGCAGGTGTGCTATGGGCGATGGGCCCAGACCCCTGTGCGCTTAGGTTCAGACCGGCGTGCTGGCCTCTCTGTTGTGCCTAGGTGGGGCTGCGACGTGTTGATCTTCCGCGGCCGGGCATGACCCAGAAAAGTGTGTACGCCAAATGGGATCGAGCGTGTCGGGTAATGTGGTGCACCCCTGCAGGGAAGTTAATCTATTCGAATAGCCGTGATCTTCAGTAACAGGACGACTTGGAGTTGTACCTTGACCTTATGACAACTAGAACCGGATACTTAATAAAACACACCCTTCCAAGTGCCAGATACAACCCGGTGGTCGCTCCCTCTCAGGGTTACGAGGAGGGGATCGTCGGGTAGGATTATGCTATGCGATGCTATTTGGACGACTTCAGTCTGCTCTCTTCTACATGTTGCAAGACGGAGGCTGCCAGAAGCGTAGTCTTCGAGAGGATTAGATATCCCCCTCTTATTTTGGCATTCTGCAGTTCAGTCCACTGATATGGCCCTTTACACATATATCCATGCATATGTAGTGTAGCCCCTTGCTTGCGAGTACTTTGGATGAGTACTCACGGTTGCCTTGTTCCCCCTTTTCCCCCTTTCTTTACCCGGTTGCTGCGACCAGACGATGGAGCCCAGGAGCCAGACGCCACCGTCGATGACGACTACTACACTGGAGGCGCCTACTACTACGTGCAGCCCGCTGACGACGACCAGGAGTAGTTAGGAGGATCCCAGGCAGGAGGCCTGCGCCTCTTTCGATATGTATCCCAGTTTGTGTTAGCCATCTTATGGCAACTTGTTTAACTTATGTATGTACTCAGATATTGTAGCTTCCGCTGACTCGTCTATGATCGAGCACTTCTTTTCGAGCCCTCGAGGCCCCTGGCTTGTATTATGATGCTTGTATGACTTATTTATGTTTTAGAGTTGTGTTGTGATATCTTCCCGTGAGTCCCTGATCTTGATCGTACACGTTTGCGTGCATGATTAGTGTACGATTGAATCGGGGGCGTCACAACACCGGATCAGTGATGGGTAATTATGTCGGATGCGGTTCGTCATGTAATAGTCATAACATAGGGTGACACAGAACTAGCTCCAGTTCATCAATGTAATGTAGGCATGTATTCCGAATATAGTCATACATGCTTATGGAAAAGAACTTGCATGACATCTTTTGTCCTACCCTCCCGTGGCAGCGGGGTCCTATTTGAAACTAAGGGATATTAAGGCCTCCTTTTAATAGAGAACCGGAACAAAGCATTAGCACATAGTGAATACATGAACTCCTCAAACTATGGTCATCACCGGGAGTGGTCCCGATTATTGTCACTTCGGGGTTGCCGGATCATAACACATAGTAGGTGACTACAGACTTGCAAGATAGAATCAGAACTCACATATATTCATGAAAACATAATAGGTTCAGATCTGAAATCATGACACTTGGGCCCTAGTGACAAGCATTAAGCATAGCAAAGTCATAGCAACATCAATCTCAGAACATAGTGGATACTAGGGATCAAACCCTAACAAAACTAACTCGATTACATGATAAATCTCATCCAACCCATCACCGTCCAGCAAGCCTACGATGGAATTACTCACGCACGTCGGTGAGCATCATGAAATTGGTGATGGAGGATGGTTGATGATGACGACAGCGACGAATCCCCCTCTCCAGAGCCCCAAACGGACTCCAGATCAGTCCTCCCGAGAGAGATTAGGGCTTGGCGGCGGCTCCGTATCGTAAGACGCGATGATTTCTTCTCCCTGATTTTTTTCTCCCCGAAAGCCAATAAATAGAGTTGGAGTTGGCGTTAGAAGGTCTCCAGGTGGCCCATGAGGTAGGGGGGCACGCCCCCCACCCTCGTGGACAGGGTGTGGGCCCCCTGGTCTTCATCTTTGGCGAGGATTTTTTATTATTTATTCTAAGATATTCCGTGGAGTTTCAGGTCATTCCGAGAACTTTGTTTTCTGTATATAAAACAACATCATGGCAATTCTGCTGAAAACAGCGTCAGTCCGGGTTAGTTCCATTCAAATCATACAAGTTAGAGTCCAAAACAAGGGCAAAAGTGTTTGGAAAAGTAGATACGACGGAGACGTATCAGTACACCTTCTATCACAGATCCGAAGGCAAGGTATTTGTTGCTAAGAATGGATCCTTTCTAGAGAAGGAGTTTCTCTCGAAAGAAGGGAGTGGGAGGAAAGTAGAACTTGATGAGGTAATTGTACCTTCTCCCGAATTGGAAAGTAGTTCATCACAGAAATCAGTTCCAGTGATTCCTACACCAATTAGTGAGGAAGTTAATGATGATGATCATGAAACTTCATATCAGGTTATTACCGAACCTCGTAGGTCAACCAAAATAAGATCCGCACCAGAGTGGTACGGTAATCCTGTTCTGGAGGTCATGTTACTTGACCATGAAGAACCTACGAACTATGAGGAAGCGATGATGAGCTCAGATTCCGCGAAATGGCTTGAGGCCATGAAATCTGAGATGGGATCCATGTATGAGAACAAAGTATGGACTTTGGTTGACTTGCCCGATGATCGGCAAGCAATAGAGAATAAATGGATCTTCAAGAGGAAGACGAACGTTGATAGTAGTGTTACTATCTACAAAGCTCGAATTGTCGCAAAAATGTTTTCGACAAGTTCAAGGTGTTGACTACGATGAGATTTTCTCTCTTGTATCGATCCTTAAAAGTTTGTCCGAATCATGTTAGCAATTGCCGCATTTTATGAAATTTGGCAAATGGATGTCAAACCTGCATTGCTTAATGGATTTCTTAAAGAAGAGTTGTATGTGATGCAAACAGAAGGTTTTGTCGATCCTAAAGGTGCTAAAAAGTGTGCAAAGCTCCAGCGATCCATCTATGGACTGGTGCAAGCATCTCGGAGTTGGAATATACGTTTTGATAGTGTGATCAAAGTATATAGTTTTATACAGACGTGCGGTGAAGCCTGTATTAAAAGAAAGGGAATGGGAGCACTATAGCCTTTCTGATAAGTATATGTGAGTGACATATTGTTGATAAGAAATGATGTAGAATTTTCTGGAGTGCATAAAGGAGTGTTTGGAAGGAGTTTTTCAAAGAAAGACCTCAGTGAAGCTGCTTACACATTGAGCATCAGGATCTATAGAGATAGATCAAGACGCTTGATAAGATTTTTCAATGAATACATACCTTGACAAGATTTTGAAGTAGTTCAAAATGGAACAGTTAAAGAAGGAGTTCTGGCCTGTGTTGCAAGGTGTGAAGTTGAGTAAGACTCAAAACCCGACCACAGCAGAAAATAGAAAGAGAGTGAAAAGTCATTCCCTATGCCTCAGTCATAGGTTCTATAAATTATGCTATGCTGTGTACCAGACCTATTGTGTACCTCGCCATGAGTTTGGCAAGAGGGTACAATAGTGATCCAGGAGTGGATCACAGGACAACGGTCAAAATTATACTTAGTGGAATAAGCAAATGTTTCTCGGTTATGGAGTTGACAAAGAGTTCTTCATAAAAAATTACGTCGATGCAAGCTTTGACACCGATCTGGATGACTCTAAGTCTCGATCTACATACATATTGAAAGTGGGAGCAAATAGCTAGAGTAGCTCCATGCAGAGTATTGTAGACATAGAAATTTGCAAAATACATATCGATCTGAATGTTGCAGACCCGTAGATAAAAATTTCTCTCACAAGCAAAACATGATCACACCTTAGTGCTCTTGGGTATTATCCACATAGCAATGTGAACTAGATTATTGACTCTAGTAAACCCTTTGAGTGTTGGTCACATGGCGATGTGAACTATGGGTGTTAATCACATGGTGATGTGAACTATTGGTGTTAAATCACATGGGATGTGAACTAGATTATTGACTCTAGTGCAATTCGTAAACTAAAGGAAATATGCCCTAGAGGCAATAATAAAGTTATTATTTATTTCCTTATATCATGATAAATGATTATTATTCATGCTATAATTGTATTAACTGGAAACTTGATACATGTGTGAATACATAGACAAAACAAAGTGTTCCTAGTATGCCTCTACTACACTAGCTCGTTAATCAAAGATGGTTAAGTTTCCTGACCATAGACATGTGTTGTCAATTGATGAACGGGATCATATCATTAGGAGAATGATGTGATGGAAAAGACCCATCCGTTAGCTTAGCATAATGATCGTTAAGTTTTATTGCTATTGCTTTCTTCATGACTTATACATGTTCCTCTGACTATGAGATTATGCAACTCCTGAATACCGGAGGAATACCTTTTGTGCTATCAAACGTCACAACGTAACTGGGTGATTATAAAGATGCTCTACAGGTGTCTCCGAAGGTGTTTGTTGGGTTGGCATAGATCAAGATTAGGATTTGTCACTCCGTGTATCGGAGAGGTATCTCTGGGCCCTCTCAGTAATGCACATCACTATAAGCCTTGCAAGCAATGTGACTAATGAGTTAGTTGTGGGATGATGCATTACGAAACGAGTAATGAGACTTGCCGATAACACGATTGAACTAGGTATGATGATACCGACAATTGAATCTCGGGCAAGTAACATACCGATGACAAAGGGAACAACGTTGTTGTTATGCGGTTTGACCGATAAAGATCTTCATAGAATATGTAGGAGCCAATATGAGCATCTAGGTTCCGCTATTGGTTATTTACTGGAGATGTGTCTCGGTCATGTCTACATAGTTCTCGAACCCGTAGGGTCCGCATGCTTAACGTTTGATGACAATCGGTATTATGAGTTTATGTGTTTTGATGTACCGAAGGTTGTTCGGAGTCCCAGATAAGATCATGGACATGACGAGGAGTCCCGAAATGGTCGAGACATAAAGATTGATATATTGGAAGGTTATATTCGGACACCGGAAAGGTTCCGGGGGTCACCGGATAAATACCGGAGTATCGGGGAGTTACCGGAACACCCCGGGGGGTCAATGGGCCTTCATGGGCCTTAGTGGAAATAGAGGGCAGCAAGGGAGCTGTGGGGCGTGCCTCCCAAGGCCCAAACCGAATTGGTTTAGGGCTTGGGGGGCCGGCCCCCACTTTCCTACTCTCCTCCTCCTCTTTCCTTCCCCTCCTAGTTGGACTTGGAAAGGGGGAACCTATTCCTAGTAGGAGTAGGATTCCCCCCTTGGGGCGCACCCTATGAGGCCGCCGTCCCCCTCCCCTTGCTCCTTTATATACAGGGGAGGGGGCCACCCCTAGGACACATAAGTTGACAGTTGTCTTAGCCGTGTGCGGTGCCCCCCTCCACAGATTTCCACCTCGGTCATATCGTTGTAGTGCTTAGGCGAAGCCCTGCGTCGGTAACTTCATCACGCCGTCGTGCTTACGAAACTCTCCCTCGACCTCAGCTGGATCTAGAGTTCGTGGGACGTCACCGTGCTGAACGTGTGCAGATCACGGAGGTGTTGTACGTTTGTTGCTAGGATCGGTCGGATCGTGAAGGCGCATCAATCGCGTTGTCATAACACTTCCGCTTTCGATCTATGAGGGTACGTGGACACACTCTCCCGCTCGTTGCTATACATCAGCTAGATGGATCTTGCGTGTGCGTAGGAATTTTTTTAAAATTAATGCGCTCCCCAATAGAATATGGGGGTCGCGCTCAATGAAGCACCGCAGCGGCGGCGTGAGGAATATGTGTTGTCGCTGCACTCATGGTAACGCGATCCTCGGTGTGGATGGGCGACGGGGAGCGGCGACCAGAGGATCCGGCCATGGCGGCAATGGTGGAAGTGCGAGAGCCGTGAAGGAGTCACTGCAATATGTGGGCGGTGAGGATTGGAGTGAGAAGAGACAGAGAAGGCGCGAGAAAATTTTATCTGAGCCCGAGTTATGTAGTACTTTTACTCGCTCAAAGCAATGAGGAATAAAATTTATACGCCGCTATAGCATTTACGATCGCTAGGTCCCTATTAGGGGAGTAAAGAAATTTACTTATGTAATCGGTTTTAACTATTTTAGTGGATTGGATCTAATTGGTTTTAACTGGTTTTAGTGCATTGGCTAGAGATGCTCTTAGTAGGTGTGCATTTTCATTTTGTTATTCTGGTTCGGCTCGTGCTCTGAGATTACCCATAGTGGGGAGTAATTTACACTAGTAACATGCATATATTACTAATATGTGTTAATATATCTATAGTGATGAGTAAGATATGTATGGTGCCATGTAACACTTCATTTATTAGCTTGTAGACTTGTTTTGTCTTGGTATGTCTGATGTTACTCATAAAGTCATAATATGATTAACTAACTACTACCTCCGTCCGGGATTATACGTCCGCCGAGCCAAAGCACTAGGACCGGGACATGGCCTTAAGGGCCCTCCCAATGCTCCACCTTGTATAGGTGCTAAGGCTGCCATGTAGGCGAAAAATATGATGTGGCAAGCTAATTAAGAGGAGAGAGATGAGTGTGGTGACCGCAAGAAGAAACAATGCCAAGCGTATGACCCTAGACAAAACACTTCAACAAAAGAATCTCACAAATGCATGTAGAACTTTAGTTGCTAAATCATTAAACGATGGATACTTAGCTACAACATCTTAGCACCAATGCATTGGGACTAGTTGTTAAGTTTTTTCATGTGATTAGCACTTCATCTTATCACCAATGTATTGGAAGTAGCCTAATTAAGTGCATGCACGTCATTAAAGCTAGTTAGCAGTCAATTTGACTACATGCATGCATGCACTTTTTCAGTAGGTGGCTGCATGCTCGCGTCAAGGTTGGTTGCATGCAATCGACTGCAGCAAAATGCAGCGAACATGGTGGGAATCGAGGGAAAAAGGCTGTACTTTAATCGCAGGGGACTTGTAAATCAGAACGTCCTACCGTGGCTCGCGGGACGTATAATCTCGGACGGAAGTAGTAACTACTAGCATGGCCTGGACGGCGGCACGCCATGCCCATCGATATAGTGTGTTCATATGGATTGTGTTTATTATTTACAATTATTAATTTAAGATAGCAGATCATTTTATGTAAAATTGTGGATGTAGGAATGTAAGTAAGAAAGAAGCAAATTTATTGGCATCATCCATGTTCAATGTTGCTAAAGAGGAAAACAGATGTTCATACATCTCTGATAGGTATCATCTGTTCTTTCCGAACGTGGCACGGCTCTATTGTAGTAAAATGAAAAAAACATAGATAGTTATTTCTAGATTAGATCGTCATGGTGTAGGCTCCATTAGGATTAGGGTCTGTGATGAAGTAATAAATAGCTTATGTGAATTGTTTCCTCCAGCCCACAGGTGGCATGGCGTCTAAAGATAGGATCTTTACTATATGGGCTCTAAGGATACATGCAGAGTGGTATCACATCAAGAAGTTGTCGCAATAATTCTTGCTTGCCTCACACATTCATTATGCTAGGTGGTTACCTGCTGGCGAGCCATGTTAAACTGCCATTGTTTTGTTTGTACTTTCTCCTGTGTTGTAAGGAGCTTCTCTTCTGCCACTTCAAGTGCGTGGTAGTTATGGCTATTGATGGTGATATTATGGTTACCCCAAATGTATTACATGGCCATTTGAGCACCCTTAAATCAGCTAATGTGTGGCTGCAGCGATTATTGATTAGATACGGGACATTCCTTTTGCTTGTACATGGGATGCATGGTTGTTGTCTAACTTGACTACGTCTTTGGCAGTTTTCTCTCTTTTTTTGCAGGGTATCCCTATTTGGCTTTATCTCTGCATGTGGTGGTCTACGTTCTTTCTTGTTTTGATTTCACTTTGCATACAACAGTCCTGTGCTTCACTTTGTCTGGTTTGCTTTAGAAAATTGGTATACATATATGTTTGTCAAAGATTGTTTGCGTGTCGGACGATGGATGGATTGATTTTGTTCATCTCCGGCTTTCTCTCTTTTGTTTGCTATGTGGAGGTATTGAACAATCAGTGTACCAAGTAATACAATTTTATTATGTGAGAATTTAATACTAAGTCAAAAAGATCCATAAATGTTTACGCCAAATTAGAGATCAGATTCAGATTTGGGGAAAAACTGTGTCTAAAAACAACGTTTTATATCCATTTATTTATGTCAGGACCCCAATTCCAAGTCACATCGATCTAGCCGGTAACACCTCATATCACTTTGCGGCCTCACGCACGGTATTCCCACGGGTGTCGCCTTACCATGGCCCGGGACCGTTTGCGCCTTTTGGCTCACGTATATGATAGCGTCGTTAGCATCAATATGACAGAGAACCCGGGCCGACATGGCTAGTCGTGAACCCAAAGTGGCGCTAACCCATGGGGACAGGCATACATGAATCAACTTCGAGCATGTCGGTCATCAATGTATGAATCCGGGCTGTAGCACTAGGCTAACAGGACTCCGGTAACCCGGGCTGTAGCAGGCTAGGCAGGACTCCGGATGTCACAGCGTGACATTTCCCCGAAGGGACAGACACAGGAACGAAGTGAAACACATGCCGGCCAGTCAAGTGTCCAGAGCAGTAGTGCTGGGCTAGCAGGACTCCGGTGAACCGGGCTGTAGCGGACTACTATCGCTCAAGAAGCACTAGAATACATTTCCCCATATGAGAGGCTGCCAAGGATAAACAACTAGTTTGTCGGATCCCACACATGCCAAGCATTTCAATCATACACACAATATGCTCGATATGTGTAAATACAACATGGCATCACAACATAACTCTACGACTCAAGTATTTATTCATTAGGCTCCGAGGAGCGAGATATTACAAACATGGGTCTCATGACCCAACATTCAGAGGATACAAAACAAAGCACACGCGGAAGCTTAACATGTCTGAGTACAGACATCTACAAATGAAAAGGCTGAGAAGCCTGACTATCTACCAGATCCTGCCGAGGGCACAAGATCGTAGCTGAGGTAACAAGCTAAACGTCGAAGTCCACGCGGAATTACTAGCGAGACTGAAGTCTCTCTGCAAAAACATAAAATTGGCAAACGTGAGTACAAATGTACTCAGCAAGACTTACATCAGAACTAACTACATATGCATCAGTATCAACAAAGGGGGGTGGTGGAGTTTGACTGCAGCAAGCCAGCTTTGACTCGGTGGCTATCCTGAACTACGACTGCAAGTAACTCTTTTGAGGTGGCGCACACGAGTCCACATATTCACCATATCAATACACCATTATGGATCCGCTCCCGTCTCCCTACGAGAACGCCATCCATAGCACTCACGCTTATCTTCCGCATTTTAGAGTATCCACTTTCACTTGTCTATGAACTGTTATAGGCAACCCAGAAATCCTTTACCGCGAACACGGCTATTCGAATAGGTCGTATTAACCCTGCAGGGGTGTACTTCTTCACACATGCTCTCGCCACTTACCACCATGTACACGTCGTGTATCTCGGCAACCTTCAAGCGGAAGCCTGGCGAGGGAGTCGGCCACGACCTGACTAACCACACAAGTCTCTAGTCCAGGTTTATCTCCTATTTGTGTTCCATCCGCAAGGAGATCCGGCCGGGGTGTCGCTCACGGCCCCAAACGATGTGTGCAGGGTTCCTAAGCCCGCCTCGACGGGTGGATCTACGCTTGGTACACCGTGCCACGGTGCCTAGTCTGTCCCAAGCCCACCTGTACCGGGTGCCACTTGGTAGACTACTAACACTATCTACAAACACCAGAAACTAGTTGCAACTCCTGGACAGAGATCAAGTTGATTAATAAGTCGAGAGGGGCACTTAAGCATTCCAATGTGTGGTAGTAACTGTTCATGGATCACAAACACAGAACTCGGTTCCTGAGGACGGTTTCAATGAGACAACCCACCATGTACTCCTACATGGCCTCTCACCGCTACCTTTACCAAATCGAGTTCACACATTTAGCTCTCAACAGTAGGACATGTTCATACACCTCCGATTCATCCCTGGTGAATCAGACCTGACACAACTCTAAGCAATAGCAGGCATGACAAACAAGCATGAATGAGTAGGCACATCAGGGCTCAAACAACTCCTACTCATGCTAGTGGGTTTCATCTA
>LR880972.1:184674584-184705404 GCA_904067115.1 Aegilops sharonensis | reverse complement strand
AGTGTGTAGACCCTACGGGTTCGGGAGACACGTAGACATGACCGAGACGGCTCTCGGGCAATAACCAACAGCGGGATCTGGATACCCATGTTGGCTCCCACATGCTCCTCGATGATCTCATCGGATGAACCACGATGTCGAGGATTCAAACAATCCCGTATACAATTCCCTTTGTCAATCGGTATGTTACTTGCCCGAGATTCGATCGTCGGTATCCCAATACCTCGTTCAATCTCGTTACCGGCAAGTCACTTTACTCGTACCGTAATGCATGATCCCGTGACCAGACACTTGGTCACTTTGAGCTCATTATGATGATGCACTACCGAGTGGGCCCAGTGATACCTCTTCGTCATACGGAGTGACAAATCCCCGTCTCGATCCGTGTCAACCCAACAGACACTTTCGGAGATACCTGTAGTGTACCTTTATAGTCACCCAGTTACGTTGTGACGTTTGGTACACCCAAAGAACTCTTACGGTATCAGGGAGTTACACGATCTCATGGTCTAAGGAAGAGATACTTGACATTGGAAAAGCTCTAGCAAAACGAACTACACGATCTTGTGCTATGCTTAGGATTGGGTCTTGTCCATCACATCATTCTCCTAATGATGTGATCCCGTTGTCAATGACATCCAATGTCCATAGTCAGGAAACCGTGACTATCTGTTGACCAACGAGCTAGTCAACTAGAGGCTTACTAGGGACATAATGTGGTCTATTTATTCACACGTGTATTATGATTTCCGGATAATACAATTATAGCATGAATAAAAGACAATTATCATGAACAAGGAAATATAATAATAATCCTTTTATTATTGCCTCTAGGGCATATTTCCAACATAGGCAGCACCAGAAGCTAGGGATGTGACAACTCACCCCTACTAAACAAGAATCTCGTCCCGAGATTCAAACATAGGGTAAGGTGAAGGGGAAACACAACCTAACATAATCTTCACGATCCAGGTTGCACTTCATAAGAACGTTGATTCTATCACCATCATTGAATCGATGTCTTGCTCCAAAAACTCCTACCAAAATGACAACGATATGGGAATGAAACCTCTAGTAGGATCGATCTTCTCGAGGATCGAACAACTCAGGATCAACTAACGGAATGAGACAGAGCAACATCTCTCGAGTTGAGAGGCAAAACATGCATTAGGAGGGACAGAAGAAGCAATTTGACGAGGGTTTCAGAATAGCAAGGAAGAGTTGCCATAATTCCATAACGGGACACCTTAGGGAAGGTGACTCGTAGAATTATTCCCTCAAGTGGAAAAAAGAAATTACTTTTGATACATAGATCATTGGAACTCTTTATACCAACTTAAGACAATTTACGATTGATCGTTTAAAAGAGCTCGAAGAAATGACATACTCGAACTAGGATGGATGATGTGGACTACCTTGTTGAGGGCAACGCAATGAATGATTTTTGCTTATCATCGGAGGTGGAGGGGAACCATGGTAGACTGACACAATGACGGGTGCAAGCTAGGAGCAAAATGCAAATACTGGGAATGACCCAACCATCATATCTACCTGAGATTCAGATCTGATTGGTAACGGGATATTTCAGACAGCATGCCTGGAGAATAAAGTTTGCAACACAAACCGACGAGATAACGTTGCGAGACTCTCAGGAGATGAACTACGATAACAAGCTCCAAAACATGAGCTGGTTCTGCTAAACATGTGTGAACACGCTGTCCCAGACAAACATGACCACATGGTAGTCTTATGATAAAACACTACCGAGTTCAGGTGGGGAACCATAATCGAGGATATTGAAGTCCTTGCATAAGGCATGCTCTTAAGAAGGAACTTCCTTTCCTTGAACAAATCGATCAGTGGCTTGGTGTGCTAGGGGATACATATGGAATGAAGATGATCAGTCTATCAGACCACAGAATACTTCGCACATGCATGACTGACTTGGGATGATTCCAGAGGAAGCAAAAACAATCTGTCTCGAATTCATGGCGGCAACTTACATCAAAAGCACATGAATTCGAGGAAGTCACTTCTTCCATCCAAGCATAGGCTTCATGAACGGGTCACGAAGGCATTGCTTACAAAGTTTTCAACACTAGGTTGATGTTCAACATGAATCATGGGGGAGACAAAATGCTGCTGATGGGCTCAACAACAACTCATCGGAATTTCCGTATCACTGGACTTCCGCCATCATGTGAACACGGTGATAGTATTGGTCAGACCAAAAGATGTAATGGTGTATGCTCGAGGGATCAACCACGAGTAAGACAACATTACGAATATCGTTGGTTCTGATTTGACTTGACAATAGCCCATACTCAAGTCAAAGTTTTGACAAGGCGACAGATCCAACAACTGATCACGGGGATCAATCGATCAAGATATCATCTTTCTTCAACACACACACACACACACAAGGATATCCCTTAGTGATGAACTAAGTCAGGCAAGCTTTCATCTTCCAACTCTCCAAGTTGTTGTTAAGCTTAACCAACTAGCTCAGGGTATCCAACACAGATTCTTGGAGAAGGGGTGATTTACAAGAAACCAACTTGATCACAAGCTCAACATAACAGTCAGAGGACAACCTGGTGATACTTCCGAGAAGATAATCAGAAAATTACGAACCACCGATATGTTGCTAAGCTCGAGAACAATCTTGCTTTTGAGGCAAGACGATATGATCAAATGAGCGAGGAGTTGACAAGATCCTAACTCATCAATTGAAGTGTGCACCAGAAATAAGGACTAGGTAGCACGATCAATCTTAGGATGATGATTTAATAACCAACACGCTAAGAACGAGGATATTGTCCATTAGCTACCAAGCAATGAGGTTGCTAGGAGTATCGATTTCACACATCACCGTTCACTTGTCGGCATTCCGTTACAACAACACGGGACCGAGGAATGATCGATGATGGCGAGAGTATCACTGCATCAAGAATTCATATGAGGTGGTGCAATTCTCATGACACTCTAGACATAAAGATGGTAACACTCCAAGGTAGAACAGACAAAAGCTGGATTAGCATTTTAATCTGTGGAATACAACTGCTTGACCCAATCCTAGATATGGATGAGGTACTAGAGTTTGTTTCTCCAAGTCATTCAGGATAGAATGGCTTGACGGACCACAAGAGTAATAGGCATCGATAAACGAATGCACGCATACCCTTGACTATCAATTGATAGACGGGGGTCAGAATACAACTAAGGAGGAACAACTCGAGAAACATATAACTTTCTGAGTTGTGGATGCATAGGTTAGTATGTCGAATCAAGTTCAACAGGTTTCTTCCGGATAACCTATGCAGAAGGGTAGAACTGGCAGAGTTGCAATATGGAATGGAGTACTCCTCAAGAGCACCCTGGTTGTGATCCTTCGGTTTAGCGAGGAACTTCTGCCATAAGCGGTTCACAGTATTTGGAACAAGGAAATACCACGGACCTCGAGGACTAATGCAAGGTTACTAATAACCTAAGGGAGCTAGCAATTACTATCAACATGAAGTAAGTAGGGTGAATCTCGGGTCAAGAACCCAGGAGTAGAATACCTACTACTAAATGGCATCACGGGATGCTTTCGAGAATGACGGCCAGAATCATCACACTGGGAACACTAAAACATGGCCATATTACCAGGTGATCCTCTAAGATGCCTAGGGTCATAATACTAGTTCCAACATATATGTCAAGGCAATAAATTACCTCAACGCACCGGTTAGTGTGCTTATTCTGACCATAAAGGACATTGGGAATGGAAAGAAAGGATTTGCAAATGCATCAGACTATTTAGAGACCTGGGATGACTCGGACAGCATAACGGCTGTAAATGCTCAAAATGATTTGAGACATCCTGCAAAAATGGTGGCATGACTACTCAACATCACAATATCAAGGTTTTGAGACCAACTATGAACATACGGAAATAGTAGAAACTGAACTGGGGCGTAAAACCAACAATCTTAAAAGTCTATGGATTAGTAACCCGTCATCATGATAGATAGATGAGAAGCCTAGTTCTTAATCCCCGTAGAAGAGAAGAGGATGACTCAGATCAGAAGGCCATGAGGTATAAGGAGTACAAAGAGCCTTACGTTCCCTTCCGCAATCAATTCCCTTACATAACTAAAGCATTTCTAGACACAACTTCGACTAGTTTGGCTTGGTAATCCTACAGGCAGTCAGGCTTTGATACCAAAGCTGTCAGGACCCCGATTCCAAGTCACATCGATCTAGCTGGTAACACCTCATATCACTTTGCGGCCTCACGCACGGTATTCCCACGGGTGTCGCCTTACCATGGCCCGGGACCGTTTGCGCCTTTTGGCTCACGTATATGATAGCGTCGCTAGCATCCACATGACAGAGAACCCGGGCCGACATGGCTAGTCGTGAACCCAAAGCGGCGCTAACCCATGGGGACAGGCATACATGAATCAACTTCGAGCATGTCGGTCATCAACGTATGAATCCGGGCTGTAGCACTGGGCTAACAGGACTCCGGTAACCCGGGCTGTAGCAGGCTAGGCAGGACTCCGGATGTCACCGCGTGACATTTCCCAGAAGGGACAGACACAGGAACGAAGTGAAACACATGCCGGCCAGTCAAGTGTCCAGAGCAGTAGTGCTGGGCTAGCAGGACTCAGGTGAACCGGGCTGTAGCGGACTACTATCGCTCAGGAAGCACTAGACTACATTTCCCCATATGAGAGGCTGCCAAGGATAAACAACTAGTTTGTCGGATCCCACACATACCAAGCATTTCAATCATACACACAATATGCTCGATATGTGTAAGTACAACATGGCATCACAACATAACTCTACGACTCAAGTATTTATTCATTAGGCTCCGAGGAGCGAGATATTACAAACATGGGTCTCATGACCCAACATTCAGAGCATACAAAACAAACCACACGCGGAAGCTTAACATGTCTGAGTACAGACATCTACAAATGAAAAGGCTGAGAAGCCTGACTATCTACCAGATCCTGCCGAGGGCACAAGATCGTAGCTGAGGTAACAAGCTAAACGTCAAAGTCCACGCGGAACTACTAGCGAGACTGAAGTCTCTCTGCAAAAACATAAAATAGGCAAACGTGAGTACAAATGTACTCAGCAAGACTTACATCAGAACTAACTACATATGCATCAGTATCAACAAAGGGGGGTGGTGGAGTTTGACTGCAGCAAGCCAGCTTTGACTCGGTGGCTATCCTGAACTACGACTGCAAGTAACTCTTTTGAGGTGGCGCACACGAGTCCACATATTCACCATATCAATACACCATTATGGATCCGCTCTCGTCTCCCTACGAGAACGCCATCCATAGCACCCACGCTTATCTTGCGCATTTTAGAGTATCCACTTTCACTTGTCTATGAACTGCTATAGGCGACCCAGAAGTCATTTACCGCGAACACGGCTATTCGAATAGATCATATTAACCCTGCAGGGGTGTACTTCTTCACACACGCTCTCGCCACTTACCAACATGTACACGTCGTGTATCTCGGCAACCTTCAAGCGGAAGCCTGGCGAGGGAGTCGGCCACGACCTAACTAACCACACAAGTCTCTAGTCCAGGTTTATCGCCTATTCGGGTTCCATCCGCAAGGAGATCCGGCCGGGGTGTCGCTCACGGCCCCAAACGATGTGTGCAGGGTTCCCAAGCCCACCTCGACGGGTGGATCTACACTTGTTACACCGTGCCACGGTGCCTAGTCTGTCCCAAGCCCACCTGTACCGGGTGCCACTTGGTAGACTACTAACACTACCTACAAACACCAGAAACTAGTTGCAACTCCTGTACAGAGATCAAGTTGATTAATAAGTCGAGAGGGGCACTTAAGCATTCCAATGTGTGGTAGTAACTGTTCATGGATCACAAACACAGAACTCAGTTCCTGAGGATGGTTTCAATGAGACAACCCACCATGTACTCCTACATGGCCTCTCACCGCTACCTTTACCAAATCGAGTTCACACATTTAGCTATCAACAGTAGGACATGTTCATACACCTCTGATTCATCCCTGATGAATCAGACCCCACACAACTCTAAGCAATAGCAGGCATGACAAACAAGCATGAATGAGTAGGCACATCAGGGCTCAAACAACTCCTACTCATGCTAGTGGGTTTCATCTATTTACTGTGGAATGACAGGTCATGCAGAGGATAAAGGGGTTCAGCTACCGCAGCAAGTAACAGTTGTATCGTGGTTGTCCTAATGCAGTAAAAGAGAGAAGAAGCGAGAGAGTGGGTCTATATCGGAATGAACAAGGGGGTTTTGCTTGCCTGGCACTTCTGAGGATATTGTAGTTCTTCATCGGTGTCATCGAACTCATCGTCGGAACCACGTCTATCGAGAGGGGACAAACACCGGCAACTGAGAAAGAACACAATCAATGCAATGCCACAATATGATGCATGATCATGACATGGCAATATGCTGTGATTTGAGCTAATGCATCTAGCTATGATTTAAATGAAGTTGGTTTGAATACAAGATTCAAATTCAAACTCCACATGTAGTTATTTAAATGCCATTCATTTCATTTGTCCTAGACAGTAGCCTTAAGTTGTTCTAACATGCATGAATATGGTACAGATGGATAGATTGGATTTTTCTGATCATTTTTCATATATAATTTATCTCATTTGGAGTTACGGTTGAATTTATATGAATTTTTGAAGTTTATACTATTTTCTGGAATTTTCTGAATAAGAATAAATCCAGGAAAAAGCATTACTGCATCAGCATGACGTCAGTGTGACGTCATCGGGTCAACGGAGCCGGGTCCAGGTCAAACCTGATGTGTCGGGTCCACACGTCAGTGACTAACTAACTAATCTAAATTAATTAGTGTTAAACTACTACTAACTAAAAATGTCAGTGGAGTAATTAGACTTAATTAAAAACTAAACTAGGATTAGCTGGGGCCCTGGGCCCACTTGTCAGCGACCCTAGGGAGGTCAAACCCCTGGTCAACAGGGCCTAACCAGCCTGCGGCTCGTCGCCGGTGGCAACAGGCGCGACGGAGGGCTCGGGTTCGCTCTCCCAGCGCCCAAATGAGCGGCGGAGGGCACCCGCGGGGAGCTGGAGCTCACCCGCATCCATCTGTGCAAGCGGAAGGGGCTGGGGTGGCCCGAGCTCGCCGGAGGCAAGCTCGCGGCGGTGGCCGGAGTTCGGGCCAGCACGAGCGCGGGGCTGCAGCTCGATTTAGAGCGAACGAAGAGCACGGGCAGAGGCTACGGGGCAGCATGAACTCAACCGGGTGCTCATAGGCGGAGTTGGCCCACCGTAATGACGACGGCGACATTTGCGGCAGCGGCAAGTTTCGGCGAAGGTGGGGAACGGAGCTAGAGTATGAGCGCGAGCAGGGGAGGAGGGGGATCGGTTCGTGAGCTCACAGCGGTTGCAGCACGCGTCTCAGTGGGCTCGGGGAAGGTCGGACATCGGGGCATTACCGGCGATCTCGGAGACCGGAGTTGAGGACGACGGTGGTGGCGGCGTTCCCGGGCACCCGGCGTTGCGTGACTTGGTGCAGAGGACGAGGGAGTCTTCGCGGATCACAGGGGCGTGTCTAGGGCATAGGGGAGGCCGGTGGTAGCGGCGAACGGCGACGGTGGCGGCGGCTCCGTTCGGTGGCTGCGCGCAGGAGTGGCGGAGGAGGGGGAGAGAGTGCAGCGAGTGAGGGAGAGGCGAGAGGGGCTTCGAGGCGTCTCCAGGCGCGGGATTGGGTTGACGGAGAGCGCGACACGGCGAAGCAGGAGGTGGCCGGCGCGCGTCGGGCACACGCCCGCGTCCTCCTGGCGCGGTGGAGAAGATGACTGGCAGCTGGGCTGCGCAGTAGCGGGCCACGTGGGTGGGTTGGCCTGTCTGGTGGGCTGCGCCAGGTAAGTGGCTGGATCCTTCCTCTCTCTCCTTTTCTAATTATTTCAGTTTTCTATTATTCTGTAAATTTTTAGGGCTTTATTAAAAATACCTATGCACTTTCAAAAATCATGAGACTGCTTGTGGCCACTATTTGGATTATTTCCAATAACCAGAATTTCAGTTCATGAATATTTGGACATTTAATATAATATATAAAATTTAAATGCCCAAATGCAAATAAGGTATGATTTAAATCCAGAGCCCAATATGTCATGGAAAAATGTGCATCACCTCTGGTTACTGTTTACAGCATTTTCCAAAAATGATGAACATTTTTTAAAGCCATTTGGATTACTAAAAATATTTTAGGTGAACCTAGTGAATTCCTTTGATGCTAGGGGTTTAGGCGATCCCCATTTCCGATTTCCATGAACGTTAAACATGATGCAAGCAAGATGCAAACACTAGGCAGCACCAGAAGCTAGGGATGTGACAATTTAACAGAGACCATATGTGTCGAAGATTGTCTATTTCTCGAGAAATTTCCCTTTGTGCTACACCTAAATCGAGTTCATAGTCAAAAAGTTCTGAAGTTAATTATCAACATTTGGGAACTTTATTTTTTAGGAGCACTTCCCAAGAAGACAAACATTAATATATATATTCTAAATTCAGAAGACACATGCAAGCCGAAACCGGCTGCACCGTATAGAACAGCCAAAACAGCCATGCACCGAGCTACACACACACCTGAACAAAGGGTTGCATGCGATCTCTTTCTTGCTACTATATTCTTCCTTGGTAGCTAGCTAGTTGAACTAACAGATATATACACCTGGTCATGCATGGTCTATCCTCCTACGACCCACTCACAGAGGCGCGATCATGATACAGATGCATAGCTCCTATAGCATAGGGGCGGCCGATCAATCGAGATGCAAGGTGTGGCAACTACCGCACGCGTAGAGTGCAATGAACCTGCATGAAAATATAGGATCGCACGCGTCCCATCTTCCGTGTAGTAGTATCTAGCCCAGAACCAAATTGCACATGCCATTCTTCATCTTGTTTACTAAAAAAACTATTCCCATTACATGTTTCTCAGCTCGAACTGCGACTTCGAGGAGCAGCAACATTCTGGGTTGGTCTCGTGCAGCCACCGTGGCTGCACGATCGTGGAATGGTGTAGGTCTGCACTGGGTGCCCCTCCGTGGGCGAACTCGCGGCGATCATCGGCGTCGTCGACGACAAGACAATTAGCAGGACGGCCTCGAGCGTGACCGGCGCCGCTCGTTGTGGAAGGCGGCAGACTACGCGATCACTGCGCTACCATCGTTGTCAGGTGAAGAAGGAACGGGCGCTGGAGTGGAGAGCCACCGCCAAGCAGACCATGACTCCATGAGTGCTCTACGTCGGCCCGCCTAGGGATGGCAATGGGGACAATCCCCTATGGAAATACCTACAACATCCCCATCCCCCATCTATTCTCTATCATCCCATCCCCATCCCCGTTTACATGACTGGGGATGAAATTTCCCCATACCCATGCCCCATTGGGGAACGGGGCCCCATTAGGGTCCCCATCCCCATAAACAAACACTCATATACATAATATGACACCCTATAATCAACATACATACATGGTGTTGTCCTTGTCCTGCTAATGCCTATCTAGGTCGTATTGACTTCTTGGTCATGGTGCCAGCTGACGTGAGGATGTGAGATAGGTTTAAGGTTTTTTCAGAGCTTTTTTTTTGTTTTCGCAAGTTTGTTTGTATATATTTTAAGGTTGACCGCAGTGTCACGGTTACTAATCGGGCCCCCGATGGGTATTGGGTCTGGGGAATAGGATATCGTCCCCATCCCCGTTGTACCCTATGGGGAATAAATTAGTTTGGTAAAGATCCCCATGGGGATGTTTTTCGCCCATCCCCACCCCTTAATAGATGAAATCCCCACGGGTTTGGCGGGTATGGGGCCCCGTTGCCATCCCTAGGCCTGCCTAGTTGTGCAGCTGCACCACGGTGACGTGGTTGTGACCGTGTAGAGCTGAGCACGTCGCCGGCAAGTTCGTTGGCTCGTAGTCCTGCACATATCAAGCCTATATACTACACACGCAGCAACAATGTCACCCAAGCCACGCAGATATGCGAAGCAGCAGCAGGACGCGTCAGGCCAGACCGCCAGAGGCACGGACGCAACATAGAGAGGAAGAAGGACAGCTGCCGCTCAGTATTTCGCGAAGGCGTGCTCTGGAGGAACTCTGGACTCCAGTCCATGCTCCTGCTTGGACGCAAGCGGCCACCGCGCCGACGCATCGTTGTCCAGTTCAGCGATGGAGATCTTTGCCTGGGTCAAGCGTGTGGCCTCCGCCGGAGCTGCTTGCAGGCAGTGTAGGTAATGGTTAACGCCGTGTTTCCTCGAGTCTTTCTTCTGAGGCCGCAGCCGCCTGGGCTGCGTGTTAGAGTAGAGCATGACGGCGGCGACGAGATTGCATCCCCGGCGGCTCTACCCCTGCATGGCGACGCACACACCCACGCTGATAATACCTCTGCATGGACAACGCAACGCCATCAGCCAGTTGGCCGCACTGGAGAAGACCACGATGGAAGGGCCGACCAGGGCCTGGCGGCGGCCTAGGCGAGGCACGGCCATAGCAAAGTGGGAACGCGACGGCACAGGGGTGAGCTAGAAAGGCGGGAGGAGACCAGCGATTGAAAGGAGCCCTGGCCCTTTTATGTTGTGGCAAGGCACGGGGTGGGGAAGAAGCAAGGCGTGGGGTGAGGAAGAAGCTGGGCAACAACTCACCCCTTTTTATACGCGATCTGCAGCGGCGGTGGAGCCGTATAGATTCACCGGACGCTTCTAGACAGCATACGAGAGAGGCCGCAACGATCAGAAGCAACCGCGATGTCCCGAAACAACGGCGACAGCGGCTGCGATAGCGATAGCACGATAGAGACAGAATCACCGAGGTATACAAAGCGGCACTGCTCCCTGACAAAGTACTTACTAATCGATAGCGACAGCACAACCCAACCAACAGCGGCCAAACCAACAGGGACTCAACAGAATTAGCAAGGCCAGCCTACCCCACATGCAATCAAAAATACTAAATCCACCAAAAGAAACATGACACTAGTTCAAAAAATTTGAAACAAAAATCTGGGCACACCACTCATTTCTACACAGCCATATACCAAAAAAATAGCACGTGGCATGTTCAAACTTACCCAGGGGTCATTTTCATCCAAGTGGTTGAATCTCAGGGCAAAAACATTGCCTGGAATAGAGGCTTGTGTATGTTACTCCTACTCAAACTATCTCTCTTTTCATTAAATCGTAGCCATATAAGAAATTTTATACTAAGTTAGACTTATGTTACCGCTGAAATTACTCAAGCTATGGGCTCGTAGCCACATAAGCAAATCGGTTTTGCTAAATCTCAGTCGTCTTAGTCGATGTTATATCCATAAGATATCTTACATTAAGATTCGTGTGAAGTTTTCTTGTCCGTCTTCTTTCTTATGTTAGTCGACTCGGACCTAGCCACACCCTAAGTAAATTTGTTAATAAGTTAAACCTTATATTACCACTGAAGTTACTAAATTTATTAATAATTTAGACCTTGTTACCACGGAAGTTACTCTCGCTACAGGCAGTCTGATCCCTGCACACACTACTGATTCAATCGTTGAGCAACCACTGTCCTCATGGACCCCACTACTTATTTATTTATTTATTTTAGAAAAGGAGGATGTACCCTCGGCCTCTGCATCTGGAAGATGCATGCAGCCATATTATTAATTATTCACAAAGACCATACAAGGTGATACATCAATAAGCCTGAAGCCATCATCTTGGCAACACCATTGCTACTCCTATCACCTTGATGAAGGCGTGCCGAATTCCGGGTCTAATACCAAATAGACATCGCACTAAGGCCTCACATCTAAAGTCGGGTGTCCCCTCCAAGCCACTACCTGGATTGGGTCCCACACCGGCCAGGAAGACTCCAAGTGAGCACCGCACGCTGCAAGGGATGTCACCTCCATCATCCCTCGATCCATCCTGGGAACAAAACTGTTGCACCGACCTTGCCAGGCCTCTCTGCCATCAATGCCACCATGACGCTAGACAGCTTCCTCCTCCTGCGCAAGTCCCTCTCCAGACGCACCCATCACTGAACCTCCGTGGCGCCATGCCGCCAGGATCCGCCGTCGACCTCGCGGTAGATGTAACACCGCTCCTCCTCTTGTCCCCTCCAGCCAGCGCGTGCTCCAAAATGATGCCCCCAGGAGGGACAACGACATCGAAGGTGCCATCATCGTCTGATCCGGTAGACCCAGATCAAGGGTTTGCCCTGGAGCTCACACCATCGCCGCTGCTGGAGCTACGCAGCGCCCACCACCCATAGCGTCTCTCGCCCGACCATCTGAGCCTCCCAAGACGGCGCCTCCATGGAGGTTACGACGCGCAGGGCGCCGCCGCCGCCGCCCAATACAGACTGAATTTTGGACTTTCGTCCGGGAAGGGTTCGGATGTGGATAGGAGGGACCTCGGCTTCGCCTCCAAGGAGGGAAACGGCGTCGTGGGACGCCGCCGATGCTGGGCCAGACCAGCCGGTTAAAGTTTCCTTCGGTCCCCAACCTATACCACCAAACCTCCGACTGTTCCGAATCAGACAACGAGACGAACCCGAGACCAGCAGAGATGCAAGTGCCATGGGGCTCAACCCACCAGGAAGGAGGATCAAGAAGGGCAGCCGCCGTAGATCTCCAGGTGCCGGATCCAACGATCAGACGAGGCCAGCGACATAGACCACCACCCTGCGCCATCCGACAGCATCCAAGCGCCAGATCCAAATGGATCTAGCCTGAACATGGCGGCGCCCGCGACCACCCGATCGGAAGTCCACGCAGCCACCACCTCACCGTGGAGTCGCATCCAAGACACAGCTGCCGCGCCGCGTCGCCGGCGCCACAATGCACCTCCACCAAGATTGTCGCCCGCCACGCCGCCAGACCCCGCGCTAGCCCGATGCCTCTTCGTGATCTGGTCGTCCCGCGCCGCCCAAGACGCTCCAAAGGGGAGAGATGCCCCACCGCCGCCCAGCTGGCCAAGCTTTGACCGGCGGCGAGGAGAGGTGGAGGCGGAGGAGGGAAGAGGAGGACGGTGTTTAGGGTTCCCCCTGGGTCACCCGCAGGGGCGACACGAGGGGGACGAGAGGTTGGATTCGTACCTGAGTAGCAATCCTCCTAATTGCGGCTAATCTCAAAATTAGCAAACGGATATTCTCCCCCGCCGCCCCGCGTGAATGTGCATTGTGTGTATACATGTGTAAAAAAATGTTTTTTTGTAACTCAAATGGAAGTCTCTTGTGTTCGTGCCGCCTATTCACTTTTCTTCGTCCTGTTACAAGATTTTCCACGTGCGCACCCAAATCAAAACTTTCCACCGCAGCGACACCGCAATCCCATGGCTGAAGGGCAGCGCCGCACCACAGCAACAAAACGCACAACAAAGAACACCGGGAATCAAAGAACGGCAAGCTGAAATTTCACACTTGCTCAGAATCAATAATGGTAACAAGCATTCGTTTGCAACTAGATCGGAATCGCGCCCTGGCGCGAGGGTGCCGGTACCAGCGACGTGGCCAAGCGGGTAAAGATCAGATGCTATGATGCATTAGTAGAAAGGATAGTTAGTGCAGCTTGCCGCTCTCCACCTGATCCAATTGTATCCAGCCTAGTAATACTCGTATAGAATATATACACGTATGCTCACCTGATAATACCTAATATATATATATATATATTAAGTACACCGAAATCAAAATCATCAGTAAAGCACAATTAAGAAGACAATCGATAGCAACTATAACCACAAGCATTGTATATACACTTGTACATCCATTGATAACATGTTTCAGGATGGGCATGTACATAGGGCAAGATTCAGTACAACTATCAATCCACTGACAGGAAATAAGGTTCATCTAAGGTTGTCTGAATTTCAGTTTCACATAAATATATATTTACTGAAAGATTTCCACTATTTGCACCAGAAGGCGTCATAAATGGTCCTCGAATGTGTTATTTATGTCAAGCCAGGATGAAGGGGATCAGCAATCAAAGATTCAGTAGCATAGAAGTTCGACATGAATATATGCTCACTAAAACACTTCCACTGTTTGCACCAGAAGGCGCCAAATATTGCCATCAACTGCGTTCTTCCCTCCGAGCTGTCTCACGGTCCTCTTAAATTGGTACTTCTTGTCAATACCCAACTAACTGTTTAGATTTCCTTGTGCGAATGTGGCTCTCTGAGTAACCAATCATACAAACTGTCAATTTTGTTTCAGGGAGAAACAACAATTATTGAACAATAGACTCAGGCTAAAGTGAAACATCTTGCATTTAGTGCAGAGAAGCCATGACAAACAGAGCAGTGCATGTCTATTAAGCATGGAATGGCAACGTGTTCTATATACTAATCCAATAGATTCCGGTCCATAAGCAATCATAACAAATAGAGGTGGGAATTAACACCTTCATCGTCATTGATCCGTATGCGGTCATTGATGTTTGCTCCATTCATCCTACATTTGTCATTTGAGTTTCATAACTGTCTGAATCACATGAGATATCTACCTATTGTATTATTGCACAATGTAGTTGATACTGGATTCTCTTGCAGGTACAAATGTAAACACAACCTTGCTATAATTATTTTTACAGGCTATAGTTCAATTAGAAATAGATGTTTCCAACCAATCATTGCCAGGTTCACTTGAGATCATACTTGTTACAAGTTATTATACACTGCATTATTAATCATTGACAGAGTTTTGTTAGTCGGATTTTATTCTTTTGGAGTATAAAGGAAGTAAAAAACATATAATATAAGAAGTTTAATCCATCTTAATTAGGTCTCTATGAATGTTTACTATCGACCAAAATTTTAAATAAGGTCACATTAATTTGGTTAATTTATAATAATCAGAGAAACCACATAACCAATCAGAGCTAGATATTTACAAAAGGCCACATTAATTCAATTAAGCATGCACCATAAATACAGATAAGTTGTTCTCCTAATTTTGCACCCATGTTGTAGCACAGAAGTGTACACGAAGGGATTCCCCATTTATTTTGATGAACATTTCACTGTATAAGGTAAACAACTCAAACATTCACCATCCCAGAACATCATCTATACAAAAATAATTTATCTAAAATTTGTATGAAACCAATTTCCTTGTCATAATTTAATTACTGGGGATTAACAACCTAATTGATTATCCTCAGGAGGAATAAAATCATCATACAAAGGAAAATGTGAACAAGAGATAAAAGATGGAGCATGCACGTAGAAAGGCGTGAAGGAAGGAATGAGAAAGGATTAGCACCTACTATGGGACCAGCAATCCGACTGTCAAGAATCAAGAGCACCAGTAGATGGCAATTACTTTTGGATCCAGCACCAAACACTAACCGCGTCCCAACAAGAAAATGAGTGTAAATGAGAAGCAGGACAGCAGAAGACCTTAATGAGAGGAGAACCTTAAAAGATATCGAGTATAGATGATCAGATAAGGAGGCAAGAAATCACCTCTCCCATCGTCAGTTCCCTCTCTAGTCACTTTCTTCTCCGGTCCAGCCGCAAGTGACGCCCCTTGATACGTCTCCAACATATCTATAATTTTTTATTGTTCCATGCTATTATATTAACCATCTAGGATGTTTTATATGCATTTATATGCTATTTTATATGATTTTTGGGACTAACCTATTAACCTAGAGCCCAGTGCCAGTTTCTGTTTTTTCCTTGTTTTTGAGTTTTACAGAAAAGGAATACCAAACGGAGTCCAATTGACGTGCCATTTTTTGATGATTTTTATGGACCAAAAGAAGCCCCCGGAGTAAAAGAGTTGGGCCAGAAGTGTCCCGAGCCGTCCACGAGCGTGGAGGGCGCGCCCTACCCCCTGGGTGTGGGCCCCTATCTCGTGGACGACTCGGAGACACCCCCTGACGTGAGACCGACGCCAAAAATTCCTATAAATACAGAAACCTCCGGAACATAACCTAGGTCAGGAGTTACGCCGCTGCAAGCCTCTGTAGCCACCAAAAACCAATCGGGACCCTGTTCCAGCACCCTGCCAGAGGGGGTATCCCTCACCGTTGGCCATCTTCATCATCCCGGCGCTCTCCATGATGAGGAGGGAGTAGTACACCCTCGGGGCTGAGGGTATGTACCAGTAGCTATGTGTTTGATCTCTCTCTCTCTCTCGTGTTCTTGATTTGGCACGATCTTGATGTATCGCGAACTTTGCTATTATAGTTGGATCTTATGATGTTTCTCCCCCTCTACTCTCTTGTAATGGATTGAGTTTTCCCTTCGAAGTTATCTTATCAGATTGAGTCTTTAAGGATTTGAGAACACTTGATGTATCTCTTGCGTGGGATACCCGTGGTGACAATGGGGTATTCTATTGATTCACTTGATGTATGTTTTGGTGATCAACTTGCGGGTTCCGTGACCTTGGGAATCTATGCATAGGGGTTGGCACACGTTTTCGTCTTGACTCTTCGGTAGAAACTTTGGGGCACTCATTGAGGTTCTATGTGTTGGTTGAATAGATGAATCTGAGATTGTGTGATGCATATCGTATAATCATACCCCACGAATACTTGAGGTGACATTGGAGTATCTAGGTGACATTGGAGTATCTAGGTGACATTAGGGTTTTGGTTGATTTGTGTCTTAAGGTGTTATTCTAGTACGAACTCTATGATAGATCGAACAGAAAGAATAACTTCGTGTTATTTTACTACGGACTCTTGAATAGATCGATCAGAAAGTATAACTTTGAGGTGGTTTCATACCCTACCATAATCTCTTCGTTTGTTCTCCGCTATTAGTGACTTTGGAGTGACACTTTGTTGCATGTTGAGGGATAGTTATATGATCCAGTTTGTTATTATTGTTGAGAGAACTTGAACTAGTGAAAGTATGAACCCTAGGCCTTGTTTCAACGCTTTGCAATATCGCTTGTGCTCACTTTTATCATTAGTTACCTTGCTGTTTTTATATTTTCAGATTACAAAGACCTATATCTACTATCTATATTGCACTTGTATCACCATCTCTTCTCCGAACTAGTGCACCTATACAAATTTGCCATTGTATTGGGTGTGTTGGGGAAACAAGATACTCTTTGTTATTTGGTTGCAGGGTTGTTCGAGAGAGACAATCTTCATCCTACACCTCCCACGGATTGATAAACCTTAGGTCATCCACTTGAGGGAAATTTGCTACTGTCCTACAAACCTCTGCACTTGGAGGCCCAACAACGTCTATAAGAAGAAGGTTGCATAGTAGACATCAACCCTCTCCCGATCCAACTGTGAATGCCAAACAGATAAGGAAGAGGCGGAACAAAAAGCAGGTACCACACAAGAGAGAGAGGAAGGGCACCTGAGGAACGGTGGCGAGGCAATAGTGAGCTGGATGGGAACCGTGCACCTCGTCGTCTGGGAAACAGATAGCAACATTAACAATTTCATGATCCATCTATGCGCCATCTATTTGTTCGAGGCAGGTATTAGCATCACACAACATACCGTAGCTAAGAATGGAACTAAAAAGTTGGAGTGATATTTTGAGCACCACAAACAAAATGGTGCTCAAAATAAAGAGAAGATTAGGGGAATTCACCAGCTCTGCAAGCCTTAAGAGCATTGCATGTGCATAGATAAAAAAACCAAAACCAGATAACTAGGTCAAAATCCTAGCTGAGACTTTAACGGTTCTGCAAATTCGGTCCAAATAGCATGAATAAGAAAATGTACAACCGTCATTCCAAAGAACTGGAAAGAACTAACACTTCCATACAACTAAGAAAATAAAAATCATGTAATACTCCTTAACAACCGGTATATGGATTCAAATTTACCTTGAAATAATAATGCATTCAGATTTAACTACGCATGTTTTCATTCTAGTTTTCTTCTAACCAGATTGTTTAAGAGACTATACTCAAAATGCTAATTAAGATAATCGTGTGAACTATTATGAAACACATAAGACAGGGAGAACACCTTTGTATCATCTATTGTAAGCTGGAATACATCGGACATCACATCTAAAAGAGAATGGCTTTGGACAGATATTACGTAGCCGCTTCAACATAAAGAAAATTAAAGATATAGGACAATTTTTGTAGCTCCTTCTTTTAGTTTAAAACTATATGAAACAACACGAAAGGAAAAAAGATGATGCAACATTTCAGAACTACTCTAATAAAATGGCATTCAAATCTTCCAATATATAGACTTCTATTTCTTGTTGTTTGGCATATCGATTTCAGTTGTATATACCAGAGGCCAATACATTTAAAAAATGAGGAGAAATGAAAGAACGGTGAGTACTGACAAAATATGGCCAACGTCTAAAGACAATAATCACAATCACAATTCCCTCTGGAGGATAACTAATTATGACAACCTTGTGGGTAAGAAGGTCGCAGCTCACCTACGGCATAGAGCTGGCATAAAAAGAAGCAGGAGCTCATCATTTCCCATACTTGGACATGCCGCCACAGGCCAATTAACATTCCATTACTCCTGAAAAATTTTAAAGCAAAAAAAAATTAATGCTTTGCGACTTACCAGCAAGAACTAGAAAACAAATTCATATATCCGAAGGTGCTCTGAAGCCAAATATTTTCTTCGTAAACATGGAGAAACTCTCATGAACAGTGTAAGCTTGCATCAGATAAAAAGATATTATAAGAAAGAACACCATATAAATGCTAAAAAAATTAAGTTTAGAATATACGCTAGCAAATCAATAACTGTACAAAAATATCATGGGCCAAATAGAATTCATATAGGCCACTAACTAAACTGACAGGAACAAAACATGCCACTACTAGGAAAAAGCCTAGTAGTAGCGCAGGTTAAACAACTAGTAGTAGCGCGAGTGCCCGCGCTACTAATACGCCTGTTAGTAGTAGCGTGGGTGCTACCCGCTCTACTACTATTAATTTCAAAAACAAAAAAATTCATGATCCTGTGTGTGCTGTCAATGGAAGCAATGGTTCGATCTAGTGCCGGCAAGGGTCGCCGGAGGTGTGGAAGGGTGGCAACAGACCAGATCCAGCGGCGGCTGCTACAGAGGGCCCGGATCCTTGGCCGAGCAAGGCGGCAGCATGGGGCTCCTCTTTGCAGCCAAGGCAGTGAGCTCCTGGTCATCGATGGTGACGACCTGCACGGGCAAGGACATGGGAGGGTGAGTCAATCCAGAGGGAGAGAGAGAGAAAGAAAAATGAGGGAGAGAGGAAGGAGATGGAGGTAGCGGCGGGGATGGTCGCCGGTGGTGAGCTGCTCTGCCGTGGTGGCATAGAGGCGGGGGGGAAGACGAGCGAGCTCCTGGACGCCAGCGACGCGGGGAGGTGAGCTCGTTGGGCACCGTGGAGGAGGAGGTGCGCTTGGGCGGGAGCACCATAGGAGAGCATATGGAGAGAGGGGGATAGTGAGGGAGAGAGGAGGGATTCGGCCGAGGATATGGGGACTTCACCTACCTCGTACTTAGTAGTAGCGAGGGGTATAAAACTGCGCTACTACTATCAACTTAGTAGTAGTGCGGTTTTATACCCCTCGCTACTACTATGGCATATGTCCTGAGGGGACGGTAGAGACCGCTTAGTAGTAGCGAGGGTTAAAAACCCGCGCTACTAGTATCAACTTAGTAGTAGCGATGGGTAAAAACCAGCGCTACTAGTAAGTAGCAGTAGTGAGGGGTATAAACCCACGCTACTAGTAAAAGTCTACCTATAAGCTTTTCCCTAGTAGTGTGCATAGACTAAATTAATCAGCAAAATAATATGTCTATTCAAAACTATATGTTTTCAGATTGTTTAGGATATTTTAAGTGCTAGCAAAACACTATGTTATATAATAATAATAAAAGGAGATTCCATATCAATGGATAGATATTTGTCTAAGAAGAAAAGAAAGCTTCCCAGTTCATATGGATCAGGTATGAGCCATAAACCGTGGATCTCATATATATGTAAATAAATCAATATGTACAAAGAAAATTCCCTTTGCGCTAGGTAACATGATCCCTTCCATTCTCAAGTAAAAGAAAGCTTCTCTGTTTATGGATAGAAAACCATCCAATGGGGGCTACAGCCACCAAAGGCATGCCAATAAATACTCGAGGATCTATGGGCAAGAGTTGCGGCGTGTTGAACGACATGGGCACGAGGATCTGTGTCGAAAACCTGGTGACGCCGAGCAGCGTGTGGATGCAGACCGCCGCACCCCCACCTCATCACATTTTAGCATCAACCAGAGTTGGTTTTGGGGATTTATGTGTAGGAACTGATGCATGAGTAGGGCATAGAGCATGAACCAGACGAGCACCACATCAACATAGCCACGACAGTAGCCGAAGCAGAGGAACAGGAGGAAGATGGAGCTCACTGAGGGAGGTTGTAGCCGAGGCAGTACTCACTGAGGGAGGTTGTAGCCTTGCGCAACTTATTGGTGAGTGCAAATGGCTTCCTCTCTACCCAGTCTGGAACCTACAACAACACCAAAGCATAACACTTCTTTTTAGACAAACGCATACGCCTAGTTCAAAAGATAGCATAGAAGAACAATATAAATTAGAGATTGGCTCATAGCAGAACCAATCTGCTATGACATAGAATAACCATATAAATCAGTTATAAATATAAATTAGGCGGCAAATGAGTAAGAACAGTAGCCCTCTGTTCAAAGATAGGATGATACACCAAAAGCAAATTATACCGGTAGTTAAGGATAACTGGTTTAGATGGTTCTTCTATGGTATACAGTGATGCAATCTATTGCCAAATAGGATTGGTTCATAGCAAAACCCTATAAATTAGGTGGCAAATGAGTAATAACAATAGCCCTCTATTCTAGCCTGATACATGGTGCTACACTGCTGCTCAAGTGGTTACGAAGGTGCCTAGTCGAAGAAAGGACACGACCAAGTAACACACACGATATGGCACGGCCTACTCTGTGGTTTTGAGAAGCGGTCGTAAATCTCTAAATAAGGCATGTAGTTGTTGCCGTCAGTCCATATGTGTATGGATCAAACCGGCCTTTTCCTAATTTCTTATGTCACCTAATTATACTACTAAATCTCACATGAAACTATTTGGACACTAAACCAATAGTGAGTGTAACCTGCAGTTTAATACAAGGGAAAACCCGAAAAGGCACCGCCAATGGTAATGGTTGCTGGTCCATCTCGATCAGTGTTGGATGTATTCTATTTTACAATCTCAACTATGATGGTAGTGGATCTAGTGCCTCGCCACCTCCTGGCCAGTACCAAACCAGGCCGTATAAGCTAAGACGATGGAAAGAATAGAGATCAGGGAGTGGAGAGAGCCTTACTGGTGGGTGAGACGGCGATCCGGTGTAGAAGGAGGGGAAAGAGAGAACTAGCTGTCACGTCGTGGTGGAGAGGTGGCCGGGCCTGGATGCATCTTTCCACCAGAGATCTCCTCCCCAGTGCGCCCATCATCGGCCGCTTGCGGTGGACCTCCTTGACTCGCACGCCATCTGCAGACTGCCTCCATCAGCCGCTCCCTCGGCAGTATCTAAAGAAATGGATGCAAATTTGTTATGGAAATGTTAGATGATTGACATGAGGTGGTATTCTCCTGCTGCTAGGAGGGCATCTCTAACATCTTCCCCTTTGACCTAAAACACATGCAAATATGAGCAAACATGCATTCTATGTAGATACCATAGTTACTTGCATAAGTAAATCCATTTATCTAAAAATGTATAAACCCACGAACAATGATATCTCTTGTCCACTTATACAAAGGCTACTACGGTGCTTCTCACTAAGATATGTTCACCCTAGTGAGTCAATCACAGCTCTTATCACTTGAAATGAAGACCATGAATCACAACGTGATTCAGGATTAAGGTACTAAAACATTCACACTATTTTAGATAATACAAAAGGGTGAACAAATACCTTAGGTGTACATATTCAAAGCACTCAACCAATCGAATACTTAAAAATCTGTAGAAAGAAAATCATAATCACACATACATGAAAATAAAATAAGTAGTCTTGTAAGCACACTCTCTGAAAATCAGTGATAACAATTTTAAATTCTAACATAACGAAGTGTACAACCTACAAGATAAGTCTACAACCTAATAAATGAAGTGTTGCATGACACCACGCGTATTTACTCCCCACTATATAGGTAGTCTAACTTACTCCCCGCTATGGATAGTCTCAATGACACATTGTGGTATGTACAGGATTGTTTGATCTGGCTCAGAACTCTAGTAATGTTTTTATTGGAAAAATAGTAGTCATCAACCGATGGAGTCGTACGGCCTAGAGTTGTGAATACACAAAACATTAAAGAATGTTTTCAAGCAGAAAAACTTAGAACTATTATTAGGAATATGTAACACTTTTTCTTGATGGGAAAAGGGATAGCTATTCTCACTTAGAGTATCTCTAGCCGATTCCATAAAAATAGTGGATTACCCGGCCGAGTAAAGCTTAGTGGATTATTTACTCTCCACTCTTTTTTGACATGACCTAGCCGATCTCCTAAATTTTGTAGAGTAAAACTGAATTCGGATATGATGAACACAAATTCGATTAAACATAGCCATAATTCGACACATGCCAAAATATTTTACATAGGTAAAACATAGTCTACTTAACTAATCTAACCAAAACATAGGCATAAAACTTACTAATCTAGTCGCTATCATGCATGAGCGACATGCACGCCCCTGGATATCCCACCGACCATGGGGTCAGCCCTATGTCGTCGTCCTCGTTACCGCGGAAGATTCAACGCCAGTCGTTTTGGAAGATGGCGTCGTTGCTTCCTTCGCCACCTACACTTCCGTTGCCTCTGTTGTCCTCGTCGTTGCTTGACAAGACGATGACCACTGGCCCCTCCTCCCCTGTCGCCCGCTGCTCATACAGGCGGCGCTTCGCCTCCACTTGCTCTGGGTACCCGCGGTGCAGCTCCGCCATGTATGCCTTAGCGGCGGCCTTCATCGTGATCCTTACCCTCGCCTGCCGGTCCTGCCTTGCCTCCCATGTGTTTACCACCCCTGGCTGAACTGGATCCAGCAGCGGCATTTCACCCAACTCAAAATTCCGGCGGCCCTCAACACCATCCAGTCACACCAATTAACTATCATACTAGCAGGCCGCCTGCTTGGCGGAGTGAAAGGATCCAAGCCAATGCTTTTATTGGGTGTGCCAATCCATGATCTCGGCCACCCTCATGCCCTGCCTGCTGCCGCACGCTGTGGCGGCCTCTGTAGCGGCGCTGGTACGGGGAAGTCGGGGAAGCCGGTGAGCCTACCGCAGGAGGAATATGAAGGAAATATGCCCTAGAGGCAATAATAAAGTTATTATTTATTTCCTTATATCATGATAAATGTTTATTATTCATGCTAGAATTGTATTAACCGGAAACTTGATACATGTGTGAGTACATAGAAAACAAAAGTGTTCCTAGTATGCCTCTACTACACTAGCTCGTTAATAAAAGATGGTTATGTTTCCTGACCATAGACTTGTGTTGTCAATTGATGAACGGGATCACATCATTAGGAGAATGATGTGATGGAAAAGACCCATTTGTTAGCTTAGCATAATGATCGTTAAGTTTTATTGCTATTGCTTTCTTCATGACTTATACATGTTCCTGTGACTATGAGATTATGCAACTCCCGAATACCGGAGGAACACCTTTTGTGCTATCAAATGTCACAACTTAACTGGGTGATTATAAAGATGCTCTACAGGTGTCTCTGAAGGTGTTTGTTGGGTTGGCATAGATCAAGATTAGGATTTGTCACTCCGTGTATCGGAGAGGTATCTCTGGGCCCTCTCAGTAATGCACATCACTATAAGCCTTGCAAGCAATGTGATTAATGAGTTAGTTGCAGGATGATGCATTACAAAACTAGTAAAGAGACTTGCCGGTAACAAGATTGAACTAGGTATGATGATACCGACAATCGAATCTCGGGCAAGTAACATACCGATGACAAAGGGAACAACGTATGTTGTTATGCGGTTTGACCGATAAAGATCTTCGTAGAATATGTAGGAGCCAATATGAGCATCTAGGTTCCTCTATTGGTTATTGACCAAAGATGTGTCTCGGTCATGTCTACATAGTTTTCAAACCCGTAGGGCCCGCATGCTTAACGTTCGATGACGATCGGTATTATGAGTTCATGTGTTTTGATGTACCGAAGGTTGTTCCGAGTCCCAAATAAGATCATGGACATGACGAGGAGTCTCGAAATGGTCGAGACATAAAGATTGATATGTTGGTAGGTTATATTCGGACACCGGAAAGGTTCCGGGGGTCACCGGATAAATACCGGAGTACCGGGGAGTTACCGGAACACCCCGGGGGGTCAATGGGCCTTCATGGGCCTTAGTGGAAATAGAGGGCAGCAAGGGAGTTGTGGGCCCCCCTAGGCCCAAACCGAATTGGTTTAGGGCTTGGGGGGTCGCGCCCCTCTTTCTTACTCCTCCTCCTCTTTCCTTCCCCTCCTAGTTGGACTTGGAAAGGGGGAACCCATTCCTAGTAGGAGTAGGATTCCCCCTTGGGGCGCACCCTATGACGCCGTCGGCCCCCTCCCCTTGCTCCTTTATATACGGGGGAGGGGGCACCCATAGGACACACAAGTTGATAGTTGTCTTAGCCGTGTGTGGTGCTGATACGTCCATTTTGCATTTGTAACATCCCAAATTTTCAATTTGGAATGTTATACATAGATAATCGCTTGCATATCATATTTTATTGCATTTTGGCTCGATCCTAGAAATTTCACGCAACTCAAGGACCCACGGAGAGAGTTGGAGATTTTGTTATTTTCATATTTGAGTTTTCTCAAATTTTGGAAATAGGATCATTTGATTTTATTTATTTTATCTTCAATTATTTCTACTGTCAAAATATGAGAAAGGGAATAAAATGACTTTCCCAAAATAAAGAAACGATGAAGATTTAATAAAAAAATCAAATAAGATTTTTATTTGGAGTTTTTCACCATTTTATTTGGATTTAGGAAAAATGTGTGTTTTTCGAAATTGCATTTAGGCCCCAAATAAATGTTCATCTTGTCCGTCTTGATTTTAGAAGCTGGCGAAAATTTATTTCGGGATTTTTGGAGTCCGTTTAGTATTTCTTTCGTTAGTTTTTCTGCGCGAAATTATTTATATAAAAAAATTGTGAACCGCCTCTGGGCCGTAACCGGCCAGGACTCCACCTGGCCGGGGGGCTTTATATAGCCGCGCTCGGGCCCCGCCCCAGCCCAAACCGCCGCCGCCAGCTCAGCCGCCGCCGCGCCCCACCTAACCCTAACACTAGCTCACGCCCCGCCGCCCGACCCGCCGCCGTCGCCGCCGACCACCGCCGCCCTTGCCAGAGCCACCGCCGCCGCCGGACCAGCACCCTGAGGTTGACCCGAGCCGCCGCCGTTTTTTTAGAAAAAACGTTCGGTTTTTCCGTCGCCTTTGATCATACCTTTTCATACCCAGTTTTTATGCATTAGATCAATCCTCAAACATTGCATGATTAGGATTTAATTAAATTGTGGGTTTTGGGAAGTAGTTGAGGCAGTACCTATTACCTGTTTTATTTTCAAACCGTTGGGAGTTACTTCTACGTTTGCTTATGATGCCATGCTATGCTAGTAGACGTGGATTGGGTGAGTGTATCCATGACCGATGTGAGATTGTTAATTAATGGTTCACTTAAGGTGGCAACTTAAACACACTTCTGGGTGGATTGAGGTACCTGGGTATTCCAGGATTGCCTGTTTCTTTTGGACCGCCACCCAGGCTCAAAGGGATCATGAGATTATTCGTGCTAGAAACTTCCGTGTGCAGCCACAAGCTACTATGGGCTCTATGTGACGCCCCTGATTCAATCGTACACTAATCATGCACGCAAATGTATACGATCAAGATCAGGGACTCACGGGAAGATATCACCACTACTAGGAAAAGGCCTACTAATGGCGCACCTAATTTGGCCATTAATGGCGCATTAGTGGTGCGCCATTAGTGCCACGCCATTAGTATATTTTACTAATGGCGCACCACTGGTGCGCCATTAGTATCTGGTGTACTAATGGCGCACCACTGGATGCGCCATTAGTATATACAACAGTGCGCCATTAGTATGCCTCCCAGGGGGCCATGTATACCCAGGTGCTTTGGCATACTAATGGCGCACAACGGCAAGATGCGCCATTAGTAACTTCGGCATACTAATGGCGCACTGATGCGCCATTAGTATCCTTTGGCATACTAATGGCACACTGTGATGTGAAGCGCCATTAGTATGAATATTAGGTTTTTTTTATTTTTTTTATTTTCTGTTTTTTGCACAGGTTACAAAATGTATAATTGGACAAAATATAGACAGCACACATCAACAACAGATTCATCGAATACAATAGAAGATTAGTCTCTGAATACAATTCATCATATTAGTCTCGGAATACAATTCATCATATTAGTCTCCGAATTGAAAAGACCGAACAAAGATAGAACATTATATTACAAGTCTCGAGACCGCGAGTAGCGAGTTTGTCTTCACATTACAAGTCGATATCGATCATCTAAACTACCATCACATAGAAGAGAGCTGCGGTCATCATGATGAGCATCATCACGATGAAACTCGTCTTCATCCGGTTCCTCCAACGCTCCCTCCCCTCTCCCGCTAGATAGCGGGCGTATCTAGATTCGGCCTCGGCCCTAGTGGTGTACCCTTTGTAACTGTTACCGCTGAATCGGTGAATCTGTCTCCGACACTCCTCCCAGTCGTCGTAGACTCCGGGAACCTTACCCTTGTACACGACATACGACGGCATCGCTATGCACTAGCCAAACGAAACGTTAGTACCAATTCACAGACAATACATAAGCAACATATAAGTATGCAACAGGACGTTCGGAAGAGAAAAGCAAGACATTAATAGCATCTATTACATCTGAGTTGAACGACTCTCGAAACCAAAGAGACATACTACAAGTTCATTAAAGTTTAATTACAACATGAGCCAATCGATGTTTCAGAACTAGACACAGCATCACTGCTTTCGACTCGACTCAAGGGACCGGAGCGTGGATGAAGCCGCCGTCTATCGTGGGAGTCATGAAAGAACGGGCGTTGTCAGCCTGCATTTGTAGCGTTGTGTCGATGTCACTGTTGGACGGTTGATTTCTGAGGTAGAACTGCCCCGAGGTACGAAGGACATCTTGATGGATGATTTCCGCAAACTCCGGCTGGATGCGAAAGAATTCTTGTCTGATGTCCGCGTCCTGGATTGCCGACACGCTCGCGGCCCAATCTTTGAGTTTACTCGGTAGCAGAAGTTGATGATGGTCCCGTACGATCGCCCGCATGTGATGGATGGGGTAGTAGGCACCCTTCTGACCGCCAGGCGGCTGCTTGACGCAGCAGAACGTCGTATTGTGGGAGAACACGTGCTTGCCGTACTTATGAATAGGCCTGGTGAAGGTGCCTCCAGATTGGGCGTAGCCGGGGAGAACATCATCAAGAACCTTCTTGACATTTGTGTAGTCTACGTTCGACTGACGGTCCGGGTCGAAATACGTGGCCATGGAATATTTGGGGCTTAGGAGGATGAGCGTGCAATGTGTGTCACTGCAGAAAACACGGAATGTTAAAAGAAAAACGATCGAAATCTAAGAATTCATATGTTACGGGCCGGTTGAGGGGAGGACTTACTCGGGAAAGTAAAGCACGAAGAAGTTATCCTTATCTTGGTTTGCCAGAATGACGCCTTCGAGGTAAGAACTCGCGACTTGCCGGTCCCCAGCGCTGCCCAAGATCTTGGCACGCATGTAGAAGGGGTCGACTATCACGATGTCCGGGGTCTTGTCGCTAATGATCCGCATCTCCATACTCAGCGAAAATAGCCGAACGAAGGTGTAGTGCAGCGGATGAAGGTTCAACGTAGCGTGGATGTCATCAAACCGCAGGACGATCGTACGCCCGGTGGAGTTATCCACAAAGCCCTTGCCCTCTGGCACCTTGGCCACGAAAACCGGGTATGCCACATCCTTTTCTCTGAGACGCCGCTTCTCCAAAGAAAGAACACTGTCATGCAGACTCCGCATAGCACCGGTTGCAGCATTGAGCATATTTGTCGGTAGCATCGCCCTACCCGCCACATGCACCCTCCTCGAGATATCCTCAGGTGAAGGTGGCCCGTCCTGAGCACGGATCGTACTCGGTGCCGGCTGGCCCGCACCCTTGTTAGTCTTTCTTTTGCGTGCCTTCTTCTTCTCCTGTAATGGGACCGAGTTCTGCTCACAGACCGCCTTCTTGAGTGTGTTGGGGCTGATAATATTTCGCACCTCGCATATCTGAGGCTCGGTGAAGTCGGCAGCTGGAGGCGTCTCCTGAGAGCTGAACGGCAGACGACGCCTGTTGCAACTTGGCTTCTCCGCGGTACCAGCTAGATCGCGCACGTCTTTTGTTGGGTTGGGTTCTTGAGAAGGAGGCCCCATGAAGTCGCCACCGTACCCATGATTGGCAAAGTACTGATCGACGTTGGCAAATGTATCGTCGTCGTCGTCGTTCTGATCCTGTGCCATATGCATGTTTGGATCCAGTGGCATAGGGATGTCTGGCACCGTTGCGGCGGTCTTGCCATGGGGCCGACTTGGCGACGACACGACTGGCGGTGTTGTCTTTGGGGTGGTGTCCCCCGCCCCCAAACGAATCTGGCTCTTCGGCCAAAGCAGGGGCCAGCTCAGGCAGGCGCTGAGGGTCATCACATCATCATCGTCGGCCCCGACGGGTCGAATCGGAGGTAACAACTCGTCGCAGCCTGGCAGCACCCGAACTAGTTCAACCCTAATCAAGTTGGGTGGAATCTGGGTACCGTGGAACAAGGGGTTGCCCGGTTGAACGATTTTGCCCTTGGCGACATCGACCAACTCGTTGTTCACGAAGTGCAGGAGAGTGCACGGAACGTCGGCGGCGCCCTGCGAAAACATGTAGGGCATCAGGGATGCCCAGTCAAAGGCAAGGAGATGAAGTCCTCGACCGAGAGAGGCTTAATTAGTTACCGTGATGATGGCGTCGAGCTCGGCTAATGTCGAGGCACCGCCAACGGCGGGCGTGCAGTTGACGGAGGGGCCGCTTGCTGCAGAGGTGCCGGCCGGCGTACACCCGGGTGCATTAAGCTCCCGTGCCGGCGTCGGAGACACCAATGCCGCCTCCGCCAGAGACACCAATGGCCCCGCCATCGCATTCTGCGAGTTGCTGGCCGTGAAGCTAGGAATCGGGGGCGGCCTCTGTTGGCCGCCCGCAATCTACGCACTCAACCCCTGGATCAAGGTAGGCACAATGGCGGCGATCGTCGCTCCGAGTTGTTGTTGCACTTGCTCTTGGACAATCTCAGGAATCCGCGCCACCTGTGCCTTGAGTTCTTGAACCTCGCGCGCCTGGCTTTCCGAGCTGGTCTTTTTCTCCTTCCGCACACCAGCGGTATAGTATGACCCCCATTTTGTGGACAAGCCTTTGCTGGCCACACGACCAGCTGATGTCGGCTTACTGAGCTTATCCTTGTTCTTCATTACATTCAACGCCCTATTTAGAGTGGTGTCCCAAGGGTTGCTCTTAGTCGACCCCGCGCTACTGCTTTCAGTCGCCTGCGGAAGGAATGTGAACCATTTAGAAATTTGGCTTCATTAATTAGAATGCAACCATATGGAGGTAATTACGCGGGGGTGGTATTCCTTACCAGAACAACCTCAAGCGCCCTGGTCTTCGGATCCGTGGTAAGCTCCTTTGTTTTCAGGTCCTTCTTGTACCGGGCCCTGACAAAGTTCCTGGTCTGCTTGTCACCGTATTTATCGAAGAGGGGCGGTAGGCCTTGCTCGGCACGCTCCGCGTCCTCCTTGTCCCATATAGGCTCCGCCACTCTGTAACCGCCGGGACCGAGTGTGTGTTCCCCTAAGTTCAGCTCCCGCATTTCTTTCCCCCACTGACTTGATTCGGAGTTTGCGGTGCTCGAGAAATTGATCTTGAAGTCGTTGTAGTCATCTTCGGTGATCGAAGGATTTTTCTCCTTGATCTTCTCATAACTCTCACCTTTCTCGATCATTCTCTTCACATTGCTTTTCCAAGTAGACAGGGCCTTGCTCATCTTCGTGAGGGCAGCATTGTTCACTTTATTACCTTTGAGGCTTGTGTTTTCAAATTCAGCGGGGAACTTGTATCGTTCGTGCAGCTTCGTGAAGAGGAGGTTGCGCAAATTCCCTCGGTCAGGATGCCTCAGGTTCTCGGTGTTGATCGAGACGGTGCTCCGGAGAATGCACCCGAGCTGTAGCGAGTAACCCTTGACTATTCGTTCGGGCGCCGTTGCATTCCCGTCGGAGTCCACTTTAGTAACTTCCTCCTTGAGGGTGCGGAGCACGGTCGGGCGCCGGTCCTTCCGTTGCCTCTTCTGTTGGCTGCCATCTATGCGTGCGCCGCCATCATCAGTGGTGGCATCCTCGGCGGCACCATCAGTGGGGTCATACTCGGCGGTACCATCAGTGGTCTCAGGATCGGTGGGGAAGGCGGCGTCCTCATACAAGTGAGGTTGTTCCTCCATCTCCTGGGACAGCTCCCAGAATGCCTTGCCGCCCGAACCCCCGGCCTCATCGTTGTTGGCCATGTTTCTCTCTAAATAGGAACAAAGTTTGGTCAAAAAGTTGGTTATTGTCAAGGAACAAGATCATGGTCTCATCATTTAGGGTTTGTCGACACCGAGGCATCCTAAAAGCTAAGCTTTTATCATTGAGGGTTTTTCGACGCCGAG
>LR880972.1:184626324-184663847 GCA_904067115.1 Aegilops sharonensis | reverse complement strand
TCGCCGAAACGGAAATGAATCAACATTCCGGCAAAATATTGGCAACTATCGCATTTCAAATACCGGTACACCTCCAAACACAAACACATATGCAACACCACAAACATATGCAACACCACGAACATACATAGATCTAGCTAGGCCATAAAAAGTGCATGTGCACATTGTTGTAGGGAGAACAACATAAATATAGCTTCCCCCCTTACTTACCTATTAAAACAAGGTAATTTAACCACTTAATTTGAATGAATCTATGGTGGAAATGAGGTGAAAAAGAGGAGGCACCCGAGACAAGGAGGAGGTGGAGAGAATGAATTGGGGATAAAGTGAGTGTGGGTAGGAGAGGCTGTCCAAAATATCTTGTTGCTGCCCACTTACTAATGGCGCACCAGCACTAAATGCGCCATTAGTAATCCAGGTTACTAATGGCGCACCTTCTGGCGGTGCGCCATTAGTAGTTTTGCAAAAAAAAATACTAATGGCGCACTGATCCACAGTGCGCCATTACTAGTTTAAACTAGTAATGGCGCACGGTTGATCAGTGCGCCATTAGTAGTATTGCAAAAAAAGGAATAAAAAATATAATAAAAAAACAACATTAGTGGCGCACTTTCGGACAGGTGCGCCATTAGTAGCTACAACTAGTAATGGCGCACTTTGTCTGGATGCGCCATTAGTATGTTTGGACAGGCGCACTAGTTCAAAAAAATTGATACTAATGGCGCACCCTGGGCCAGGTGCGCCATTAGTAGTTTCAACTCTAATGGCGTATCAGCAGGTGGTGCGCCATTAGTATATACTAATGGCACACCCATTGTCTGGTGCGCCATTAGTGTCAATCCCATCTATAGCCCTTTTTCTAGTAGTGCACAACACAACTCTAAAACATAAATAAGTCATACAAGCATCATAATACAAGCCAGGGGCCTCGAGGGCTTGAATACAAGTGCTCGATGATAGACGAGTCAGCGGAAGCAACAATATCTGAGTACAGACATAAGTTAAACAAGTTTGCCTTAAGAAGGCTAGCACAAAGTGGGATACAGATCGAAAGAGGCGCAGGCCTCCTGCCTGGGATCCTCCTAACTACTCTTGGTCGTCGTCAGCGGGCTGCACGTAGTAGTAGGCACCTCCAGTGTAGTAGTCGTCATCGACGGGGGCGTCTGGCTCCTGGGCTCCATTGTCTGGTCGCAGCAACCGGGTAAAGAAAGGGGGAAAAGGGGGAACAAGGCAACCGTGAGTACTCATCCAAAGTACTCGCAAGCAAGGAGCTACACTACATATGCATGGGTATATGTGTAAAGGGCCATATCAGTGGACTGAACTGCAGAATGCCAGAATAAGAGGGGGATAGCTAATCCTGTCGAAGACTACGCTTCTGGCAGCCTCCGTCTTGCAACATGTAGAAGAGAGTAGGCTGAAGTCCTCCAAGTAGCATCGCATAGCATAATCCTACCCGGCGATCCCCTCCTCGTAACCCTGAGAGAGAGCGACCACCGGGTTGTATCTGGTAGTTGGAAGGGTGTGTTTTATTAAGTATCCGGTTCTAGTTGTCATAAGGTCAAGGTACAACTCCAAGTCGTAATGTTACCGAAGATCACGGCTATTCGAATAGATTAACTTCCCTGCAGGGGTGCACCACATAACCCAACACGCTTGATCCCATTTGGCCGGACACACTTTTCTGGGTCATGCCCGGCCGCGGAAGATCAACACGTCGTAGCCCCACCTAGGCACAACAGAGAGGCCAGCACGCCGGACTAAACCTAAGCGCACAGGGGTCTGGGCCCATCGCCCTTAGCACACATGCACGTTGCGAACCCGGCCGGAAGCAGAACTAGCCACGTTAATACAAGAGCAGGCTTACGTTCCAATCCGGCGCGCGCCGCTTAGTCGCTGGCGTCACGAAGTGCTTCGGCTGATACCACGACGTCGAGTGCCCATAACTGTTCCCGCGTAGTTGGTTAGTGCGTATAGACCAAATGGCCAGACTCAGATCAAATACCAAGATCTCGTTAAGCGTGTTAAGTATCCGTGAACGCCGAACAGGGCCAGGCCCACCTCTCTCCTAGGCGGTCTAAACCTGCCCTGTCGCTCCGCCACAAAGATCCACTCGCGGGTGCTCCACAAGCCGACCCGACTTTAGTCACCACATGTATCATGTACAAAGTATATAGTATATACCCGTGATCACCACCCGAGTGATCACGGCCCGATAGTATAGCACAGCAGACGGACAAGAATGTAGGGCCACAGATGGAATACCAGCATCCTATACTAAGCATGTAGGATTGCAAGTAAAGGTAACAACAGTAGTAGCAAGGACAGGCTATGCATCAGGATAGGTATAACAGAAAGCAGTAACATGCTACACTACTCTAATGCAAGCAGTATAGAGTAGAATAGGCGATATCTGGTGATCAAGGGGGGGCTTGCCTGGTTGCTCTGGCAAGAGAGAGGGGTCGTCAACTCCGTAGTCGAACTGGGCAGCAGCAGCGTCGGTCTCGTAGTCAACCAGAGAGAAGAGGGGGAAGAAACAATGAATGCCATGCAAACAGATGCATATCGATGCATGACATGACAAGTAACTATGCTAGGGGTGCCCTAACGCGGTATGAGGTGATACCGGTGAAGGGGGGAAGCATCCGGGAAAGTATTCCCGGTGTTTCGCGTTTTTGGGCAGAGGAGCCGGAGGGGGAAAGTTGCGAGTTCGATAGGCTAGGGGGTGTGGCGGACGAACGGGTTGCGTATCCGGAATCGTCTCGTCGTTCTGAGCAAACTTTCATGTTGAAAATACTTTAATCCGAGTTACGGATTAAAAGTTATGATTTTCTAAAGATTTTATTAATTTCTGGAATTTAATTAATTATTTAAATAAATTCGAAATTAGATTTATGACATCAGCATGATGTCATGCTGACGTCAGCAGTTAATAGAGTTGGCTGGTCAACCTGACTAGTGGGTCCCACTGGTCAGTGACACATTTTAATTAACAGATTAATTAAACTAATCATAATTAATTAGGGGGGGTGGGCCCCACTGTCGTTGTTTGATTAATTAACTAATAGTTAATTAGGTTAATCTAATTGTGATTAATTAACTGAATTAATTTGTTAATTAATTAATTAATTTAATTATTATTATCTGTTTATTTATTTTTATTTATATATTTTTTTTAAAATTCTTTTTTTAATAAAACGTTCTGGGGGGCGTGGGCCCCCACTTTCATTGGCCCACAGAGGCATAATGGGCGCGCGGGCTTTCGGGTGCGGGCGTGCGCCCGAGCGGGCACAGCGGGCGACGGGCGCCGTGTGCAGGGGGGTGCGGGCGCAACCCCGAGGGCGCGCGGCGCACGCCGGCGCCGGCGGCCAGGCCAAGGGAGGCGGCGGAGGGACGACGGCGAACGCAGGGCAGAGGGGGATGTGCGGGCGACGACGGGAGGGGCGTGGTGACCAACGGTGACGGCGCACGAGGGGCGGGCGCATACGGGGGTGGCGAACAGAGCACGCCGGGCGGGGTGAGGCCATGGTGAGCGCGGCACCGGAGCGAGGCAATCACCGGCGAGAGGGGACGGGGAGGGGCCACGGCAGGGAGCGGGCGGTGGCGGGCGGTGCCGCAGTAGCATCCATGGCAGGGGCGGCGTCGTCGGGTGGACGGGGAGCTCCGGGCGAGGAGGATCCGCGGCAACCAGCGTCGAGGAGCACTCGGCCGTGGCCAACGCGGCGCACGTGCGCGGCCGACGCAGTCAGGGCATGCGGCAGAGGGCGCGGAGATGCGGGGAAGAGAGGAGAAGGGGCCTCTCCACTGTTCGTGGGGTCTGGGCAGTGGGCGCGGGGAGGTTCGGGGAGGCCGACGGGGACAGCACGATGGAGCGGGAGGAGTCCGGGCGGCGACGGCGTCGAGCTGGCGTGGGGGGGCGGCGAGGAGCGACGGCGGGGTCGTCCACGGGCACTGGGGACGGCGGGCGGCGTCGACGAGGAGGAGGCTGGCCGGCGGAGAGGGCTCCTGGCAGCGTCGTTGACGAGGCGGCGGGGTCGTGCCCCGATCCGATCTGGATCGGGGAGAGGGGAGAGTGGGGGGGAAAGTGGGGGTCGGGGTGCGGTTAGGGTTTCGGGGGGAATGGATAAGGGGAGGGGGCGTGGCCGGTTGGGCCGAATGGGTGAATGGGCCGGCCCGTTGGGTCTGCTGCCTAGGGGGTCTTTCTCTTTTTTTGTTTCCTTCCTGTTTTCTTTTTTTTGTATTTTCTTTCTGTTTTATTTATTTTAAATTACTTAGGCATTTTATAAAAATGGGTTTGTTGCACCATAATTACCTTTGTAATATTTAGTACAAACCAAACATTTTTATTTTAATGTTTGAAAACTTTTATTATTTACCAAACTTTGACTTTGACTTTTGGACCGGTTTTGTTCTAACGATAGATTAGCTGCAGTAATCGTGGTGACGTGGCACCATTAGCGTGGGATCACTGTAGCATAATTATCTGGGCATTACAAATCTCCTCCACTACAAGAAATCTCGTCCCGAGATTTAAGAGGGGGACTAAGGGGAAAATTCTGATGAGTCTTCTCGGTCTTAGTGGCTCTTCTCGAAGAGGTCGATCCATTACATTGATGTCTTCATTTCTCTGCTTCAGATCATCATGATGAAGTCGGCATCCTTTCTTCGGGATCTTCATCGTATTTACGAATAGGTAACGGGGTAGATCGGAAACGACAGAATGCTATAAGGGTAATAACATGGGATTAACCCATGAATGAGCATATGAGTACCTCTCGAGTTGAACAAATAAAACACACGTTGAGCAAAGTAAGAAGATACCATAAGAAGTTTGAAACAGATAGACAATCGTCGTTGCGTGAAACAAGGCAACGGGTATAGGTATTGTGTTTAATATCAGAATTGATGATCCCACAGAAGGTGCCTCGTGAATTACATATGAAGCCAAGCGTGAGGAATAACTTTAGAAACAGGGTTGTACAGGAGAGTTAGGTTTCGATCCTGTGGAACTGTGGGTTATGGGCCCACCATGTGGGTTAAAAGTAGGAAGGGCGGAGACGTCTTGCGTGATCATGCAAGCAAGGCATGTTAGAGGGTAGCCTGTCGATTATGTCGGCAACAACGTCGATACCAAGGGCGAGGGACAAAGAGAACCATTTTTCCTGTTCGTTGAACGAGGCGGACCAATAGGCAAAGTTCTCGTCCATCGGTGGTTATCGGAATGCTATCAACAAGAGAAACAGGGTCTTACTGACACGGTTGTACAGCAAGGTGTTTACATAAGCAAGGAAGTATTACTGCTTATATCATATAGATCACAAGAAACGTTAAACCAACCAATGGAAAGGAAAATAGGATTATCAGATTTAACTGAACATCAGAAAGGAAAATGTGTTTAAACACATATTTCAAGGGTATATCCTTCCCAAGGACAAGCAGAGCATGATATCCATGACAGGATATAATGTAGAAAACTCTTTAGGTAGGGGAGAGAAATTTCAGGACATTACCCATACAGCGGTGTTTGGATAATTTAGCAGGAAACATTTAGCATTGGCTTCAAATGTCCTTGTTGAAAATCGGAGTACCACAAACATGCTTCGAGATAGCATTGCATGGTCTTCAAGCAAAGTTCAGACTTTGGAAACAAAAAGGGTCCATCAGGAAGAACTTATAGAATAAGTCTTACAATTTCCTCATGGAAGAAAGGATAGCCTGACTGGAAAGGAAACCATAACAATAGGGCCTCCGGCCAGGTGTGCTAGGCACGACATCACCTTACCGGGTCACATAAAGACCATTGTTATAACTCTTGGAAATATATTCCAACCATCATATCTGACCGAGATTCAGATCTGATTGGTGTCAGGATACCTCAAACTCACGACGCTCGAGGAGAAAAGGTGCGACAAAAATTGACGAGAAGACATCGAAGATTCTCGGGAAATGAACTATGGAAGCGAGTTCCGAAACAAGAGTTCATCATTAAATCAAGAAGAGGATGAGGAGGTTACTGATGGACTCAGCGATAACTCATCGAGGTAAGATGGATCTCCACAATTATGTGGATATGGAGATAACATTTGTCATATCAAATGATATAAGGAAGTAAGCTCGAGGAAGAAATACACAATTAAACATTGGTTGAAAGGTGCGCCTGAAATATGGGTTGGGTTGCACGACCAATGTCGGAATGGTGATTGAATAATTAATAGTCTAAGAATGAATGGCCGACCATTAAGAGGGTTGCTAGGAGGGCAGAATCCAAACAACACCGTTCACTTGTGGGTACCCCAGTTGGAATCAACACGAGGACCAAGAAAGAATGGTGATGGTGAGAAGTATCATTATAGCAAGAATTCTGAAGAGGTGGAGCAATCCTCACAACATTCTTGACATCAAAGATGGTAATACTCCGCGGTAGAATCATAACATAAGTAGGATAGAAAAGAACTCAAGGAACAACACAAAACAGGAACAATTTTTGTGTTGGAGGGAATGCCATAATGTTGTGGATGATAACCCAAACCATCGAGGGCAAAGGATGCTATTTCTCATCAAGAATTTGATAGATATCTTGGAAGACCCCAGAATGTTGATGATGATCACGACACATTTGTCGAGAGGTTTCGAGAAGATGTAACTGGTCGGCGATGACATCAAGTCAACGAAAATGATGAAGCCAAAAGTCATTGGAACCATGGGTATGACACAAACTCGAAATCAAGCTTGCTGTACAAGGTCAAACGGTATGACGAGGAAGATCGATTGTAAGATTAGCTCACCGTAGAAATTTGTGCTCCGAGAAGAAGGACCCGGTACCACAGTTAAAATTTAGCATGATAATGATATAGCCGATCAGGCTAGGAATGATGTGATCGGGTACAAACTCGTACTTATAGAAGCTTACCGAAGAGGTTTTGAACCGTAGTACGGAACCGGTCCAGTTATTGGTGTCTTTGAGTGTTTAATAACTCAGAGCCCGTGAAAAATTGGAATCAGTGGGAATGTAGCACTTGATGAAGAACTCATAAGAAGTTATGCAGTTCCATGATAATCTCGAGATACCAGGGGGGGTAATACTCGATGACAGATCAAAGTAGAAGTTGGACTGGGTTATTTCTCTACAGAAGACAAATGCTTAAACTTGCACGAGAAATGGTATTTAAAAGAGAACATGGTCGGAACCACGATTGCAAAAGGCCAGATCCCAGATATAAGATGAACTTATACCAAAGGATAATTAATTTAAGAGAAGCTTTAATGATAAGATCTACATCATGTCCATGGGCATGAACACAAGTTCAAGGTCGACTCCCACTTCTCCAAAGCATAACCTTACATTCACTTCTTGTTTCGATAATGGCATTAGTGTTGAAAGTTTTACCTGGTGAAATACCAGATGAGTATGACCCGTGAAAACTTCCGAGTTCAAACATAGTAAGGAAGGCATAGGTTCAACCCATCAAGGCATCTTACGAACATATACCACAAACTTCGGGGTAAATAATACAAGCTCGAAAGTAGAGCATTGTTCAAAAGCAGATGATACAATTTACCAAAGGCATTATATACCCATGTAAAGGCTCTCAAGGTTATTCAATATGAAGGACACTGTCGGATAAAATCGGACAAAGGAACCGATGGTCCACAAAGGATCTGATGTGAGCATCGGTACTCAACCAGAGGAAGAAGAATGCACGGGCATCATATTATAGAACATCGGAATAATTCGATGCTTAAATAGAAAAGGAATTTCGATTTCCAAAACAAAGGATCAGAAGCAGTCGCTCTGATCAAGGATGGATAAGTTGGATATACCAGAGGCACAATTGATGACAGATAGTTTGGTCGAGAACCAGCTCATGTTCAAAATGACGTCTGAGCTGGAAAGATAATCCTAGGACTCGACTGATGATTGTGTGCATTCGCACACGTGCTGAATCAATAGGATCAAAATGACGGTGTCAAAAGATACTAGTGAATATTGCCAGATACATGGGATGCATCCATAATGCAAGTAGACAAGTATTTGCAGAGCAATAAAGCTGCTAAGGATTATTGGAGGATCGAATAGTATTTTGAAGACCATTGTGAAACACATGAACAACTGGGGGATGAGCGGATACTCGATAAGTGCGAGAATTATCCGTAGGGGTATTCAGGTGACAAAGAACAGCAAGGCAGTAAGCTCAAAGGATTATCGAAACATTAGAGAGAATTTCGGGATATCTTGTAATAACAAGACCAACTGTGGATGAATGTAAGAATAACAACTGCAAGTAGTTATCCATAAGGGTTGACGGTGGAAGGGAATTGCAAGCGCGATGAACTCAAGTTCTCGGGTTAATAGCGGAGAGTATCTTCAGGGTCTTCATGTGCAGCAGACGATCATCAGTAATAACAGGCTCTCAGGGTGAAAGTGATAACGAGATCCTAATGTTAGCTTTAGTAAAATTCATTTAACCCGAATAGAAGAGAGATCAGAGTCCCAGAGTAAAGGTCGAGGAGTAAAAGATCCTAGTACCACCCGATGGCGACGTGGGCCCGTAGGACACACAGCCATGTTAGTAAAAGTTTTTGCAATGTCTAGACTCGACTTCGGCCAAGGAGTGTGGAAGGGGGATTCCTACAGGCAGTCGGCTCTGATACAAACTTGTGACGCCCCCGATTCAATCGTACACTAATCATGCACGCAAATGTGTACGATCAAGATCAGGGACTCATGGGAAGATATCACAACACAACTCTAAAACATAAATAAGTCATACAAGCATCATAATACAAGCCAGGGGCCTCGAGGGCTCGAATACAAGTGCTCGATCATAGACGAGTCAGCGGAAGCAACAATATCTGAGTACAGACATAAGTTAAACAAGTTTTCCTTAAGAAGGATAGCACAAACTGGGATACAGATCGAAAGAGGCGCAGGCCTCCTGCCTGGGATCCTCCTAACTACTCCTGGTCGTCGTCAGCGGGCTGCACGTAGTAGTAGGCACCTCCAGTGTAGTAGTCGTCATCGACGGGGGCGTCTGGCTCCTGGGCTCCATCGTTTGGTCGCAGCAACCGGGTAAAGAAAGGGGGAAAAGGGGGAACAAGGCAACCATGAGTACTCATCCAAAGTACTCGCAAGCAAGGAGCTACACTACATATGCATGGGTATATGTGTAAAGGGCCAGGCCCACCTATCTCCTAGGCGGTCTCAACCTGCCCTGTCGCTCCACCACAAAGATCCACTCGCGGGTGCTGCACAAGCCGACCCGACTTTAGTCACCACATGTATCATGTACAAAGTATATAGTATATACCCGTGATCACATCCCGAGTGATCACGGCCCGATAGTATAGCACAGCAGACGGACAAGAATGTAGGGCCACAGATGGAATACTAGCATCCTATACTAAGCATGTAGGATTGCAGGTAAAGGTAACAACAGTAGTAGCAAGGACAGGCTATGCATCAGGATAGGTATAACAGAAAGCAGTAACATGCTACACTACTCTAATGCAAGCAGTATAGAGTAGAATAGGCGATATCTGGTGATCAAGGGGGGGCTTGCCTGGTTGCTCTGGCAAGAGAGAGGGGTCGTCAACTCCGTAGTCGAACTGGGCAGCAGCAGCGTCGGTCTCGTAGTCTACCAGAGAGAAGAGGGGGAAGAAACAATGAATGACATGCAAACAGATGCATATCGATGCATGACATGACAAGTAACTATGCTAGGGGTGCCCTAACGCGGTATGAGGTGATACCGGTGAAGGGGGGAAGCATCGGGGAAAGTATTTCCGGTGTTACGCGTTTTTGGGCAGAGGAGCCGGAGGGTGAAAGTTGCGAGTTCGATAGGTTAGGGGGTGTGGCGGACGAACGGGTTGCGTATCCGGAATCGTCTCGTCGTTACTTTCATGTTGAAAATAATTTAATCCGAGTTACGGATTAAAAGTTATGATTTTCTAAAGATTTTATTAATTTCTGGAATTTAATTAATTATTTAAATAAATTCGAAATTAGATTTATGACATCAGCATGATGTCATGCTAACGTCAGCAGTCAACAGAGTTGACTGGTCAACCTAACCAGTGGGTCCCACTGGTCAGTGACACATTTTAATTAACAGATTAATTAAACTAATCATAATTAATTAGGGGGGTGGGCCCCACTGTCGTTGTTTGATTAATTAACTAACAGTTAATTAGGTTAATCTAATTGTGATTAATTAACTTAATTAATTCGTTAATTAATTAATTAATTTAATTATTATTATCTATTTATTTATTTATATTTATATATATATATATTTTTTTTAGAAATTCTTTTTTTTAATAAAACGTTCTGGGGGGCGTGGGCCCCCACATTCATTGGCCCACAGGGGCATAACGGGCGCGCGGGCTTTCGGGTGCGGGCGTGCGCCCGAGCGGGCACAGCAGGCGACGGGCACCGTGTGCAGGGGGTGCGGGCGCAACCTCGAGGGCGCGCGGCGCACGCCGGCGCCGGCGGCCAGGCCAAGGGAGGCGGCGGAGGGACGACGGCGAACGCAGGGCGGAGGGGGATGTTCGGGTGACGACAGGAGGGGCGTGGTGACCAACGGCGACGGCGCACGAGGCGCGGGCGTGTACGGGGGTGGCGAACAGGGGCACGCCGGGCGGGGTGAGGCCACGGTGAGCGCGGCACCGGAGCGAGGCAAGCACCGGCGAGAGGGGACGGGGAGGGGCCATGGCAGGGAGCTGGCGGTGGCGGTGCGGCAGTAGCATTCGTGGCAGGGGCGGCGTCGTCGAGTGGACGGGGAGCTCCGGGCGAGGAGGATCCGCGGCAACCAGCGTCGAGGAGCACTCGGGCGTGGCCACACGCGGCGCGCGTGCCCGGCCGACGCAGTCAGGGCACGCGGCAGGGGGAAGCAGACGGCGCGGTGATGCGGGGAAGAGACGAGAAGGGGCCTCACCACTGGTCGTGGGGTCTGGGCAGTGGGCGCGGGGAGGTTCGGGGAGGCCGACGGGGACGACACGACGGAGCGGGAGGAGTCCGGGCGGCGACGGCGTCGAGCTGGCGTGGGGGGGCGGCGAACAGCGATGGCGGGGTCGTCCACGGGCGCTGGGGACGGCGGGCGGCGTCGACGAGGAGGAGGCAGGCCGGCGGAGAGGGCTCCTGGCGGCGTCGTTGACGAGGCGGCGGGGTCGTGCCCCGATCCGATCTGGATCGGGGGGAGGGGGAGAGTGGGGGGGAAAGTGGGGGTCGGGGTGCGGCTAGGGTTTCGGGGGGAATGGAGAAGTGCAGGGGACGTGGGGGTTGGGCCGAATGGGTGAATGGGCCGGCCCGTTGGGTCTACTGGCCTGGGGGGGTCTTTCTCTTTTTTTTTTCCTTCCTGTTTTCTTTTTTTTGTATTTTCTTTCTGTTTTATTTATTTTAAATTACTTAGGCATTTTATAAAAATGGGTTTGTTGCACCATAATTACCTTTGTAATATTTAGTACAAACCAAACATTTTTATTTTAATGTTTGAAAACTTTTATTATTTACCAAACTTTGACTTTGACTTTTGGACCGGTTTTGTCCTAACGATAGATTAGCAGCAGTAATCGTGGTGACGTGGCACCATTAGCGTGGGATCACTGTAGCATAATTATCTGGGCGTTACAAATCTCCTCCACTACAAGAAATCTCGTCCCGAGATTTAAGAAGGGGGCTAAGGGGAAAATTCTGATGAGTCTTCTCGGTCTTAGTGGCTCTTCTCGAAGAGATCGATCCATTACATTGATGTCTTCATTTCTCTGCTTCAGATCATCATGATGAAGTCGGCATCCTTTCTTCGAGATCTTCATCGTATTTACGAATAGGTAACGGGGTAGATCGGAAACGACAGAATGCTATAAGGGTAATAACATGGGATTAACCCATGAATGAGCATATGAGTACCTATCGAGTTGAACAAATAAAACACACGTTGAGCAAAGTAAGAAGATACCATAAGAAGTTTGAAACAGATAGACAATCGTCGTTGGCTGAAACAAGGCAACGGGTATAGGTATTGTGTTTAATATCAGAATTGATGATCCCACGGAAGGTGGCTCGTGAATTACATACGAAGCCAAGCGTGAGGAATAACTTTAGAAACAGGGTTGTACATGAGAGTTAGGTTTCGATCCTGTGGAACTGTGGGTTATGGGCCCACCATGTGGGTTAAAAGTAGGAAGGGCGAAGACGTCTTGCGTGATCATGCAAGCAAGGCATGTTAGAGGGTAGCCTGTCGATTATGTCGGCAACAACGTCGATACCAAGGGCGAGGGACGAAGAGAACCATTTTTCCTGCTCGTTGAACGAGGCGGGCCAATTGGCAAAGTTATCGTCCATCGGTGGTTATCGGAATGCTATCAACAAGAGAAACAGGGTCTTACTGACACGGTTGTACACCAAGGTGTTTACATAAGCAGGGAAGTATTACTACTTATATCATATAGATCACAAGAAACGTTAAACCAACCAATGGAAAGGAAAATAGGATTATCAGATTAAACAGAACATCAGAAAGGAAAATGTGTTTAAACACATATTTCAAGGGTATATCCTTCCCAAGGACAAGCAGAGCATGATATCAATGACAGGATATAATGTAGAAAACTCTTTAGGTAGGGGAGAGAAATTTCAGGACATTACCCATACAGCGGTGTTTGGATAATTTAGCAGGAAACATTTAGCATTGGCTTCAAATGTCCTTGTTGAAAATCGGAGTACCACAAACATGCTTCGAGATAGCATTGCATGGTCTTCAAGCAAAGTTCAGACTTTGGAAACAAAAAGGGTCCATCAGGAAGAACTTATAGAATAAGTCTTACAATTTCCTCATGGAAGAAAGGATAGCCTGACTGAAAAGGAAACCATAACAATAGGGCCTCCGGCCAGGTGTGCTAGGCACGACATCACCTTACCGGGTCACATAAAGACCATTGTTATAACTCTTGGAAATATATTCCAACCATCATATCTGATCGAGATTCAGATCTGATTGGTGTCAGGATACCTCAAACTCACGACGCTCGAGGAGAAAAGGTGCGACACAAATTGACGAGAAGACATCGAAGATTCTCGGGAAATGAACTATGGAAGCGAGTTCCGAAACAAGAGTTCATCATTAAATCAAGAAGAGGATGAGGAGGTGACTGATGGACTCAGCGATAACTCATCGAGGTAAGATGGATCTCCACAATTATGTGGATATGGAGATGACATTTGTCATATCAAATGATATAAGGAAGTAAGCTCGAGGAAGAAATACACAATTAAACATTGGTTGAAAGGTGCGCCTAAAATATGGGTTGGGTTGCACGACCAACGTCGGAATGGTGATTCAATAATTAATAGTCTAAGAATGAACGGCCGACCATTAAGAGGGTTGCTAGGAGGGCAGAATCCAAACAACACCGTTCACTTGTGGGTACCCCAGTTGGAATCAACACGAGGACCAAGAAAGAATGGTGATGGTGAGAAGTATCATTATAGCAAGAATTCTGAAGAGGTGGAGCAATCCTCACAACATTCTTGACATCAAAGATGGTAATACTCCGTGGTAGAATCATAACATAAGTAGGATAGAAAAGAACTCAAGGAACAACACAAAACAGGAACAATTTTTGTGTTGGAGGGAATGCCATAATGTTGTGGATGATAACCCAAACCATCGAGGGCAAAGGATGCTATTTCTCATCAAGAATTCGATAGATATCTTGGAAGACCCCAGAATGTTGATGATGATCACGACACATTTGTCGAGAGGTTTCGGGAAGATGTAACTGGTCGGCGATGACATCAAGTCAAGGAAAATGATGAAGCCAAATGTCATTGGAACCATGGGTATGACACAAACTCGAAATCAAGCTTGCTGTACAAGGTCAAACGGTATGACGAGGAAGATCGATTGTAAGATTAGCTCAACATCGAAATTTGTGCTCCGAGAAGGACCCGGTAGCACAGTTAAAATTTAGCATGATAATGATATAGCCGATCAGGCTAGGAATGATGTGATCGGGTACAAACTCGTACTTATAGAAGCTTACCGAAGAGTTGTTGAACCGTAGTGCGGACTCGGTCCAGTTATTGGTGTCTTTGAGTGTTTAATAACTCAGAGCCCGTGAAAAATTGGAATCAGTGGGAATGTAGCACTTGATGAAGAACTCATAAGAAGTTTTGCAGTTCCATGATAATCTCGAGATACCAGGGGGTAATACTCGATGACAGATCAAAGTAGAAGTTGGACTAGGGTATTGCTCTACAGAAGACAAGTGCTTAAACTTGCACGAGAAATGGTATTGAAAAGAGAACATGGTCGGAACCACGATTGCAAAAGGCCAGATCCCAGATATAAGATGAACTTATACCAAAGGAATAATTAATTTAAGAGAAGCTTTAATGATAAGATCTACATCGTGTCCATGGGCATGAACACAAGTTCAAGGTCGACTCCCACTTCTCCAAAGCATAACCTTACATTCACTTCTTGTTTCGATAATGGCATTAGTGTTGAAAGTTTTACCTGGTGAAATACCAGATGAGTATGACCCGTGAAAACTTCCGAGTTCAAACGTAGTAAGGAAGGCATAGGTTCAACCCATCAAGGCATCTTACGAACATATACCACAAACTTCGGGGTAAATAATAAAAGCTCGAAAGTAGAGCATTGTTCAAAAGCAGATGATACAATTTACCAAAGGCATTATATAACCATGTAAAGGCTCTCAAGGTTATTCAATATGAAGGACACTGTCGGATAAAATCCGACAAAGGAACCGATGGTCCACAAAGGATCTGATGTGAGCATCGGTACTCAACCAGAGGAAGAAAAATGCACGGGCATCATATTATAGAACATCGGAATAATTTGATGCTTAGATAGAAAAGGAATTTCGATTTCCAAAACAAAGGATCAGAAGCAGTCGCTCTGATCAAGGATGGATAAGTTGGATATACCAGAGGCACAATTGATGACAGATAGTTTGGTCGAGAACCAGCTCATGTTCAAAATGACGTCTGAGCCGGAAAGATAATCCTAGGACTCGACTGATGATTGTGTGCATTCGCACACATGCTGAATCAATAGGATCAAAATGACGGTGTCAAAAGATACTAGTGAATATTGCCAGATACATGGGATGCATCCATAATGCAAGTAGACAAGTATTTGCAGAGCAATAAAGCTGCTAAGGATTATTGGAGGATCGAATAGTATTTTGAAGACCATTGTGAAACACATGAACAACTGGGGGATGAGCGGATACTCGATAAGTGCGAGAATTATCCGTAGGGGTATTCAGGTGACAAAGAACAGCAAGGCAGTAAGCTCAAAGGATTATCGAAACATTAGAGAGAATTTCGGTGTATCTTGTAATAACAAGACCAACTGTGGATGAATGTAAGAATAACAACTGCAAGTAGTTATCCGTAAGGGTTGACGGTGGAAGGGAATTGCAAGCGCGATGAACACAAGTTCTCGGGTTAATAGCGGAGAGTATCTTCAGGGTCTTCACGTGCAGCAGACGATCATCAGTAATAAGAGGCTCTCCGGGTGAAAGTGATAACGAGATCCTAATGTTAGCTTTAGTAAAATTCATTTAACCCGAATAGAAGAGAGATCAGAGTCCCGGAATAAAGGTCGAGGAGTAAAAGATCCTAGTACCACCCGATGGCGACGTGGGCCCGTAGGACACACAGCCATGTTAGTAAAAAATTTTGCAATGTCTAGACTCGACTTCGGCCAAGGAATGTGGAAGGGGGATTCCTACAGGCAGTCGGCTCTGATACCAACTTGTGACGCCCCCGATTCAATCGTACACTAATCATGCACGCAAATGTGTACGATCAAGATCAGGGACTCATGGGAAGATATCCCAACACAACTCTAAAACATAAATAAGTCATACAAGCATCATAATACAAGCCAGGGGCCTCGAGGGCTCGAATACAAGTGCTCGATCATAGACGAGTCAGCGGAAGCAACAATATCTGAGTACAGACATAAGTTAAACAAGTTTGCCTTAAGAAGGCTAGCACAAACTGGGATACAGATCGAAAGAGGCGCAGGCCTCCTGCCTAGGATCCTCCTAACTACTCCTGGTCGTCGTCGGCGGGCTGCATGTAGTAGTAGGCACCTCCAGTGTAGTAGTCGTCATCGACGGGGGCGTCTGGCTCCTGGGCTCCATCGTCTGGTCGCAGCAACCGGGTAAAGAAAGGGGGAAAAGGGGGAACAAGGAAACCATGAGTACTCATCCAAAGTACTTGCAAGCAAGGAGCTACACTACATATGCATGGGTATATGTGTAAAGGGCCAGGCCCACCTCTCTCCTAGGCGGTCTCAACCTGCACTGTCGCTCCGCCACAAAGATCGACTCGCGGGTGCTCCACAAGCCGACCCGACTTTAGTCACCACATGTATCATGTACAAAGTATATAGTGTATACCCGTGATCACCTCCCGAGTGATCACGGCCCGATATTATAGCACAGCAGACAGACAAGAATGTAGGGCCACAGATGGAATACTAGCATCCTATACTAAGCATGTAGGATTGCAGGTAAAGGTAACAACAGTATTAGCAAGGACAGGCTATGCACCAGGATAGGTATAACAGAAAGCAGTAACATGCTACACTACTCTAATGCAAGCAGTATAGAGTAGAATAGGGGATATCTGGTGATCAAGGGGGGGGCTAACCTGGTTGCTCTGTCAAGAGAGAGGGGTCGTCAACTCCGTAGTCGAACTGGGCAGCAGCAGCGTCGGTCTCGTAGTCTACAAGAGAGAAGAGGGGGAAGAAACAATGAATACCATGCAAACAGATGCATATCGATGCATGACATGACAAGTAACTATGCTAGGGGTGCCCTAACGCGGTATGAGGTGATACCGGTGAAGGAGGGAAGCATCCGGGAAAGTATTCCCGGTGTTTCGCGTTTTCGGGCAGAGGAGCCGGAGGGGGAAAGTTGCGAGTTCGATAGGTTAGGGGGTGTGGCGGACGAACGGGTTGCGTATCCGGAATCGTCTCGTCGTTCTGAGCAACTTTCATGTTGAAAATAATTTAATCCGAGTTACGGATTAAAAGTTATGATTTTCTAAAGATTTTATTAATTTCTGGAATTTAATTAATTATTTAAATAAATTCGAAATTAGATTTATGACATCAGCATGATGTCATGCTGACGTCAGCAGTCAACAGAGTTGACTGGTCAACCTGACCAGTGGGTCCCACTGGTCAGTGACACATTTTAATTAATAGATTAATTAAACTAATCATAATTAATTAGGGGGGGTGGGCCCCACTGTCGTTGTTTGATTAGGCGCCGTGTGCAGGGGGTGCGGGCGCAACCCCGAAGGCGCGCGGCGCACGCCGGCGCCGGCGGCCAGGCCAAGGGAGGCGGCGGAGGGACGACGGCGAACGCAGGGCGGAGGGGGATGTGCGGGCGACGACGGGAGGGGCGTGGTGACCAAAGGCGACGGCGCACGAGGCGCGGGCGCGTACGGGGGTGGCGAACAGGGGCACGCCGGGCGGGGTGAGGCAATGGTGAGCGCGGGCTGGGGCCCGACGAGCGCGGCACCGGAGCGAGGCAAGCACCGGCGAGATGGGACGGGGAGGGGCCATGGCAGGGAGCGGGCGGTGGCGGTGCGGCAGTAGCATCTGTGGCAGGGGCGGCGTCGTCGGGTGGACGGGGAGCTCCGGGCGAGGAGGATCCTCGGCAACCAGCGTCGAGGAGCACTCGGGCGTGGCCACACGCGGCGCGCGTGCGCGGCCGACGCAGTCGGGGCACGCGGCAGGGGGAAGCAGAGGGCGCGGCGATGCGGGGAAGAGAGGAGAAGGGGCCTCACCACTGGTCGTGGGGTCTGGGCAGTGGGCGCGGGGAGGTTCGGGGAGGCCGACGGGGACGACACGACGGAGCGGGAGGAGTCCGGGCGGCGACGACGTCGAGCTGGCGTGCGGGGGGCGGCGAGCAGCGACGGCGGGGTCGTCCACGGGCGCTGGGGACGGCGGGCGACGTCGACGAGGAGGAGGCAGGCCGGCGGAGAGGGCTCCTGGCGGCGTCGTTGACCAGGCGGCGGGGTCGTACCCCGATCCGATCTAGATCGGGGAGAGGGGGAGAGTGGGGGGGAAAGTGGGGATCGGGGTGCGGTTAGGGTTTCGGGGGGAATGGATAAGGGGATGGGGCGTGGCCGGTTGGGCCGAATGGGTGAATGGGCCGGCCCGTTGGGTCTGCTGGCCCGGGGGGTCTTTCTCTTTTTTTTTCCTTCCTGTTTTCTTTTTTTATTTTCTTTCTGTTTTATTTATTTTAAATTACTTAGGCATTTTATAAAAATGGGTTTGTTGCACCATAATTACCTTTGTAATATTTAGTACAAACCAAACATTTTTATTTTAATGTTTGAAAAGTTTTATTATTTACCAAACTTTGACTTTGACTTTTGGACCGGTTTTGTTCTAGTGATAGATTAGCAGCAGTAATCGTGGTGACGTGGCACCATTAGCGTGGGATCACTGTAGCATAATTATCCGGGCGTTACACTCTAGTATAGTTGACTAAGTCGTGCGAACTCTTACTGTGGTAGACTAGCTGATGTAGGGGATGTAGGTTGGCACGGTCTACCCGTTCGTAAGGTGCTAGCGCTTCTAAAAGACTATGTCTCTGTCATCCGTTTCTCAAACACCATGTAGTGCGAGAATTCCAACGAAGGAGATCGAGTCTTGTGGGGAAAAGTGCACAAACCTCTGAAGAGTGTATCAAACTAATCATGGTTAGCCGTGTCCCCGGTTATGGACATCTTGAGTATCTAGTACTTGGATTATCATGTGAATCTCATCATGTTACTTTAATTAATATTGTTTGGTTTAATGATGATGCTTAATTGGGATTGAGAGTGCTGTCAACCATTCTCAATGTTTAACAACCACCATGATAGTTAAATAAAATTTATTCCTTTGATGTAGGGAAAAATTGGCTTTATGCAAAACTGTAACCATAGAGCTTTCCACCAGCCATAAATGCATGTAGTATAGCATTACTCTTTCATATTACTCTCTATGTGTTACATTGCCAGCATATTCCATGTGCTGACCCGTTTTCGTCTGCAACGTTCATGTTGCAGACTTTTCAGACGACGAGTAAGGTGCCTTAGGTCGTGGTTCTATACTCAGTGATGCCGTTGGAGTTGATGGACTCGCTTATCTTCCAAGCCTTCCGCTGTTATCGTTATTAGATGGACTTAAGCCATATTTATTGTAATAAGTTCTCTTTTGGAGACATTCGATGTAATAAGTGTGTGATTGCTATTTTTTTATAAATCCTTCGAGTATTGTGCGTGTCAGCATTACTGATCCAGGGATGACACTGATGCACAGAGATCAGACTGTTTGAGGTCTGGTCGCTACAGCATCATGCTTTTATATCGATATTTATTGCATTATGGGCTGTTGTTACACGTTATGTCACAATACTTATGCCTATTCTCTCTTATTTTACAAGGTTTACATAAGGAGGGAGAATGCCGGCAGCTGGAATTCTGGGCTGGAAAAGGAGCAAATATTAGAGACCTATTCTGCAGAACTCCAAAAGTCCTGAAACTCCACGGAATATCTTACAATAAATAATAAAAAATCCTCGCCAAAGATGAAGGCCAGGGGGCCCACACCGTGTCCACGAGGGTGGGGGGCGCGCCCTACCCCCCTAGGCCCGCCCCCCTACCTCGTGGGCCCCCTGTTGGCCCTCCGTTGCCCATCTTCTGCTATATGAGGTCTTTCGTCGAGAAAAAATAAGAAGAAACCTTTCGGGACGAAACTCCGCCGCCACGAGGCGGAACCTTGGCGGTACCAATCTAGGGCTCTCGCAGAGCTGTTCTGTCGGGGACACTTCCCTCCGGGAGGGGAAATCATCACCAACGCTCCTCTCATCGGGAGAGGGCAATCTCTATCAACATCTTCACCAGCACCATCTCCTCTCAAAACCCTAGTTCATCTCTTGTATCCAATTCTTGTCTTCAAGTCCGGGATTGGTACTAGTAGGTTGCTAGTAGTGTTGATTACTCCTTGTAGTTGATGCTAGTTGGTTTATTTGGTGGAAGATCATATGTTCAGATCCTTTATGCATATTAATACCCCTCTGATTATGAACATGAATATGCTTTGTGAGTAGTTATGTTTGTTCCTGAGGACATGGGAGAAGTCTTGCTATTAGTAGTCATGTGAATTTGGTATTCGTTCGATATTTTGATGAGATGTATGTTGTCTAGCCTCTAGTGGTGTTATGTGAACGTCGACTACATAACACTTCACCATTATTTGGGCCTAGAGGAAGTAATAAGTAGATGATAGGTTGCTAGAGTGACAGAAGCTTAAACCCTAGTTTATGCATTGCTTCGTAAGGGGCTGATTTGGATCCATATGTTTCATGCTATGGTTAGGTTTACCTTAATACTTTTGTTGTAGTTGCGGATGCTTGCAATAGAGGTTAATCATAAGTGGGATGTTTGTTAAAGTAATAACAGCACCCGAGCACCGGTCCACCCACATACCAAATTATCAAAGTACCGAACGCGAATCATATGAACGTTATGAAAACTAGCTTGACGATATTCCCATGTGTCCTCGGGAGCGCTTTTCCTATTATAAGAGTTTGTCCAGGCTTGTCCTTTGCTACAAAAAGGATTGGGCCACCTTTCTGCACTTTATTTACTTTTGTTACTTGTTGCTCGTTACAAATTATCCTATCACACAACTATCTGTTACCACTTGTTTCAGTACTTGCAGAGAATACGTTGCTGAAAACTGCTTATCATTTCCTTCTGCTCCTCGTTGGGTTCGACACTCTTACTTATCGAAAGGACTACGATAGATCCCCTATACTTATGGGTCATCAAGACTCTTTTCTGGCGCCGTTGCCGGGGAGTGAAGCGCCTTTGGTAGGTGGAATTTGGTAAGGAAAAATTTATATAGTGTGCTGAAATTTACTGTCACTTGTTTCCATGGAAAGTAATCCTCTGAGGGGCTTGTTCGGGGTATCTTCACCCCGACCAGTAGAGCAAAGAGTTGCTCCTCAACCTAATGAACCTACTTAAAATGAATACGAAAATATTCCCTTTGAATTTCCTTCGGGTATGATGGAAAAATTTCTAGCTAATCCTTTTGTAGGAGATGGAACAAAGCATCCTAATGAGCACCTAATATATGTGGATGAAGTTTGTGGACTATTTAAGCTTGTAGGTATACCCGGTGATATTGTTAAGAAGAAGGTATTCCCTTTATCTTTGGAGGGAGATGCATTGACATGGTATAGGCTATGTGATGATACGAGATCGTGGAACTATAGAAGACTGAAATTGGAATTCCATCAAAAGTACTATCCTATGCATCTTGTTCATCGTGATCGCAATTATAAATATAATTNTGGCGCCGTTGCCGGGGAGTGAAGCGCCTTTGGTAGGTGGAATTTGGTAAGGAAAAATTTATATAGTGTGCTGAAATTTACTGTCACTTGTTTCCATGGAAAGTAATCCTCTGAGGGGCTTGTTCGGGGTATCTTCACCCCGACCAGTAGAGCAAAGAGTTGCTCCTCAACCTAATGAACCTACTTAAAATGAATACGAAAATATTCCCTTTGAATTTCCTTCGGGTATGATGGAAAAATTTCTAGCTAATCCTTTTGTAGGAGATGGAACAAAGCATCCTAATGAGCACCTAATATATGTGGATGAAGTTTGTGGACTATTTAAGCTTGTAGGTATACCCGGTGATATTGTTAAGAAGAAGGTATTCCCTTTATCTTTGGAGGGAGATGCATTGACATGGTATAGGCTATGTGATGATACGAGATCGTGGAACTATAGAAGACTGAAATTGGAATTCCATCAAAAGTACTATCCTATGCATCTTGTTCATCGTGATCGCAATTATAAATATAATTATTGGCCTCGCGAAGGAGAAAGCATCGCTCAAGCTTGGGGGAGGCTTAAATCAATATTGTATTCATGCCCCCAATCAAAATCTTTATGCTCGGCTTTCTGAAAACAATCGCACCATACTCGATACTTCTTGTGCTGGCTCTTTTATGATGAAGACTATTGAATTCAGATGGAATTTATTGGATAGAATTAAACGCAACTCTGAAGATTGGGACCTCGACGAAGTTAAGGAGTAAGGTATGACAGCTAAGTTTGATTGTGTTTAATATTTTATGGATACCGATATTTTCCGTAAGTTTAGCACTAAATATGGACTTGACTCTGAGATAGTAGCTTCTTTCTGTGAATCTTTTGCTACTTATGTTGATCTCCCCAAGGAGAAGTGGTTTAAGTATCATCCTCCCATAGAAGTAAAAGTAGTTGCACCTTCTAAAGTTGAAGAAAAGACTGTCACTTATAATGATCCTATTGTTCCTACCTCTTATGTTGAGAAACCACCTTTCCCTGTTAGAATAAAGGATCATGCTAAAGCTTCAGTTGTGGTTCGTAAAAGCAATATTAGAACTTATACACCTCCTAAGCAAGTCATAGTAGAACCTAATATTGCTATTGTTTAAGATCTCTTGTCTGATAATATTGATGGGAATGTTATTCAATTCTGTGGTGAATCTGCTAGAATTGCTAAACCTGGCGCTAAAGATAAACATAGACATGTGGTAGGCGTGCCTGTTATTTTTGTTAAAATAGGAGATCATTGTTATCATGGCTTATGTGATATGGGTGCTAGTGCTAGTGTTATACCTATTACCTTGTATGAAGAAATTAAGAATGAAATTGCACCCACTGAGATAGAAGATATTGATGTTACAATTAAACTTGCCAATAGAGATACCATATCGACAGTGGGAATTGTTAGAGATGTTGAAGTCTTGTGTGGGAAAACTAAATATCCTGCTGATTTTATTGTTCTTGGTTCCCCACAAGATAGCTTTTGTCCCATTATATTTGGTAGACCCTTCTTGAACACTGTCAATGCTAAGATTGATTGCAAAAAGGATGTTGTTATACGGTTGGCTTGGATGATATGATTCATAAGTTTAATTTCTCTAAATTTGGTAAACAACACCGTGAAGAAGAATTACCAAGTATGGATGAAATATTGGTCTTGCTTCTATTGTCGTACTTCCTAGTGATCCTCTAGAGCATTATTTGCTAGACCATGAAAATGATATGCTTATGAATGAAAGAAGGGAAATAGATGAAGTATTCTTTAAGCAGGAACCTATTCTGAAACATAATTTGCCTGTTGAAATCCTAGGGGATCCTCCTCCACCCAAGGGTGATCCCGTGTTTGAGCTTAAACCGTTGCCTGATAATCTTAAATATGCTTATCTTAATGAAAAGAAAATATATCCTGTTATTATTAGTGCTAACCTTTCAGAGCATGAAGAAGAGAGATTATTGAAAACTCTGAAGAAGCACTGTGCTGCTATTGGATATACTCTTGATGATCTTAAGGGCATTAGTCCCACTCTATGTCAACATAAAATAAATTTGGAAGAAGATGCCAAACCGGTCCGTGATCATCAACGAAGGCTTAATCCTAAGATGAAAGAAGTGGTAAGAAAAGAAATACTAAAGCTTCTGGAGGCAGGTATAATTTATCCCGTTGCTGATAGTCAGTGGGTAAGTCATGTTCATTGCGTCCCTAAGAAGGGAGGTGTTATTGTTGTTCCTAATGATAAAGATGAATTGATACCGCAAAGAATTATTACAGGTTATAGGATGGTAATTGATTTCCGCAAATTAAATAAAGCTACTAAGAAAGATCATTACCCCTTACCTTTTATTCATCAAATGCTAGAAAGATTATGCAAACATACACATTATTGCTTTCTAGATGGTTATTCTGGTTTCTCTCAAATACCTGTGTCGGCTAAGGATCAATCAAAGACTACTTTTACATGCCCTTTTGGTACTTTTTCTTATAGACGTATGCCTTTTGGTTTATGTAATGCACCTGCTACCTTTCAAAGATGCATGATGGCTATATTCTCTGACTTTTGTGAAAAGATTAGTGAGGTTTTCATGGACGACTTTTCCGTCTATGGATCCTCTTTTGACGATTGCTTGAGCAATCTTGGTCGAGTTTTGCAGAGATGTGAAGAAACTAATCTTGTCTTGAATTGGGAAAAATGCCACTTTATGGTTAATGAAGGTATTGTCTTGGGGCATAAAGTTTCTGAAAGAGGTATTGAAGTTGATAAAGCCAAGGTTGATGCTATTGAAAAGATGCCATGTCCCAAGGACATCAAAGGTATAAGAAGTTTCCTTGGTCACGCCGGATTTTATAGGAGGTTCATGAAGGACTTCTCAAAGATTTCTCGGCCTCTGACTAATTTATTACAAAAAGATATACCATTTGTCTTTGATGATGATTGTGTAGAAGCATTTGAAATACTTAAGAAAGCATTGATCTCTGCAACTATTGTTCAGCCACCTGGTTGGAATTTACCCTTCAAAATTATGTGTGATGCTAGTGATTATGATGTAGGTGCTGTTCTTGGGCAAAGAGTTGATAAGAAGTTAAATGTTATCCATTATGCTAGTAAGACTCTAGGCAAAGCTCAAAGAAATTATGCTACTACTGAGAAGGAATTCTTAGCAGTTGTATTTGCTTGTGATAAGTTCAGACCTTATATTGTTGATTCTAAAGTAACTATTCACACTGATCATGCTGCTATTAAATATCTGATGGAAAAGAAAGATGCTAAACCTAGACTTATTAGATGGGTTCTCTTGCTACAAGAATTTTATTTGCATATTGTTGATAGAAAGGGAGCTGAGAACCCCGTTGCAGACAACTTGTCTAGGTTAGAAAATGTTTTTGATGACCCACTACCTATTGATGATAACTTTCCTGATGAGCAACTAATTTCATAAATACTTCTCGTAGTACTCCTTGGTATGCTGATTATGCTAATTACATTGTTGCTAAATTTATACCACCTAGTTTCACATACCAGCAAAAGAAAAAGTTTTCTATGATTTGAGACATTAGTTTTGGGATGACCCACATCTTTATAAATAAGGAGTAGATGGTGTTATTAGACATTGTGTACCTGAGCATGAACAGGAACAGATCCTACGCAAGTGTCACTCTGAAGCTTATGGAGGACACCACGCTGGAGATAGAACTGCACATAAGGTATTGCAATCTGGTTTTTATTGGCCTACTCTCTTCAAGGATGCCCGTAAGTTTGTCTTGTCTTGTGACGAATGTCAAAGAATTGGTAATATTAGCAGACGTCAAGAAGTGCCTATGAATTATTCGCTTGTTATTGAACCATTTGATGTTTGGGGCTTTGATTATATGGGACATTTTCCTGCCTCTAATGGATATACACATATTTTAGTTGTTGTTGATTACGTTACTAAGTGGGTAGAAGCTATTCCAACTAGTAGTGCTAATCATAACACTTCTATTAAAATGCTTAAAGAAGTTATTTTTCCGAGGTTTGGAGTTCCTAGATATTTAATGACTGATGGTGGTTCACATTTTATTCATGGTGCTTTTCGTAAAATGCTTGCTAAGTATGATGTTAATCATAGAATTGCATCTCCTTATCACCCACAGTCTAGTGGTCAAGTAGAATTGAGCAATAGAGAGCTCAAATTAATTTTGCAAAAGACTGTCAACAGGTCTAGAAAGAATTGGTCCAAGAAACTTGATGATGCATTATGGGCCTATAGAACTGCATATAAAAATCCTATGGGTATGTCTCCGTATAAAATGGTTTATGGAAAAGCATGTCACTTACCTCTCGAACTAGAACATAAGGCATACTGGGCTATTAAAGAGCTCAATTATGATTTCAAACTTGCCGGTGAGAAGAGGTTATTTGATTTTAGCTCACTTGATGAATGGAGAACCCAAGCTTATGAAAATGCCAAGTTGTTTAAAGAAAAGGTTAAAAGATGGCATGACAAAAGGATACAAAAGCGTGAGTTTAATGTAGGTGATTATGTATTGCTATACAACTCTCGTTTAAGATTTTTTGCAGGAAAACTTCTCTCCAAATGGGAAGGACCCTACGTTATCGAGGAGGTCTATCGTTCTGGTGCCATAAAAATCAACAACTTTGAAGGCACAAATCCGAAGGTGGTAAACGGTCAAAGAATCAAACACTATATCTCAGGTAATCCTATAAATGTTGAAACCAATGTTATTGAAACCGTAACCCTGGAGGAATACATAAGGGACACTTACCGGAACGTTCCAGACTCCGAAAAGGAGTAGGTATGTGGTACGGTAAGTAAACCGACTCCAACAATTTTTAAGGCAATATTTCTCCGTTTTGGAATATTTAGAAAAATAGAAAAATAAGTAGCAGTCCGGGAAGGACATGAGGGCTCCACGAGGGTGGAGGGCGCGCCCTACCCCCTGGGCGCGCCCCCTACCTCGTGGGCACTTCGTGTGCCTTCCGGACTCCGTTTTCTTGCACGATACGTATTTTGGTTGGTAAAAATTCATTATATATTCTCCCGAAGGTTTTGACTCCCGTATCATGCAAGTATCCTCTATTTTTTCGAGCTGTTACTGCTGCAGATTAGAGCATGATGTCTTCTCAAGAGTCAGTCGAGGAGAGTCGGGTATCTAATCCGGCATCGGAACCAAGGGTAAACAGCAAAGCTGACCCCTTTGGGCCAGCAACAGAGGAGGAGATGGAGGCTGACTTGATGAGAGTGGATGCCATGGAGGATCAAGAAGTCACTTCTCGTTTCTGAGCTGGGTTCGCGATGGGGGAACTACAGAGCTCAGCTATTCCAAACTCGGTTATCCCTTCCAATGTTAGATTTCTTTCTTATGAAAATATGAAGAGGAGTGTCACTTGTTCTCCCGCAGCTATGCAACACCCTTGGGTGCAAGGAGCCTTAGCAGTTACAGGAAAGCTTCACAAGGAAATAATGGACCTCAAGCAGCAAGTCAATAAGCTTGAGGAGGAGAATCGCATCCTAAAGGGCATCATCGCCAAGAATGTTTCACCAACCCCGAAGAAGGAGATATAATCACATGGGTATGGGCACTCCCCTTGGCAACTGCCAAGCTTGGGGGAGGTGCCCCGGTATCGTATCACAATCACATCTCCTATCTTTACCGTTTTTCTTAGTTTGACCCTATTAGTAGTATCTTGATCTAGTAGAATAAAGTTTATGGCATGATCTAGTTTTGAGTTTTTGCTTTATGATCTCTCTATGTAATCGAGTCCGTGAGCTATATAATAAAGATTAGTGTTGAGTCAAGGGCTTGATTATTTTGCCATGATCTTGATTGAATAAAAGAATAGAGAAAAGAATAAAAAATAAAGAGTTCATATTGATCTTATTGAGAGTAATGACTTCACATAGAAAGGGTGTGATGATTGAAAGTTGTTGGGAGTTGGAAAACATAGTTTTGCTCATCGTTGCAATTAATAGGAAGTTATAAGGAAAGAGAGGTTTCACATATAGATATACTATTATTGACATCTTTTATGATTGTGAGCACTCATTAAAATATGACATGCTAAAGAGTTGATGTTGGACAAGGAAGACAACGTAATGGGTTATGTTTTCTTATATCTGAGATAAAGTATATTGTCATGGATCTTCCAACATGTTGAGTTTGCCTTTCCCCCTCATGCTAGCCAAATTCTCAGCACCAAGTAGAGATACTACTTGTGCTTCCAAAACCCTTAAACCTGTTTTGCCATGAGAGTTCACCATATCTACCTATGGATTGAGTAAGATCCTTCAAGTAAGTTGTCATCGGTGCAAAGCAATAAAAATTGCTCTCTAAATATGTATGATTGATTGGTGTGGGAGAAATAAGCTTTATACGATCTTTTGATGTGGAAGAAATAAAAGAGACGGACTGCATAATAAAGGTTCATATCACAAGGGGCAATATAAAGTGACGTTCTTTCGCATTAAGATTTTGTGCATCCAACCATAGAAGCGCATGGCAACCTCTGCTTCCCTCTGCGAAGGGCCTATCTTTTATTATTATCTCCTGCCTTATGCAAGAGTCATGGTGATCTTCACCTTTCCTTTTTCATTTTATCCTTTGGCAAGCACAGAGTGTTGGAAAGATCTTGATTGATATATCTAATTAGATGTAGGGGGCATGAGTTATTATTGTTGACATTACCCTTGAGGTAAAAGGTTGGGAGGCGAAACTATAAGCCCCGATCTTTCTCTTTGTCCGATTAAAACTCCGTAACCACAAGTATCGCGTGAGTGTTAGCAATTATGAAAGACTAAATGATAGTTGAGTATGTGGACTTGCTATTAAGATCTGACATAGACTCTTTATGATGTTATGATGAACTGCAATTGCTTCAATGACTGAGATTATAGTTTGTTGGTTTTCAATAAAGTTTATGATTCGTACTCTGCATTGTGAATGGATTATTACTTGAACATAAGCAATCATATGACATTTTCTATATATGTTGTTGTTATGAGAATAATCATGATGCCTTCATGTCCGTATTTTATTTTTATCGACACCTCTACCTCTAAACATGGGGACATATTTATCGTTATTGGCTTTTGCTTGAGGACAAGCGAGGTCTAAGCTTGGGGGAGTTGATACGTCCATTTTGCATCATGCTTTTGTATCGATATTTATTGCATTATGGGTTGTTGTTACACGTTATGTCACAATACTTATGCCTATTCTCTCTTATTTTACAAGGTTTACATAAGGAGGGAGAATGCCAGCAGCTGGAATTCTGGGCTGGAAAAGGAGCAAATATTAGAGACCTATTCTGCACAACTCCAAAAGTCCTGAAACTCCACAAAATATCTTACAATAAATAATAAAAAATCCTCGCCAAAGATGAAGGCCAGGGGGCCCACACCCTGTCCACGAGGGTGGGGGGCGCGCACCCCTACCTCGTGGGCCCCCTGTTGGCCCTCCGATGCCCATCTTCTGCTATATGAGGTATTTCGTCGAGAAAAAAAATAAGAAGCAACCTTTCGGGACGAAACTCCGCCGCCACGAGGCGGAACCTTGGCGGAACCAATCTAGGGCTCCGGCAGAGCTGTTCTGTTGGGGACAGTTCCCTCCGGGAGGGGAAATCATCACCAACGTCATCACCAACGCTCCTCTCATCGGGAGAGGGCAATCTCTATCAACATCTTCACCAGCACCATCTCCTCTCAAAACCCTAGTTCATCTCTTGTATCCAATTCTTGTCTTCAAGTCCGGGATTGGTACTAGTAGGTTGCTAGTAGTGTTGATTACTCCTTGTAGTTGATGCTAATTGGTTTATTTGGTGGAAGATCATATGTTCAGATCCTTTATGCATATTAATACCCCTCTGATTATGAACATGAATATGCTTTGTGAGTAGTAACGTTTGTTCCTGAGGACATGGGAGAAGTCTTGCTATTAGTAGTCATGTGAATTTGGTATTCGTTCGATATTTTGATGAGATGTATGTTGTCTAGTCTCTAGTGGTGTTATGTGAACGTCGACTACATAACACTTCACCATTATTTGGGCCTAGAGGAAGGCATTGGGAAGTAATAATTAGATGATGGGTTTCTAGAGTGACAGAAGCTTAAACCCTAGTTTATGCGTTGCTTCGTAAGGGGCTGATTTGGATCCATATGTTTCATGTTATGGTTAGGTTTACCTTAATACTTTTGTTGTAGTTGCGGATGCTTGCAATAGAGGTTAATTATAAGTGGGATGTTTGTTCAAGTAAGAACAGCACCCGAGCACCGGTCCACCCACATACCAAATTATCAAAGTACCGAACGCGAATCATATGAACGTGATGAAAACTAGCTTGACGATATTCCCATGTGTCCTTAGGAGCGCTTTTCCTATTATAAGAGTTTGTCCAGGCTTGTCCTTTGCTACAAAAAGGATTGGGCCACCTTGCGGCACTTTATTTACTTTTGTTACTTGTTGCTCGTTATAAATTATCCTATCACACAACTATCTGTTACCACTTGTTTCAGTACTTAAGAATACCTTGCTGAAAACTGCTTATCATTTCCTTCTGCTCCTCGTTGGGTTCGACACTCTTACTTATCGAAAGGACTACGATAGATCTCCTATACTTGTGGGTCATCAGGTGCCCCCCTCCACAGATTTCCACCTCGGTCATATCGTTGTAGTGCTTAGGTGAAGCCCTGCGTCGGTAACTTCATCAACACCGTCATCATGCCGTCCTGCTGACGAAACTCTCCCTCGACCTCAGCTGGATCTAGAGTTCGTGGGACGTCACCGAGCTGAACGTGTGCAGATCGCGGAGGTGCCATACGTTCGGTGCTAGGATCTGTTGGATCGTGAAGACGTACGACTACATCAATCACGTTGTCATAACGCTTCCGCTTTCGGTCTACGAGGTTACGTGGACACACTCTCCCGCTCGTTGCTATACATCACCTAGATGGATCTTGCGTGTGCGTAGGAAAACTTTTAAAATTACTGCGCTCCCCAATAGAATATGGGGCCGCGCTCACTGAAGCGCCGCAGCGGCGGCGTGAGGAAGATGTGTCGTCGCTGCACTCGTGGTAACGCGATCCTCGGTGCGGATGGGCGACGGGGAGCGGCGGCCAGAGGATCCGGCCATGGCGGCAATGGTGGAGGTGCGAGAGCCGTGAGGGAGTCACCTGCAAGATGTGGGCGGCGAGGATTGGAGTGAGAAGACATAGAGAAGGCGCGAGAAAATTTTATCTGAGCCCGAGCTGTGTAGTACTTTTACTCGCTCAAAGCAATGAGGAATAAAATTTATACGCCGCTATAGCATTTACGATCGCTAGGTCCCTATTAGGGGAGTAAAGAAATTTACTTATGTAATCGGTTTTAACTATTTTAGTGGATTGGATCTAATTGCTTTTAACTGGTTTTAGTGCATTGGCTAGAGATGCTCTTAGTAGGTGTGCATTTCCATTTTGTTATTCCGGTTCGGCTTGTGCTCTGAGATTACCCATAGTGGGGAGTAATTTACACTATTAACATGCATATATTACTAATATGTGTTAATATCTCTATAGTGACGAGTAACATATGTACGGTGTCATGTAACACTTCATTTATTAGCTTGTAGACTTGTTTTGTCTTGGTATGTCTGATATTACTCATAAAGTCATAATATGAGTAACTAACTACTACCTCCATCCGGGATTATACGTCCGCCGAGCAAAAGCACTAGGACCGGGACATGGCCTTAAGGGCCCTCCCAATGCTCCACCTTGTATAGGTGCTAAGGCTGCCATGTAGGCAAAAAATATGATGTGGCAAGCTAATTAAGAGGAGAGAGATGAGTGTAGTGACCCCAAGAAAAAACAATGCCAAGCGTATGACCCTAGACAAAACACTTCAATGAAAGAATCTCACAAATGCATGAAGAACTTTAGTTGCTAAATCATTAAATGATGGATGCTTAGCTACAACATCTTACTCCCTCCGTCTAGGTGTGTAAGTCATCTTACGAAATCAAATAATCCCAAAACATCTAGGCAAGGTACATTAACTCCCTCCTCGTTTCTTGTTTTGTGACATATCAACCAATAAGAGATGTGGGCCGTGCATGCTTTTAATGACTTGAGACTGCCAAAGATGACATGCAGTGGTTAGTTCATTGCATGCAATACTATTAATTAGCAAAAAAACATTAAGTTTCCTTGTTTTCCTCTCCGCCTTGATCGCGGTGCACAACGTAAGATGACTTACACACCTAGACAGAGGGAGTAGCACCAATGCATTGGGACTAGTTGTTAAGTTTTTTCATGTGATTAGCACTTCATCATAGCACCAATGTATTGGAAGTAGCCTAATTAAGTGCATGCACGTCATTAAAGCTAGTTAGCAGTCAATTTGACTGCATGCATGCACGCACTTTTTCAGTAGGTGGCTGCATGCTCGCGTCAAGGTTGGCTGCATGCAATCGACTGCAGCAAATGCAGCGAACATGGTGGGAATCGAGGGAAAAAGGCTGTACCTTAATCGCAGGGGACTTGTAAATCGGAACATCCTATCGTGGCTCGCGGGACGTATAATCTCGGACGGAAGTAGTAACTATGTTACTCCTACTTAAACTATCTCTCTTTTCATTAATAGAAATACTAACGCCCACACGTGTGGGCGTTTGCACATCGCCCACAAGCCTCCATCACCACTCATTTTGCCACGTATGAATAGATGACATTAGCAGGAATCTTTTTTGTTTTCGGCTTAAAAATGTTTTATCTTTTAATTAAAAAAGCGAATTAAAAATCCGTTTTCACCATTAAATCCGTCTCGATGAGATCTTCAAAACTAGACCCCATGTTGATATGTTTCGACGATTTTTTTTTGACCAGAAGTTGCCATGATGTTTACACTATAGTTGCCATAGTGCTTAAACTAAAGTTGCCATGTGACAATTTTAGTTTGTAGATTATGACAATTTTAGTTTTTTGATGATGGCAATTCCAGTATTTTGATCATGAAAATATTTTTTTATGAACCATGGCAATTTTAAGTGCATGTATCATGGCAATTTTAGTTTATGGTGCATGGCCAGTCTATTTTTTAATTTCTTGTTTTATAATATGTCAAAAAGTACTTTTAAATATAAAAGAAAATAACTGAAACATATCATGGCAACTTCAGTGTAAACACCATGGCAATTCATATGCAATAGACATGGCAAATTTTAACCCAAAAAATAATTCATCAAAATATATTGATATGAGATCTAGTTTCAAAGATCTCGTCGCGAGGGATTTAATGGTCAAAACGGATCTTCAATCTGATTTTTAATTTAAGAGATAAAACATTTTAAAAACTCAAAATTCAAAAAGATTCTCGTATGCATGCATGTGATGACGTGACAATCTATTTGTATCAGAGATGTGTGGTGCGTCTCCATTCCTGCCACACGTGTGGCAGTTATCAACGTCCTTCATTAAATCGTAGCCATATAAGCAAATTTATTACTAAGTTAGACTTATGTTACCGCTGAAATTACTCAAGCTATGGGCTCGTAGCCACATAAGCAAATCAGTTTGCTAAATCTCAATCATCTTAGACGATCTTATATCCATAAGATATCATACATTAAGATTCATGTAAAGTTTTCTTGTCTGTCTTCTTTCTTGTGTCAGTCGACTCAGACCTAGCCACATTTTATGTAAATTTATTAATAAGTTAGACCTTATATTACCACTAAAATTACTAAATTTATTTATAATTTAGACCTTGTTACCACGGAAATTACTCTCGCTACGGGCAGTCTGAGCCCTGCACACACTATCGTGATTCAATTGTTGAGCAACCATTGTCCTCATGGACCCCACTACTTATTTATTTATTTATTTTAGAAAAGGAGGATGCACCCTCGGCCTCTGCATCTGAAAGATGCATGCAGTCATATTATTAATTATTCACAAAGACCATACAAGATGATACATCAATAAGCTTGAAGCCATCATCTTGACAACACCGTTGCTACTCCTATCACCTTGATGAAGGCGTGCCGAATGTCCGGACCTAATACCAAACACACATCACACTAAGGCATAACATCTAAAGTCGGATGTCCCCTCCAAGCCACTACCTGGATTGGGTCCCACACCGGCCAGGCACACTCCCAGTGAGCACCGCACGCTGCAAGGGATGTCACCTTCATCATCCCTCGGTCCATCCTCAGAGCAAAACTGTTGCACCGATCTTGCCAGGCCTCTCTGCCATCAACGCCACCATGACGCTAGACAACTTCCTCCTCCTGCGCAAGTCCCTCTCCAGACGCCCATCGCCTAACCTCCGCGGCGCTATGCCGCCAGGATCCGCCGGCGGCCTCGCGGTAGATGTAACACCGCTCCTCCTCTTGTCCCCTCCAGCCAGCGCGTGCTCCAAAACGATGCCCCCAGGAGGGACAACGACATCAAAGGTGCCATCATCGTCCGATCCGGTAGACCCAGGTCTAGGGTTTCCCCCGAAGCTCACATTGTCGCCGCTGCTGGAGCTACGCGGCGCCCACCACCCATAGCATCTCTCGCCCGAACATCTGAGGCTCCCAAGGCAGCGCCTCCATGGAGGTTACGACGCACAGGGCGCCGCCGCTGCCGCCCAATCCATACTGAATTTTGGACTTTCGTCCGAGAAGGGTTCGGATGTGGATAGGAGGGACCTCGGCTTCGCCTCCAAGGAGGGTAACGGCGTCGTGGGACGCCGCCGATACTGGGTCGGACCAGCCGGTCAAAGTTTCCTCCGATCCCCAACCTATACCACCAAACCTCCGACTGTTCCGAATCAGACAGCGAGACGAACCCGAGACCAGCAGAGATGCAAGTGCCATGGGGCTCAACCCACCAGGAAGGAGAATCAAGAAGGACAGCCGCGGTAGATCTCCAGGCGCCGGATCCAACGATCCGACGAGGCCAGCGGCATAGACCAACACCCTGCGCCGTCTGACAACATCCAAGCGCCAGATCCAGATGGATCCAGCCTGAACATGGCGGTGCCCGCGAGCACCCGATCGGAAGACCACGCAGCCACCACCTCACAGGGGCGACATGAGGGGGACGAGAGGTTGGATTGAAATCCTCCTAATTGCGGCTAATCTCAAAATTAGCAAACGGATATTCTCCCCCGCCGCCCCGCGTGAATGTGCATTGTGTGTATACATGTGTAAAAAGTGTTTTTTTTAACTCAAATGTGGGCGACCCAGGGGGGACGAGAGGTTGGATCCGTACCTGAGTAGAAATCCTCCTAATTGCGGCTAATCTCAAAATTAGCAAACGGATATTCTCCCCCGCCGCCCCGTATGAATGTCCATTGTGTGTATACATGTGTAAAAAAATGTTTTTTTTGTAACTCAAATGGAAGTCTCTTGTGTTCGTGCCGCCTATTCACTTTTCTTCGTCCTGTTACAAGATTTTCCACGTGCGCACCCAAATCAAAACTTTCCACCGCAGCGACACCGCAATCCCACGGCCGAAGGACAGCGCCGCACCACAGCAACAAAACGCACATCAAAGAACACCGGGAATCAAAGAACAGCAAGCTGAAATTTCACACTTGCTCGGAATCGATAACGGTCACAAGCATTCGTTTGCANTCCGATCCGGTAGACCCAGGTCTAGGGTTTCCCCCGAAGCTCACATTGTCGCCGCTGCTGGAGCTACGCGGCGCCCACCACCCATAGCATCTCTCGCCCGAACATCTGAGGCTCCCAAGGCAGCGCCTCCATGGAGGTTACGACGCACAGGGCGCCGCCGCTGCCGCCCAATCCATACTGAATTTTGGACTTTCGTCCGAGAAGGGTTCGGATGTGGATAGGAGGGACCTCGGCTTCGCCTCCAAGGAGGGTAACGGCGTCGTGGGACGCCGCCGATACTGGGTCGGACCAGCCGGTCAAAGTTTCCTCCGATCCCCAACCTATACCACCAAACCTCCGACTGTTCCGAATCAGACAGCGAGACGAACCCGAGACCAGCAGAGATGCAAGTGCCATGGGGCTCAACCCACCAGGAAGGAGAATCAAGAAGGACAGCCGCGGTAGATCTCCAGGCGCCGGATCCAACGATCCGACGAGGCCAGCGGCATAGACCAACACCCTGCGCCGTCTGACAACATCCAAGCGCCAGATCCAGATGGATCCAGCCTGAACATGGCGGTGCCCGCGAGCACCCGATCGGAAGACCACGCAGCCACCACCTCACAGGGGCGACATGAGGGGGACGAGAGGTTGGATTGAAATCCTCCTAATTGCGGCTAATCTCAAAATTAGCAAACGGATATTCTCCCCCGCCGCCCCGCGTGAATGTGCATTGTGTGTATACATGTGTAAAAAGTGTTTTTTTTAACTCAAATGTGGGCGACCCAGGGGGGACGAGAGGTTGGATCCGTACCTGAGTAGAAATCCTCCTAATTGCGGCTAATCTCAAAATTAGCAAACGGATATTCTCCCCCGCCGCCCCGTATGAATGTCCATTGTGTGTATACATGTGTAAAAAAATGTTTTTTTTGTAACTCAAATGGAAGTCTCTTGTGTTCGTGCCGCCTATTCACTTTTCTTCGTCCTGTTACAAGATTTTCCACGTGCGCACCCAAATCAAAACTTTCCACCGCAGCGACACCGCAATCCCACGGCCGAAGGACAGCGCCGCACCACAGCAACAAAACGCACATCAAAGAACACCGGGAATCAAAGAACAGCAAGCTGAAATTTCACACTTGCTCGGAATCGATAACGGTCACAAGCATTCGTTTGCAACTAGATCGGAATCACGCCCTGAAGCAAGGGTGCCGGTCCCAGCGACGTGGCCAAGCGGGTAAAGATCAGATGCTATGATGCATTAGTAGAAAGGATAGTAAGTGCAGCTTGCCGCTCTCCACCTGATCCAATTGTATCCAGCCTAGTAATACTCGTATAGAATATATACACATATGCTCACCTGATAATACCTAATATATATATTTGAAGTACAACGAAATCAAAATCCTCAGTAAAGCACAATTAAGAAGACAATCGGTAGCAACTATAACCACAAGCATTGTATATATACTTGTACATCCATTGATAACATGTTTCAGGATGGGCATGTACATAGGGCAAGATTCAGTACAACTATCAATCCACTGACAGGAAATAAGGTTCATCGAAGGTTGTCTGAATTTCAGTTTCACATAAATATTTACTGAAAGATTTCCACTATTTGCACCAGAAGGCGTCATAAATGGTCCTCGAATGTGTTATTTATGTCAAGCCAGGATGAAGGGGGTCAGGCAATCAAAGATTCAGTAGCATAGAAGTTCGACATGAATATATGCTCACTAAAACACTTCCTTGTCATAATTTAATTACTGGCGATTAACAACATAATAGATTATCCTCAGGAGGAATAAAATCATCATACAAAGGAAAATGTGAACAACAGATAAAAGATCGAGCATGCACGTAGAAAGGCGTGAAGGAAGGAATGAGAAAGGAGTAGCACCTACTATGGGACCAGCAACCCGACTTTCAATAATCAAGAGCACCAGTAGATGGCAATTACTATTGGATCCAGCACCATACACTGACCGCATCCCAACAAGAAAATGAGTGTAAATGAGCAGCGGGACGCTAGAAGACCTTAATGAGAGGAGAACGTTAAAAGATTCGGGTACAGATGATCAGACAAGGAGGCAAGAAATCACCTCTCCCATCGTCGGTTCCCTCTCTAGTCACTTTCTTCTCCGGTCCAACCGCAAGTGACGCCCCTTGATACGTCTCCAACGATCTAGAATTTTTTATTGTTCCATGCTATTATATTATCATCTAGGATGTTTTATATGCATTTATATGCTATTTTATATGATTTTGGGGACTAACCTATTAACCTAGAGCCCAGTGCCAGTTTCTATTTTTTTTCCTTGTTTTTGAGTTTTACAGAAAAGGAATACCAAACGGAGTCCAATTGACGTGCCAATTTATTAAGATCTTTTATGGACCAAAAGAAGCCCCCGGAGTAAAAGAGTTGGGCCAGAAGAGTCCTGAGACATCCACGAGGGTGGAGGGCGCGCCCTACCCCCTAGGCGTGGGCCCCTATCTCGTGGACGACTCGGAGACCCCCC